>QNUK01000032.1:3370000-3734853 GCA_013621035.1 Clarias magur | reverse complement strand
GTCCAGGACCGACTCTCGACGGTCCTGGGGTGGAGGATACCCGACGACGGTAGTCCCGGATGAGTTTGGGGTCTAGGACGAACCGAGCCGGAATCCAAGATCGCTCCTCGGGACCGTAACCTTCCCAATCCACCAGGTGCTGGAGCCCTCTGCCCCGAGGACGTGAGTCAAGGATCCGGCGAACGGTGTAGGTGGGACCACCCTCAATCATACGGGGAGGAGGAGCAGGGTGGGTGGGTGGAACCATAGGTGAGGTGGTGAAGGGTTTGAGCTGGGAGGTGTGGAATACCGGATGGATCCGGAGCGCCGCAGGCAGCTGGAGCCAGTAGGTGACAGGGTTAATCCGGAGGTTGATGCGGTATGGTCCGATGAATCTGGGTGATAGTTTCCTTGACTCAGTCTGCAGGTGTAGGTTTTTTGTTGAGAGCCATACCTTATCACCTACTTGGTACATTCGTCCCGGTGGGTGTCGACGGCGATGTTGCAGGGTGTAGCGGCGATTGGCCTTTTGGATGGCGTGGTTGGCTTGTCTCCAAAGCCGTCGACACCGGCGAACCAACTGTTGGGCCGACGGCACTTCCACCTCCGGTTCCTGATGATCGAACATCGGAGGTTGGAAGCCGTAGCATACCTCGAATGGGCTTAGGTTGGGGGCAGAAGATAGGTGGAGGTTGTGTGACAGCTCAGCCCAAATGAGGTAGCGGGCCCAGGAGCACTGGCGATCAGCAATAAAGCATCTCAGGTAGCGCTCCAGTTGTTGGTTGGTTCGCTCCGTCTGACCGTTAGTCTGTGGGTGGTAACCGGAGGACAGACTGCAGGAGGAATTGATCAGACGGCAGAAGGCCTTCCAGAACCGGGACGTGAACTGGGGCCCCCTGTCCGAGACGATGTCCTTTGGGAACCCATGCAGGCGGACTACGTGCTCTAATACCAGCTCAGCGGTCCTTTTAGCTGACGGGAGTCCGGAGAGGGCCACCAGGTGAACAGCTTTGGAGAACCGGTCGACGATGGTGAGGATGGTGTCCTTTCCTTCCGAAACCGGCAGGCCCGTGATGAAGTCCACGGCAATGTGTGTCCAGGGTCGGCGGGGAACCGGGAGTGGTTGAAGTTCCCCGGGTGATGGTCTGTTGCTGTCTTTTGACCTGGCACACACTGGGCACGCCTGGACGAACTCATCTACGTCCTTCTTCATACTGGGCCACCAGAAAGCACGTTGTACAAACAGTAGGGTCCGCCGTCTCTCGGGGTGTCCTGAAAGGGGGGAGGAGTGTCCCCACTGAAGCACTTCGGCCCTGATGGCGTTGGGGACGTAGAGTCGGCCAGGCGGCACACCTGCTGATGCGGTCTCCGTAGCTTGTGCCTGGCGAACCCTCGTCTCCAGGTCCCACCTGAGCGGTGCGAGGATCTTGGTGGCTGGTTGTACAGGCGCGGGGTCCGCCCGGGGGACGTCTTCCTCGTGTTGTCGGGAGAGGGCGTCGGCTTTGGTGTTCTTGGACCCCGGGCGGTATGACAGATGGAAATTGTAATTTTCAAAGAATAGTGCCCATCGCGCCTGTCTGGGGTTCAGCTGTTTTAACGTGCGGATTGTAATGAGGTTTTGGTGGTCGGTCCAGGCGATGAACGGCTCTCTGGCGCCCTGGAGCCAGTGTCGCCATTCCTCCAAGGCCCACTTTATGGCCAGCAGCTCGCGGTCCCCTACTCCGTATCGCTGCTGAGTGGCGTCAAATTTCTTGGAGAAAAAACTGCAGGGATGCAGTTTTGGTCTGGACCTCGCTGGGAGAGAACAGCCCCGGCGCCCACATCCGAAGCGTCCACCTCCACAACGAATGGTTTATCAGCATCCGGGTGAAGGAGGATGGGAGCAGTGGTGAAGCGGCGACAGAGCTCATGGGAGGCGGAGACAGCAGTTGGGGTGAGATTGAAAGGGTGAGATGATGGGCGGGTCAGAGCGGTTAGTGGCGCTGCAACGGTACTGTAGTCCCGGATAAAGCGGCGATAAAAAGTGGCAAACCCGAGAAATCTCTGGAGCTGTTTAAGAGTCTTGGGTAGGGGCCAATGACTCACAACTTCCAATTTCTGCGGGTCCATGGCCACACCCTGGTGCGAGATGACAAAACCCAGGAACGTGGTGGAGCGCTCGTGGAAAGCGCACTTCTCCAACTTACAGTACAGCTGGTGGGCGAGCAATCTCTTTAGAACCGCTCTGACATGCTGGATGTGCTCGTTGAGTGTTCGCGAGTAGATGAGGATGTCGTCCAGGTAGACGAACACCCAACGGCCTAACATGTCTCTGAGAACGTCATTTATGAACTGTTGGAAAGCGGCAGGTGCGTTGCAGAGACCAAGCGGGATGACCAGACTTTCGTAATGTCCTGTGGGGGTGATGAAGGCCGTCTTCCACTCATCGCCCTCTCTGATGCGCACCAAGTTGTAGGCGCTCCGGAGGTCGAACTTAGTGAAGATGGTGGCACCAGAGAGGGCGTCCAGGGCAGAGTTGGTAAGAGGCAATGGATGTCGGTTTTTTATGGTAATATTGTTTAGCCCTCGATAATCGACACAGGGACGTAGACTACCATCGCGTTTCTTCACGAAAAAGAACCCCGCAGCGGCAGGTGAGGAGGAGGGCCGGATGGTACCATGGCGAAGTCCACTGGAAACATGCTCCTCCATCGCCTGCGTCTCGGTGTTGGACAATGAATAGAGATGGCCGCGGGGTGGTGTCGCACCTGGCTGAAGATCGATCGCCAGGTCGTATGAGCGATGAGGTGGTAGATGATTCGCACGTCTCTTACAAAAGACTTCAGCCAGGTCCCGGTAGTCTAGCGGGATTTTATCTGTGTCGACATCGGGGGCCTCGGACTCCCTAGAGCACGTCCCAGCCTCGGCCCGTAGGCAAAGCTCAGTGCAGGTCGGCCCCCATTGGAGGATCCGGCTTTGGGTCCAGGATATGGGCGGGTCGTGCTGCAGCAGCCAAGGGTGTCCGAGGATGATAGGTGGTGAGGAGATAGTGGTGGTGTGAAACTGGATCTGTTCTTGATGTTGGTTAATGATGAGGGTGATAGGTTGGGTCTGAAAGGATATGGGGCTGGAGGAGAGAGGCCGACCATCGACTGATGTAATGGTTACAGCCTGGGATAACGCCTCAATCTTTATCCCCAATTTTTTGGCATAGGAAGAGTCAATGAAGTTACCTGCTGCCCCGGAGTCGACGAACGCGGTACTTCCGACCCGTTTGTGGCCAAACTGGAGATATACTTTAACCGTGAGGCGGGAATCATTGGTCATGGTGGTGGAGAGGGACATGGGACCCGGTGAGTTCCTCCCATTTCTCACCGGGGCTGCGCGTTTCCCGGCCGCAGAGGACAGATGGACCGATGATGTGCAGAAGATCCACAATACGCGCAGAGCCCCTCTCTGAATCGGCGTTCCCGTTCTGCAGCGGTCAAGGAGGCGCGCCCTAATTGCATGGGTTCCCCGACTCCTGTGTCAACCGCGGCGGGAGGTGGAGTACCGACGGTCCTGGTGGGTGCTGCAGTGAATGGGGCGTGAACTTCTGGAACTGGTGTGCGGGAGAGGAAGGGCGTGGTGTGTGGTAGTGCAGTCATGGTGGGTGGCAGGGTACGAGGAGCTGGCTTGGGGCGAACGAGCAGCCGTTGGTCGATCCGGAGGGCGGGTTGAATTAAACCCTCCAAGGTAGCTGGAAGCTCTCGTCCGGCGAGCTCGTCTTTTATCCGTGCAGCCAGTCCCTCGTAGTAGGCCGTCCGGAGTGCGGAGTCTCCCCAGTCGGTCTGTACGGCGAGAGTACGAAACTCCGCGGTGTAACGGCTCACGGATGACCCTCCCTGCTTTAGATGATACAACTTGGAGTCGGTCTCCACCTCAGCAGCTGGATGTTCAAAGGTGAGCTTGAGCTGGCGGGTGAACTCGGTGTAGGAGTAGGCGACATTTGAATCCGAACGAAGAACCGCCGTGGCCCACTCAGCTGCCTGCCCGGATAGCAACGAAACGAGAAGAGCAATGCGCAGTCGGTCTGTGGAGTATCTGGTGGAATTAAACTCAAACACAAGATCCAATGCAGTTAGAAAAACACTGCACTTCCCATGCGTGCCATTCCATTTATCCGGTAAAGATAAGAAAACATCAGAAGGTGGAGAGGGAGTTGGCGGCGCAGCAGCCGCTGCGATGGGCGTGGCCACAGCCGGCTGAGCGGCCGCCCCGCGGAGGACCGCATTCTCCCGTCGCAGCTCCACCACCTCGCGGCGCAAGGCCGCGACGCCCTGGAGCTCCGTGCGGAGCGATGCGACCTCACCACGGAGCTGATCGATCAGCTTAGCATGCCGGTCAACCACATCGCAGAGGTGAGCAAACTCCGCTGGGTTTACTGCCGGTGGCTCAGTCATTCTGTCACGGACTAACCGGAGATGAAGCAGAAGACTTAGCAGTTAGCCCTGTAGCGTGGATGGTAAACCCAAGCGGAGAGTAGCAGCGAGTAGGCAGGATAACCACGCAAGTTATTCTTGAACTCTCGAAAGGAGCAGAGTTTACACAAATAAACCCGCGTTCTAAATACACACACCCAATCAGAAGCGATAACCCAAGAAAGTGAGTACTCACGTTTGGACGAGCGAGGCGACGGCGATAGCACGGGCATAACTCAATGACTGAGCGATGTGATGCGTCATCTTGTTTCCTTTTATGCTTCCTGAAACCCGACCGTATTACTTCCGGGTCCTAGTGCCGGTCGTGTTATGAGTGTGCATGACAGGTATGTTGATGTTGTTGATATGTGTGGATGCTGTCTTCCTTTTTTCATTGATGACTCAACAAATTAATCATTTATTGATGGTAGAGGGACTAGATGATTTACTTTCCAGGGAGTCCTCATGTGTCCTTCTGGCTGTCCTTTTTAGTTGTCATAGTTGGTCCTTCAGGAGTCCCTGTCTGCACTCTGCACAAAATATGCATTCAGTATATGTATTTATTGTGATTGTGATATACATTTTGTGACTGTGACCATACCTAACTGATCTCTTTCGTTTTCTCCTCACTCTTTATCTCTCATTTTCTGTTCGCATATGCGCTGAGTCAGGAGACCATGTGGAGAACTGTTTGGCACCTTACCAAGCCACTGTTCGATTACACATTGGACATCAACACTTCTAACACTTTTCTAGTTGCCGGTAAACGTTTTAAGTGAGAGAGGGCAAGAAGAATATCATGGCGGCTAAGGCTGATGGGAGATGCTGTCTCTCCAGCATGGCGTCAGGTGGAGGTGGTGCTGCTTGTGGTGGGAGAGCAGGTAAACATCTACTCTGCCTCCCAAATGAATTCAAGTTCAAGTAGGTTTTATTGTCACTTCAACCATATACAGTTAGTACACAAAACAACGTTCCTCCAGGAGCAAGGTGCTACATACAACATAAATTTACAACATAGATTAACAGAAAGACTAAACTAGCTAACTAAGAGACAACATAAATTAACAAAAGTAACTAGCCAACTCAGAGAGAGAGTTTTTATATATATAAATACACATAACAGACATGACATAATACTCAGTGGTCTTGAGGTAGTGAATTGAGGTGGTGGAGAAACAGTAAACGTTCCTTAATATAGCAGCAAGAATTTAAAAAGTTAGTACAAAAAGTAATGAATATTGTGCAAAAGAGCATTTACAGGTTGGTGTGTACGATAGTCTGGTAGTGTAGATTGTCTCGGGTTCACGCAGCATCTCGTTCCCGCTTTATCAGGGAACAGGGTTACAGCCAAGTAACCCGAGACGTTCCCTTTCAAAAGCTACACTCTGGTGACTCAAGGATCCGCGAACCCGGAGTAGCATTGACATCCAGACTATAAAATCTAACAAACGTGTGTGGAGAGTACCAGCCCGCCGCATCACACGCCTGCTGCAGGGGGACGCCTCTTGCCAAGGCAATCGATGAGGCAATCCCCCTGGTTGAGTGAGCCCTGATTCCCAGAGGCGAAGTGTGACCACGCGCCTCATAGGCTAGGGCAATGGCATCTCTCACCCAGTGTGACAGAGTCTGTCTAATGGCAGACCCCCATGGCAAATAAAGAGCTGCTCTGACTTACGCCACTGGCTAGTGCGGTGGACGTAGATCCTAAGAGCACGTACTGGACACAGTAAGTGAAGTCTTTCCTGCTCCGGAGCTGTGAAAGGCGGAGGACAGAAGGCTTCGAGAACAACTGGGTGCATGGTCGAGAATGGAACCTTGGGAAGATAGTTTGGGTGAGGATGCAGAATAGCTTTGACTAGCCCAGGGGCAAAGTCTAGGCAGGATGGGGAGACTGAGAGAGCCTGCAGATCCCCAATCCTCTTCAAAGAAGTAATAGCCATAAGAAAAACCATCTTAAGAGACAGAAGCCTGACAGGCGCTGACTCTAGTGGTTCGAAAGGGGTGTCGGCCAGGCCTTCGAGTACGATAGTTAAGTCCCATGAAGGGACCGTCGCTCTAGTGGGCGGCTTCAACTGTTTAGCTCCACAAATAAAACGGGCAACCAAATGGTGCTTGCCCACAGAAACCCCATCATTCAGAGCGTGACAAGCCGAAATAGCGGCTACGTACGTTCTGAGCGTACTAGGGCATAAGCCCTAGGACAACTTTTCTTGCAGAAACTCCAGCACTGAAACAATCTGGCAGTGAACTGGGTCTATATGTCTTGCCATGCACCAATTTTCAAGTACACTCCATTTGAGGGCATAAGTTCTTCTAGTGGAGGGAGCCCTGGCGCTTAAAATAGTTTCAATTACGCTGGCTGAAAGCCCAGCATGACTTAGTTGGTCCCATTCAGGGGCCAAAACGTGAAGGTTCCAGAGCTCGGGCCGGGGATGAAGTATTGTCCCCTTCGCCTGAGACAGAAGATCCCTCCTCACTGGAATCACCCAGGGTGAGCCGTCGAGGAGAGATATTACATCCGAGAACCACACTCTGGTCGGCCAATAAGAGGCGCAACCCCTGTTGATGGACCCTCGCCAGGACTCCTGGGAGCAGAACTATAGGTGGAACCGCATAAAGGCGTAACCTGGGCCACGTGTGGCCCATTGCGTCCAGACCCAGGGGAGCTGGAGGAGTCAGAGAGTAGTAAAGGGGCCATTGTGCTGCCTCTTGTGAGGTAAAGAGGTCCACCTCTGTCACGTAAAATCTTTGCCAGATTTGACTGACTACTTCGGGGTGGAGCTTCCATTCCCCATGTTTCACAGCTTGTCTGGATAGCAAGTCTGCTCCTACATTCATATGCCCTGGAATGTAAATCGCCCTGAGGGACAGGAACTTGTCCTGTGCCCAAAGCAGAAGCCTAGCTTGTTCAAGCGGCGCGAGCAGTCCACCCTGGCGATTTATGTACGAAACTACCGCAGTGCTGTCCACCCACACTAGGACATGGTAGTCTCTCAACTGCTGGAGGAAGTCTTTCAGGGCCAGAAACAGAGCCATCATTTCGAGGCAATTGATGTGCCACGCGAGAAGATGACCTCTCCAGCTCCCTTGTGCTGGACGGCCATCCAAGACCGCCCCCCAGCCCGTGAGGGAAGCGTCTGTCGTTAGCATCTTGCGACGACAAGACGGACCTAGAGTGGGACCCAAAGTCAGAAACTGGGTTCTGAACCACATAGAAAGGGTACGAAGCCCCCGGCGCATAACCCTTATTAGCCTCTGGGGGTTGGCCCTTCAATGAAAACCCCTGGCTCTTAGCCACAGCTGAAACGCTCTCATGTGCAGAAGGCCCAAAGGTATCACCGTGGACGCAGTTGCCATGAGGCCTAAAGATTTCTGAAAGTGATGAACAGTGACGTTCTGGCCTAGCTTGATTTCCTTCAGGGTGTTGAGAATGGATTTGACACGAGCAGGAGACAACTGTGCCCGCATTGTGACCGAATCCCAAGTGACACCCAAATATGTTGTCCTCTGAACAGGAAGGAGAACGCTTTTTGTGGCGTTGAGTCTCAAACCTAAAGAATGAAGATGGGCAAGGATGACATCCCGATGTCAAAGCGCTAGCTCCTCAGACTGGGCCAGAATCAGCCAGTCGTCTATGTAATTCAAAATACGGATGCCCTGGAGTCGTAAAGGAGCCAGAGCTGCATCCATGCATTTTGTATATGTGCGGGGTGACAGAGCTAGGCCAAATGGAAGGACCCGATACTGGTAAGCTTCGCCCCCAAAAGCG
This sequence comes from Clarias magur, assembly GCA_013621035.1. Taxonomy (NCBI): domain Eukaryota; kingdom Metazoa; phylum Chordata; class Actinopteri; order Siluriformes; family Clariidae; genus Clarias; species Clarias magur. The sequence goes on along the minus strand of QNUK01000032.1, from coordinate 3,726,666 downwards.
AACCTCAGGAACTTCCTGTGCTGGGGCAATATTTCTATATGGAAATATGCGTCCTTGAGATCGATTGTCACAAACCAATCCTCTAGTTGAATTTGAGAAACAATCATTTTGACAGTCAACATTTTGAATCTGGATTTCCTGAGATAGCGGTTCAAGCCGCGAAGATCCAAGATCGGACGCAACCCCCCCCCCTCTCTTGGGCACCAAAAAGTACAGACTGTAGTAGCCCGACTCTCTGTCTGGAAGGGGAACATGTTCTATGGCCCCTTTGCCCAGCAGAGTCTTTAACCCCTGGGCCAGCAGATGTGCTCGGTCCGATTTCACAGGAGTGGAGAGCTTTGACACTTTTTTTTGACACGGCTGGATGGGGGGTGTTAGGTGGCGGGGACTGAACACCGGCCTCCCGGGAGTGCCAGGGAGGAGGCCCTGTCCTGTGATGAAAATCCAGGCGCCCCTCCCTGGGGGGAGACACCCCCACGGCCCCAGGCGCACGAACCTCAGGGCTTCCTCTTCGAAGAGGTCAGCCTGGTAAGCCTGCAAAACCGCCAAGGTGTGCAGTGAAGCGCCAGCCTGACCTGCTGCCTGAAAAACCTTCCCCACCAAAGCAGATGTCAATCTACACGGTTTGGAGGGAAGGGTAGTCTTTTTCAGGGAAGATTTATAACCTGCAGGTGCACCTTATTCGGTGACGTCATGCTTGGCACAGGTTATAAGCCAAAGGTATTCGGCGGTTTTGACATGCACAGGCTTCACAACCAGGCAACAAAGAGATGTTCCCATAGCGTTTTCACGCAGCATCGAGTGTAGCTTTTGAAAGGGAACTATGTTTTAAAGAGTTGGAAGATTGTGCTTTGACATTACTTTTTTCTTTGAGAGATAAAGTGAATGTGTAAAATAATATGTGCAATAGTGTTTATTTCATTATTTGGAGACATAACTAGAAATTATATATTGCCTGGCAAAAAAACAAACAAGAAAAAAAAATTGAATATTTTATTTGATGGGTTTAGCTTTGATTACATTGTGCAATGTGTTGGCCAATTAATGTCTGAAAATGATTTCTCATGCTCCCTCTCATGATTTCTCATGAAACCATTGTCACAATTTGAGTCCTAGACTATGACTGTGCTGTCAACTCTGTGAGTTTTTCTTGTATTATAAGTATGAAAAAAAAACTGTAACTGTAAAAACTTCAATTAGATAATTGCTGAATGAATTAATATTGTATTGTTGGCTTAACTTTTTACAATAGAATTTGTTGAGACAACAGGCAATTTTATTCTTGAAAACTTTGAAGACACAGACTGAGACTGCCATGTCCACACGTAGCCGGGTATTTTTAAAAACTGAGATTTTTATCTGCGTTTTTTTAAATCTTTTGTCAACATGCAAACGCGGTTTTGGTTGTTGAGAACTGAGCTTTTGGAAAACTCAGTCCAAAGTAACGATTTTCTTTGTTTTCAATGGTGTTGTGTGGACAGGGTAATAGGAGATTTTGGCTTGTTATAACGTCACCTTATGTGCCGATGATGTCAATGTCTCTGTGCTAGTCTTCTTGATTTGACATCAGCTTTGTTTATGAGTATATTTGTGCAATAGTGGACTTAGGTACAGTAAACTAGCGACTGTGTTAATGCTGCTTACTGGATTTTTTATGTTGGCGTCAAACCTACAGTTGGCATGGTTAAGAGGCCCACTTGCATGAAGATATTTATCTTAGCTGAATGTATAAATATTAAAATAAAGGTACAATTAGTCGATGTTATGTGATGATAAAATATATAAGTACACATAGTTTTTTTTGCATAGCACCTAGGAAAATAAATGTAATAATAATTTAAAAAAAAACTTGAAGTTGTAAGATGGCTACCTATTCGGTGTCACCATACAGTAATAATAACAATAACGATAGCTGTTTTAGTTGTTATTATTATTATTATTATTATTATTATTATTATTTTACAAACATGTTTGTAAGAAAGCAGGTAAATTAATCAGAATGGAAAGGAATTTAAAGAAGAAGCACACATCAATTATTTAGATTTGATTTGAATCTATGTTTTAAAGAGTTGGAAGATTGTGCTTTGACATGACTTTTCTTTTTGAGAGATAAATTGAATGTGTAAAATAATATGTGCAATAGTGTTTATTTCATTATTTGGAGACATAACTAGAAAATATATATTGCCTGGCAAAAAAACAAACAAACAAAAAAACTTGAAGCAGGTAAATTAATCAGAATGGAAAGGAATTTAAAGAAGAAGCACACATCAATTATTTAACCCTAACTTATGTAGTGAGTAGCTTCTCATTTCTTCTCACAACTATGCCAAAAGTCATATCCTCATGGCAAAGATTTCACTCTGTTTCAGAAGTTTCAAAATATTGTCCTGCATCAAGAAAAGAAAACAACTAAGGAGTTTGCTGAAACTACTAAAATTGTGTTAAGACATGAAAAACAAATTATTAAAACCTTAAAGGATAGTGGTGAACCATCATCTCTGATGGAAAAAAATGTGGTTGGAAAAACATCCTGAATGAGTGTGATGGGAAAATTTAAAAGGGAGAACTTAAATGCTTAATGAAAGTAAATCCGTAAAAAAAAAAAAACAATGTTTAATTGTGTAAGTAAGAGCATTTTCACACACACAATGGAAAGAGCACTTAAGCGATTAGGACTAAAATTCTGTGTAACTACTGTATAAGAAAACCACCCATCAGTAAGGCTAATCTGAAAAAAAAAAAGTCTTAATTTGCTAGGGAGCCTAAAGAATGTAGTGATGTAGTGTGGAGCACTGGAAAAAGTTCATGTGGTCTGATGAGTCCAGATTTACCCTGTTCCAGAGTAATGGGCAGATCAGAGTAGGAGGGGAGGCAGATGAAGTGATGCAAAAAATATATATATCAGCTGACAACCCTAATATGCTGAATGACATTTTAAAATGAATTTTTTCCTATCAATGGACTTTTTCTTCCCTAATGGCACAGGCATATTCCAAGATAAAAATGCCAGCATTCATCAGGCCTAAACTGTAAAAAAGTGGTTTAGGAAGGCTTTACACAGTAGTCAATTAATGGACAGAAATTAATGCAACTATGGACAGAAATAAATGTTTCAGTGCAATGTGACATTGCATAATCATATTGAAATAATGCCAATGTCACTTCTTTTGACAGTGTATTCACACACACACACACACACACACACACACACACACACACACACACACACACACACACACACACAGATGAGCCATAACAATAAACGGCAGCACATTAACCCTCATGTTATATTCCCTTCAAATCTGACCGATTTACAAGTTTCCTCTCTAAAAAAATGCAGGAATTTTTTATCCTGTTCCATGTTTTTTTTCATACATGGCATTTGAACACATAAAATAAATTAGAAATAGTTTTAGGAAATTTGTATACACTCATGATGTTCCCAAAAATTACCAGTCATTGGACTAAAATTAGTGTATAGAACTGAGTTCAAGGACATTTCTACACTCCTTTCCCACACCTAAACAAGCAAGTGTCTTTGAGCAGACACACACACACAAACACACACACACAGAAACCTATCAATAACATCATTTTTACCACACCTGTTAAAAAACAAAACTGCAACATTGTCTTCAATCATATAACTTTATATAGTTATATATACTTCATATAGCTCTGGTATATATAGCTTTTTGAGGCCTTTCTCACAGTTAAGTCTTTAGCAGCATGATGACCAAGAGATACAGTGGAACCTTGGATTATGAACATAACTTGTTCCGAATGCGGGCTTGTATTTCAAAACACTCGTAAACCAATTTGAATTTTCCCATAAGAATGAATGGAAACTCAAATTGTTCGTTAAGCCCCCCCAAAAAATTTAAATAATAATTAAAAAAAAAAAAATTATATAAAAGTATATATATATATACAGTCGTGTCTTTGAATCTTTGAGAATTACATAAATATTGGAAATTGGAAAAGTTGATGCTTAAGGTTTTATAATAGCAATTTGCATATCCTCCAGAATGTTTTGAAGAGTGATCATATGAATTGCATAGACCTTCTTTGCCATGAAAATTAACTTAATCCCGAAAAAAACTTTCCACTGCATTTCATTGCTGTCATTAAAGGACCAGCTGAGATCATTTGAGTAATCGTCTTGTTAACTCAGGGGAGAATGTTGACAAGCACAAGGCTGGAGATCATTATGTCAGGCTGATTGGGTTAGAATGGCAGACTTGACATGTTAAAAGGAGGGTGATGCTTGAAATCATTGTTCTTTCATTGTTAACCATGGTAACCTGCAAAAAAACGCGTGCAGCCAACATTGCGTTGCGTAAAAAATGGCTTCACAGGCAAGGATATTGTGGCTACTAAGATTGCACCTAAATCAACCATTTATAGGATCATCAAGAACAAGGAAAGAGGTTCAATTCTTGTTAAGAAGGATTCAGGGCGTCCAAGAAAGTTCAGCAAATGCCAGGATTGTCTCCTAAAGAGGATTCAGCTGCGGGATCGGAGTGCCACCAGTGCAGAGCTTGCTCAGGAATGGCAGCAGGCAGGTGTGAGCACATTTGCACGCACAGTGAGGTGAAGACTTTTGGAAGATGTCCTGGTGTTAAGAAGGGCAGCAAAGAAGCTACTTCTCTCCAAAAAAACAGACAAATCAGGGACAAATTAATCTTCTGCAAAAAGTATGGCGAATGGACTGCTGAGGACTGGGGCAAAGACATATTCTCGGATGAAGCCTCTTTCCGATTGTTTGGGGCATCTGGAAAAAGGCTTGTCTGGAGAAGAAAAGGTGAGTGCTACCATCAGTCCTGTGCCAACAGTAAAGCATACTGAGACCATTCATGTGTGGGGTTGCTTCTCATCCAAGGGAGTGGGCTCACTCAAAATTTTGCCCAAAAACACAGCCATGAATAAAGAATGGTACCAAAACACCCTCCAACAGCAACTTCTTCCAACAATCCAACAACAGTTTGGTGAAAAACAATGCATTTTCCAGCACGATGGAGCACCGTGCCATAAGGCAAAAGTGATAACTAAATGCCTCGGGGACCAAAACGTTGGAATTTTCCCCAGAATTTGTGGTAAATCCTCAAGAGGTGGGTGGACAAACAAAAACCCACTAATTCTGACTCCAAGAAGTGATTATGAAAGAATGGGTTGCTATCAGTCAGGATTTGGCCCAGAAGTTGATTGAGAACATGCCCAGTTGAATTGCAGAGGTCCTGAAAAAGAAGGGCCACCACTGCAAATTTTTTTTTTTTATGTATATAAAGTAAAAATAAAACAAATTAACCTGCACTTCCCAACAGATAAGTGTTTCCATTTGTGCGTGCAGGTGCTGTGTATGTGTGTGTATGTGTATGTGTGTGTGAAGCTAAAGTAAGGAGCACCTCCCCTCTCTCTCTTCTCGTCTTACACAGTTACACTTCCTCCACTCTTATTTGAGTTTCACACACATACGCGCACACAATGGAAACACTGTTTTATCAGAAAAAAGGTGCAGGTTGATACAGTTAGAGAAAATGGATCTTTAATCTCTCTAATGAGACTTGCTTTTGCTTTACACGCGTCCACACACGTGTGTTATAATAAACAGTACACACATGCTGTAAACACACGCATACAGACAAAAAATAAAATATGTTTTACGCACACACACATGGTCACAGTGTTATAGTAAACAGTACACACGTGCCCGGATGTTGATTATAGCACTAAGACCCAGCACGGGAGACGATTACCCACAATTCCGCAGTACAAGAGAGAGAAAAACCGCTGGTTCGGTTGTGATCACGTGACGCTTGGCGTCCAAACAAGAAAAGCATGCGTGCTACATGATACTCGGTCCTAATAAACCGATACTTGCTTGTTTTTTCAAGTCAAAATTTTTATAAAATTTCAAATATAAGAACGTAATGAGATTAAACCCAGATATAAATGAGATGCATGAAACACAAATTAGAAATATTATAGTTTTATTGAACATATAAAAAATTCTCAATTAACAGCATACAGTGATGAGCCACAACAAACACCACCTGAGACAAGTCAGTGTCTCATACTGACCTCTGTTCACCACCACATTAAAACCAGCAGGTTAACAATATAAAAAAAAAATATTGCACTTCACTATTACCCCTAATTTGTAAAATCAAGCCCATGCATAAAAATAAATACATAAATGGAATAAACTTAAATGTGCAAAATACAATATACGAACAGTTTTTATTGTGTAATAAATGTACAATTTACACATGAAAGAGGTAGAACTGGTGAATATTGAAGCCTATTTGGGTGTGTTGATTTTATGTAAAGTCTACAGATTCCGCAACAAAACTGCCATATTATGGGATATGGACATTGGTCTGGCAATTCTTTTAAACTACAATGTCTTTGCAGATCTTCCATATCCTGTCACATGTGATTTGCTTTAATGACCACCACACAAGAGCAGCCCGAAGTCAACGCAACAAGCTGGGAAGTTTGGCAGAAGTGGGTGGAGCACCTGCCACTCATTTACAAAGCAGGTCCTGACATCACTGTTGATGAGCATTTTGTTGATTTTAGGGGACGTGCCAATTTAAGCACTATATGCACAACAAACCAAGTTTGCCAAAAGTCCTCTTTTTTTCGGGATGTCCAAGAAATGACAGCAGGGATACTTTAAAATTGTAAATTTGTTCATATAGTTTATGGGTCAAGGATTATATTTGTAATATAGTTGTTTTCTCTCTGTACATTTGTGTCACAGGGAGGAGCAGAACAAGGTAGATCCAAACTGAAAAATGACAGCAGGCATGAGGAGAGAAGGCATAATGAGACATGTGAACCATGGGGTTGATCCACAGCATAGTTGAGGGGAGCAAGAGCTTGATGGCGCATGGGTTGACAATCTTGGTGATGGTGACAGGCCCAGTGTATGGGGGGATGGGGGGCGGGATGGGGTTGGGTGAGTTTATGAGAGACGGTCTTCAGGGGAATAGGTGGAGTGCATGACTCTCTAACTTACCTTGTACTTAGGGGCCTGATATTGCCTGCAGTCGGCTTGTCCCTTGTACCTTCTGCTGACCCGTAATACCGTAATAGAACAAGGGTGGCTGATATCCTAAACAGCACTGGAAAGTGGACTAGTTCCTCCTCTTGGTCCGACATTTTGATTGGACAGACTGGGAGTGGTCACGATTAGTTTACAAAGATGTTCCAGAATTGCGAGGTGAAATGTGGGCCCCGGTCCTTTGGCAGAGCTTGAAGCTTGAAGACATGGTTAATCATGAGTTTGGCAGTGGGAGTTGGAGATGTCCTCCTTGAGCATGGGCCACCAAAAATGTTGCTGGGTTTGAGCCAGGCCACGCCAGGGTTTAGAGCTGTGCGTCCATTCCAGGACCTGAGAACGCAGGGAGAGAGGAATGAAGAGGTGTTTAGGAGGAATGTTGCTTGACCCTGGCTCATGGATTAAGGCTTGCTTAACTTTGGTCATGATGTCGAGTTCTGCAGTGGTGAGCAAGGAGGGAGAAGGCAGAATTTTGTCATGGGTATGGTGTTGTGAGCAGGCATAAATTGTCTTGAGAGAACGTCCGGCTTGGAGTTTTTGGATCCAGGTTATAGGCGAGGGGGAATCCCCTGTGATGAGAGAGGAGGCAGTGAGAAAAAACTAAGTGTGAACCGAACCGATTCCATCAATTACAAATTAAGTTATCCAGGTGCTGAAGCTGCAAAGTAACCCCAGACCATGCTCTACCACCACCATGTTTGACTGTTGGTATGATGTGTTAGTTTTACGGCAGATGTAATAGGACGTACACCTTCCAAAAACCGTCCACTTTTGTCTCACCTGTCCACAGAATATTTGCCCAAAAGTCTTGGGGATAATCAGTATATTTTTTGGCAAATATGAGATGAGCCTTTGTGTTTTTTTGGTCAACAGTGGCTTTTTCTTTAGAACTCTCCCATGGATGCCATTTTGATCCAGTCTATTTATTATTGTTGAATCATGAACTTAACTGAGGCAAGTGATGACTGATGTTCTTTAGATGTTGGTCTGGCCTCTTTTATGAGGTCCTGGATGAGTTATCGTTGTGCTCTTGGAGTAATTTTGGTAGGCTGGTCACTCATGGAAAGGTTCACCACTGTTCCAAAGTTACTCCATTTGTGGATAATGGCTTTGATAATGGATGAGGCCCAACGCCTTAGAAATGACTTGGTAAGCTTTTCTAGACAGATTATTGTCAATTATTTTGTTTCTCATTTATTCTTAAGTTTCTTTATATCCCCATCCACACAGCCAAACTTGCTATGGGCCTCTCCCAACATCTTATTTGAAATTAGCTATGAAGTTGTTATGGTTGATACCACTTCAGTTTATTTTTCAAATGTAGCAACCCAACATCGATTCATTAACAATTTAAACAAATTCGTAAGGAAACAACTCTTAACATGAGAATTTACATGAGACAGTAATGAAGTGTTAGTGACATGATAACGTTTCGATAACGAGCTGATAAGGAATTTAACAGTTTTATACGAGTTTAATGAAGTTACAACGAGTCCTAAAGAATTTAAGTGAAATTACAATGACGCTACCGACAATAGGATAATGACCTCATACTGCACTGTTAATGAGTGGATGCCAACCTATAAAAGAAGTGCCCGACTTCTGCATCTTTCAGTTGGAAGTCACTTCCGTGGAGGAGAAACTAAATAATTGGGACTCAAGAGAAGGCAGCACGGTGGTGTAGTGGTTAGCACTGTCGCCTTGCACCTCCAGGGTCCGGGTTCGATCCTCGGCCAGGCTCCATTCCCGTTTCTGTGTGCATGGAGTTTGCTTGATCTCCTCGTGCTTGGTGGGTTTCCTCCGGGTACTCCCGTTTCCTCCGACATTCCAAAAACATGTACGTTAGGTTAATTGGTGTTCCCAAATTGCCTGTAGAGTGTGAGTGTGTGTATGTGTGTGCCCTGCGATGGATTGGCACCCTGTCCAGGGTGTATCCTGCCTCGTGCCCTAAGTCTCCTGGGATAGGCTCCAGGCCCCCATGACCCTGAATACACGATTAAGGGGTAATGACGATGAGTGAGAGAGAGTGAGTGGGACTCAAGTGAACCAAACCCAGAGCCATTATCCACAAATGGAGTAAATTTGGAAGTCAGTTGGAAGTCAAACATGGATACTGCAGAAGAGGGGTTCCTCCTTTTAATGTTATTGCTATAGTATAATATTTGTATACAGCAACTAGCCCTTATCCATAAATTGTTAAGAGGAAGATAACGAAGACTCCCTGCTTTCTGGATTAGACTTTCTCAAGCTCTGGGTGCACTTGATGGCAAGCATGTCGCTATAAGTAACCCAGCACAGTCAGGGAGTCTGTTCCATAACTATAAAAAGTTATTTTCCATTGTGATCCTGGCACTCTTGGATGCAGATTGCATATTTCATTGTTATAGACATTAGAGGAATGGAACATATGTCAGATGCCCAGCTATTTCATGACCATGAGCTGAAGGAGTACATAGAGGATGGTACCATGATCTTTCCTCCACCAGAACCCATGACTAATGATGACAAGCCCATGCCTTATTTTATCCTTGGTGATGACTCTTTCACCTTAAAGCCTTATTTGAAGAAGCTCTACAGTAGACATTAACTTACAGATGAAGAACTTGTGACCAACTACAGGATAACTAGTAGGAGACGTCTTGAAGAGAACACCTTTTGGTTCGATAGCTAGCAGGTGGCAGGTGCTTCTTACCACTCTTCAACCAGGTCCAGAGGTCTCGACATTAGTGGTTCAAGCAGCAGGTTTTCTCCATAATTTGATCAGACTCAGATATCCTGGATTACAAAAAAATAAAAATAAAAACGCTGATCTTCATCAAGAAGATGCCAATCACAACCTTTTTTTCGAGGGGAATTGAGGAGTCACAGAGAACTTTAGAGATCAGGTCCCAATCAGGCTAACGCTGAGTCAAAGAGGCAACGAGAGTACCTCAGACTCTATTTTGAAAGCCCTCCTGGAACAGTCCCTTGGCAGCAGGATATGATCCAGCTTTGTAACTGTATTTTTGTGATTAACAATGTGTTTCTTACTGTAAATATAAATAAAATGGAAATGTAACTTGTACAATGTGCTTTTATTGTAAATAGAATTTGTGAAAGAAACGATAAATGATAAATCAAAGAAATTTTTACTCATGTTTTCCAAAGTTTGGAATGAAATGAAATAAGCAAACCACATATTGTAGGAATAAAAAAAATCTATGGTAAATTAGTCATCTGATTTTATAATGAAAATAATAGAAACCACATCAAACCACAGATATTTTAGATTAAAACATTTTTATTGTGCATTGGACTTAACATGTAATACTGTATATCTTTTCAATTATGTTTAATTATCACTATTTTTCTTAAAATATTACTTTTGTCATTACTTCCATCTACTTTTAAGAGGAGGATTATTTATTTATTTATTTATTTATTTATTGCTGCAGAATATTGCTGAACAGGTAAGGAGAAGATACCGATGCTTAAGAATCGATAACAACTCAATTACAGCGTTTAAGAATCAATACCAAAGAGTTAACTAAAATTTTGTCAAGAGGCACATGCCCGAAATTATTGAACATGCTCCAATTTTCTTCCTGACAATAATGGAAGAACATGACAAACTTCACACTGAGCCCAAAGGAAGCTGTAAGGAGCTGTTACTGATCTCCAAAACAGAGTTCTCCAAAGTTTTATATCGGTGTAGATTCGATAGCAAATTCAGCTAAATGGAATGGAGGATATTACAGCCGTGGCCAAAAGTTTTGAGAATGAACAAATATTAGTTGTCGCAAAGTTTGCTGCTAAACTGCTTTTAGATCTTTGATTCAGTTGTGTCTGTGATGTACTGAAATATAATTACAAGCACTTCATACGTTTCAAAGGCTTTTATCGACAATTACATGACATTTATGCAAAGAGACAGTATTTGCAGTGTTGGCCCTTCTTTTTCAGGACCTCTGCAATTCGACTGGGCATTCTCTCAATCAACTTCTGGGCCAAATCCTGACTGATAGCAACTCATTCTTTCATAATCACTTCTTGGAGTTTGTCAGAATTAGTGGGTTTTTGTTTGTCCACCCGCCTCTTGAGAATTGACCACAAGTTCTTAATGAGATTAAGATCTGGGGAGTTTCCAGGCCATGGACTCAAAATTTCAACGTTTTGGTCCCCGAGCCACTTAGTTATAATTTTTGCCTTATGGCACGGTGCTCCATCGTGCTGGAAAATGCATTGTTCTTCACCAAACTGTTGTTGGATTATTGGAAGAAGTTGCTGTTGGAGGGTGTTTTGGTACCATTCTTTATTCATGGCTGTGTTTTTGGGCAAAATTGTGAGTGAGCCCACTCCCTTGGATGAGAAGCAACCCCACACATGAATGGTCTCAGGATGCTTTACTGTTGGCATGACACAGGGCTGATGGTAGCGCTCACCTTTTCTTCTCCGGGCAAGCCTTTTTCCAGATGCCCCAAACAATCGGAAAGAGGCTTCATCCGAGAAGATCAATCTGTCCCTGATGTTTTTTTGGAGAGAAGTGGCTTCTTTGCTGCCCTTCTTGACACCAGGCCATCTTCCAAAAGTCTTCGCCTCACTGTGCGTGCAGACGCTCTCACACCAATGTTTCAATTCAAACATGAATGATTTCAAGCATCACCCTCCTTTTAACATGTCAAGTCTGCCATTCTAACCCAATCAGACTGACATTATGATCTCCAGGCTTGTGCTCATCAACATTCTCACCTGAGTTAAGAAGACGATTACTGAAATGATCTCAGCAGGTCCTTTAATGACAGCAATGAAATGCAGTGGAAAGTTTTTTGGGGATTAAGTTCATTTTCATGGCAAAGAATGACTATGCAATTGATTAGATCACTCTTCATAACATTCTGGAGTATATGCAAATTTCTATTATAAAAACTTAAGCAGCAACTTTTCCAATTTCCAATATTTATGTAATTCTCAAAACTTTTGGCCACGACTATAGATTGTGTTCCTTTAGCATGCTTCACTTTGTCAGACACGTTCTATTTAAGTGATTTCCTGATTCAACAGGTCTGGCAGTAATTAGACATTGGGTGTGGCAAGTGAAATGTAACAATAACAAAACAAGGCCAGATAGGTTTGGACAGGTTTTTCTTTAATAAATGAAATCATCATTTAAAAACTGCATTTTAACATTTGTTTGATGACCAGAATCATTTAAGAGTGAAAAATATGCAAAAAGCTAAACATTCAGGCATGAGCAAATACTTTTCCTGTGCACTTTGTTTGTATAATTAATGGGTCTGAAATGGGAAATATTCCAAATGAATTTACTTCGAATTTTTAGCCAAAAAATATTTCAGAGTTAAGCACTTATTTTAGTTCCTGAATTAGTCTGTCAAATTTTACATGCACATTTAATAAGAGGCATATGCACCAATACAAATGCATGCACACACACACACACACACACACACACACACACACACACACACACACACACACACACGCGCCACATGATGAGTGTGTCAGCTAATGCTTTTGTTCCAGATGAGGGCTGTAATGAAATGTGACAGGCTCTGTGTGCGGGGGTTGTGTTGATGGCTAATTGCAGGGCTTGTTTAGTGAATAGGCTCATTGACAGACATCCGTAGGTCTGCATAATGTCGTGTAAATAGGGCCTGATGGTGTCTTAACCTCATTTATGCAGTTCTTCTCATTTTCAAGGCTTTTCTCTCATTCTCTCTCTCCTCCTTGCCTTTCCTGTCTCTCAAGCCATATGACTTAATGGAGTGGCTGAATGTTAAACACTTTCCCTGGAATAGGTTGTCTGTGATTTTCCTTATTTTGAGACAACCCCAAACACAATTGTATATAAAAAATATATCAGAATAAAATGCTGGATCAAGGTTAATGTGAATGCTACTTATTTTTTTGACAGCACTGGTAATCTTCTTGAATCATGTAGGCTTGATTATTTTATTCTGTGTCAGCTTTCGGTCATTAATATGAACCTGGTGTGTTTTGATCAAAGAAACATAGCTAGGTTAGCAGGATTATTCATGATCCTTTTTAAGGTAGTCACTTATGTCCTCACCCTTATTTAATTCTATGTTTTCTTTCATCAGGGCCTAAATTAAATTTGTGTAGTCCTTACCAACTTCTACAAACAAATAACCACAGCTGACATAACATTTCAATATGTTTACCCCATTTACCCCAAAAATGTAAACCAACATACCAAAAAAAAGGAGATTAAAAACAGCTCCTGTGTGAGAGGAACACCAAGGTATCAGAAATTTTTTGGAAGGAATTATAGTCAATAAACTCAATAAACTTCAAATTCAATAAACTTAAATTTAAGTTATTGAACTTAAATTCAATACACTGTAATCATCAAACATTTCAACCTACAGTACACAGATCAGTATAACATTAACACCTTTTTGCACAAGTGAACTGTTGATAGACTAATAGGCATCCAAGGCTCACCCATACCCATGGGGACCGAACGCCAGCCTATTCAATCCGATCCCACAGAAAAGCCATTTTAACACAAATCACTGAAAAAAAGTCAATGCTGGCCACAGCAGAAAGGGACCAGAAAACCCAGTGCAACACAGCCCATCCTGCATGTGGCCTGTCAGGTAAAGAGCCTAAGGCCACCAACCCAGCCCCCAAACTCCCCCAAACTGAGCACCCATGAGATGCACCAGACAAACAAGTTTGATCCATGGATGTCCCACCCCACAACACCGAAAGGATCAGCTATCACCATCTTGATTCACACCCCCAGAACCCCCCTAAAGGCGCTAGGGCCAAGGGGCCAGAGTCTCTCACAAGTCAAAACCTATGTGGATTTTATACTAATGGTTTTAATACAGTGCATTCAGGTAGTCTCTCTGCAGCGGCCAGGTAGTATAGTAGTAGTGCGTTGAAACTCTCTAGTTTGGCGCCACCAGTCTTTTCTTAGGACTGTATTATGGCTAGTTGGCGTAATTTCCATTCCAGGTGTTCTGATGGCACAGGGCTGTGTGTACAATGTGTTTGATGGCATCATTGGTTGAATGTTTTGTATGGTATTTGAACTGTAATAGCTCCAGTATGTCAGGTAGTGAATAGTCTCTGACCAGCTTTTTTTCCCATCACAACTGAGGTCAGGGCTACAATGTGACAATCATTGAGACAGGCAGACTGAAGTCTTTAAGACATGAACTATAATATACACTGTGTTATATTTTTGGTCCTGTTCAAAACAGGACCTATAATATTCTGCAATTGTGGATTACCAATTATTCCATGTAGAGGAGCAACAGTGAGCCTGGACATTGGATAGCAGGTTACTAGGCAAGGGGGTATGATATGCCCAAACCCTCATCTTGTTCCTAATGAGATCTTTTCCCTCAATGTCGCTTTGGGTTGAGTTCCTTATTTTTCTTCAAGAATCTGACTTAACCACCATGGATCCATTCTTAAAAACATTGACAGGTGAGTATTTCTATCACCTCTGATGCTAGCTGTAGCTAAGTTGTGATGAGAGCAGCTGAGAGTTGTGATGAGTTGTGAGAGTTGTGAGAGTTGTGAGTACGAGAGTTGTGATGACAGCAGCTGATCTCACTTGCACTATTTTGATGTAGAAACATAGGCTCTAAAGCATCAACTAAGTTCTTCTTTTATAAAGGCAGTTACGATATTGGAAAAGGATTTTCTTCTTAAACTTTCTTTTTCTTGTCACATCGTTTGGACTTTTTTACAAACAATATCTACAGTACATAGATAAATAAAGGTTTCAAGGATACAGTATATTCATTGCAGGACCCGAAACTAGTCTCCGTCTAGAATTTAATGAAACTTTGGTAGTACTTGGGTATTTGTCTGAAGTTGAACCTGCAACATTTATGAAATCAAAATGTTGAATAGAAGTTATGAGCAGTTATGTGACAGAATATGTAACAGCATCAAGTCTTTTTTTTTTATTTTTTTATTTTTTTTTTTACAAATTTAACAGTTTTTACCTGCAGGTGAGTGTGGCTATAGTGTTATGCAAAATGTTAACACAGTCTCTCATGGAAATGGAAAAAATGCACAATATTTTAAGCTAACATTGGTGCATAGTTACTTTTTATGTCATAAACTGAACACTGTGCAAAAGTTTGGGCACCCTACATAATCAGTACTTAGTAATACCTCCTCTGGCAGATATAACAGCTTGCAAACACTTTTTATAGTCAGCTAAAAGTCTTTCAATTCTTGTACGTGGGATTTTCTCCCATTCTTCCTTGCAAAAGGCTTCAGTTCTGTAATATTATTTGGTCGTCTTGCATGCACAGCTCTTTTAAGATCTGCCCAAAATATTCAATGATGTTTAAATCAAGGGACTGTGATGGCCATTCCAAAACCTTCAGCTTGCATCTCTTGAGGTATTATATAGTGGATTTCAAGGTATGTTTAGGATCATAGTCCTGTTGTAGAAACCATCCTTTTTTAGCTTCTGCTTTTTTTACAGATGGTGTGATGTTTGCTTCCAGAATTTGCTGGTATTTAGTGGAATCTATTCTTCCCTCCACCCGTTTCCTGTGTCACTGTCTGCAACACAACCCCAAAGCATGATAGATCCACCCCCATGCTTAATAGTTTGCAAGATGTTCTTTTCATGAAATGCTGCTCCTTTTTTCTCCTAACATGCCTTTACGGAGTATGGCCAAAGCATTCTATTTTAACTTCATCAGTCCACAGAACTTGTTTCCAAAACACATCAGGCTTCTGTAGGTGTTCTGTTACATACTTCTGATGTTGGATTTTATGATGGAGACGCAGGTAAGCTTTTCTTCTGCTGACTCTTCCATGAAGGTCTTGTCTTTGCAAGTATCGCTGCACAGTGGAACGATGCACCATCATTCCTGAGTCTGCTAAATCTTCCTGCAGGTTTTTTTGCTGTCAAATGGGGGTTTTGATTTGTCTTTCTGACCAGCATACTCAGAGAGCAGTTCTCTCCAAGAGTTTACTTGGTCTTCCAGATCTCATCTTGACCTTCACAGTTCCCCTGAACTGCCATCTCTTAATTACATTTCTCACTGTGGAAACTGCAAGGTGACAACGCTTTGCTATCCTCTTGTAGCCTTCTCCTGGATTGTGGGCATCAATAACTTTAGTTTTCAGAGACTTACACAGCTGCATGGTTGTTGAGTGTCCGCAAGTGTGTGCAAACGGTTTGAGGAGTCCAAAGTATTTGTAAAGCTTTGAAATTGGCATTTACTAATGACAGCTGTTGCCATGCATCAGACCTAATAAGCTGATTAAGATCTAAAACCTTGTAAAAAGAAGCTGAGACTCTGGAACTGTACAGGAAGTGGCCAAACTTTTGCACAGTGCCATAATAAACATTTTTTTTTGTTCAATTTAGGGCATAAGAGGTAACTATGCATCAATGTTTGCTGAAATATTGTGCATTTTTTTCCATTTCTAAGAGAGACTATTAACATCTTTTCAATAAAAAAAAATCACCAAAATCTGTTATTTATCAAGGGGTGTCCAAACTTTTGCACAAGACTGTATACACGTCACTCAGCAGAGCCGATCAATGTGATAGTTTACTGTGTATAGACAGAGTATGCAAAAAAGTTTGAAATGACAGTAATGCACCTACAAGCTGCCAAAATCCTGAAGAAACGACATGGTTTACTTAAAAAAAAAAAAAAACATATATATATATATATATATATATATATATATATATATATGAAATGACCATAAAACCTGAACCTACAAAAATGACTGGGAAGTCATTGGGAAGATGTTTATCTTCCTGCTGGAAGTTTAAAACCTTGAGTCTAATATAAAGCAGTAAGGTGAAGCGTCACTATGAGATAAAACACGGGTTGTTAGAGCAAACCTATCATGAGCAGTCCGAGGTGAGGACACATAAAATACCCGAACTAGTGTTCTAGAGACTAGTGTGATGTGCTAAAATGTATCACCCTGCATGGATTGATTGACCCCCTACATAATCGTTACAAAAATATCTATTACAACATCATTTCATTATATATATAATTAAATGAAAGTTTTTCTTTGTACATTGGTCAGAACTCGGTCTTTCAATGATATCTTTACGTTTAATACTTTGGAGGACCTGAAACCAGTCTCAGAAAATTTTCTGCCTGTATGTACAGTATGTCTATCCAGCCAGATTTTGTCACAGCATCACAAAAAAGAGAGAACAGAATTTAATAAAAACTTTTGCAAAACTTATGCCTGCTATATGCCTGAAGTTAAACCCGCACCATAAACGAAATTAAAATGTTGAGTAAAACAATGTTATGAAAAGTGATTTGCTGGATTTAATAATCTTTAAAACAACTTTGAAATAAGTTACAGTGCATCCGGCAAGTATTCACAGTGCTTCAATTTTTCAACATTTTATGTTACAAGCATATTCCAATATGGATTAAATTAATTATTTTTCTCAAATTTCTAGAAACAATACCCCATAATTACAACGTAAAAGGAGTTTGTTTGAAATCGTTGCAAATTTATTAAAAATAAAAAAGCTAAAAATCACAGGTACACAGTATACACAGCCTTTGCCATGACACCCAAAATTGAGCTCAGGCGCATCCTCTTTCCACTGATCATCCTTGAGATGTTTCTACAACTTGTTTTGAGTCCACCTGTGGTAAATTCAGATGCAAACAAACACCTCCCCAGCAAATAATAATTAGAAAATCTAAACTGAACATTTTTACTGGGATTACTTAATATTTTCCCTACTGAAATAACAGCACTGAAATGGTATCCATGAATGTTAATGTGCAATAGTCATTTTATGACAAAACTTAATCATTATCTGATCTACTTTTTAAAATTTCTCATCTGTGATTCATGCTCCAATTAGCAAACAGTGTTTACTGTTTGCTAACATACGTATGTAAGATAAGGCGTAAGATACTCAAACTTAAAAAAATATATATATGTATTTGCGGTAATAAGTGAGACAAAGAGCTCTGCCATACAAAAAGACAGGCAGACAAGCTCCCTGTAAAACTCTTTTCCCCATTAACAATGTGTACTTTAGCTAGTGTAAGCTATATAGGTCCTTAATGTTACTTTTTTTCCCACTAAAGTAGCCATGGCATAATTGTCTACACAACCAAAGTGCAGTACCTACAGCTAAGCATAGCTGCTATCTGAGTGAATTAAAGAAATTAGCTTACTTAGTTTTGGGAGATAGTTCACACACACACACACACACACACACACACACCAGCATAAAATCTATTTGGTCACCATTGTTTTTTTTTTGTCTGTTTACTTCCAGGCGATTCGGTGCAGGTGCTCTTTTTTTATTTAGTCACATGCTGGGTGTAAATGTCCATTTGTCATTGCGGCCATGCTTCAGCACTGCAGGGTCTGAGTGGAGGATTACTGCTGCCTAAGCAGGGTGGAGAGGGAAAGCTATCAATGTCAGTCATATTGAATAATGAATCCATGTATCACATCTCTCTCTCCTTCTCCTCATTTCCTCTCCCCCTTTTCCTTCTCTCAGTTGTAAAATACACATCTCTTCAGGTGGAAAATTTTTATCAGTTAGAGTAAAATTGCCTCCATTAACAATAAAAAAAGAATGGTGACATTGTTGTAATGAAATAGTCATGCTCAGCTACACACACACACACACACACACACAGAAACGTTGTTACCTGTGGCTCTGGGAGATTTATGCCCTTTTCTCTGGATGAACTTAGATGGCTGGGCGCCCCATGGTCTTCTGGGTAAAATGAAACATATCAGGGAGATGAATTATTAGTGTGGTGGCTGATTTGGCCGTTATGCTTGGCCACTCGGGCGAGCTTGTGTTTATAATTGATTAGCCTCCCACAATGTTTTCTCATTTAGTGGCCTTGGTGAAACACAGCTACACATTCATAAACCCGAGTACTTCTTCCACTTCTCATTCTCTCATCATTATTAACCTCTCTGTGACATGAGTACATTCCCACAACCTGCAAAGGTGAGACATACACACACGCGCACACACACACACACACACATACACACACACACACACACACACACACACACACACACACACACACACACACACACACACACACACACACACACACACACCTATACACACACACACACGCAAGGGTGAGTCAAACATTTTCTGCACTTCAGTGATATTAAAACTTCTGTTGGCTGCACTGTTTTATTAGCATTATCCATTCCAGGCTACTGTCTCCCGAGTCACTGCTGTGCAGATGTGAACATGTTATATCCGTTAATTTGTAAATGCGATGTGGGCAAAAAAGAGGATAACCCCACTTGTGATTTGCATGAAAAAAGAGCAGCATGCAGTGATTTTTTTGTGGTCTGAGGAAGAGCATAAATATAAAGCATAAAGTTTCTTAAATAGAATCATTACTGGTGACAAGGCATGGCTTCATCACTACGAGCCAGAGAATAAACCGTAGATGGACTGATATCCAAGCGCGTTGTGATCTTGCATGACACTCACATTTCAGCTTACACTCTCAATACTCTGCAAAAACTTTGGTCTGTTGGTTTGGTCCCCTGAAAGCAGCCCTACGAGGAAGAAGATTTACTTCTGAGGAAGAGGTGAAGACAGTGGTGCATTTGTGGCTTGCAGCTCAGCCTAAAAAAATTTTTTTAATTAAATACAAAAGCTTGTTGAGAGATAAACAAAGTGTATTGAAAAGCAAGGAGATTATGTAGAAAAATTATGCATTCGTCTGATAGCAACCCGTTCTTTCATAATCACTTCTTGGAGTTTGTCAGAATTAGTGGGTTTTTGTTTGTCCACCCGCCTCTTGAGGATTGACCACAAGTTCTCAATGGGATTAAGATCTGGGGAGTTTCCAGGCCATGGATCCAAAATTTCAACGTTTTGGTCCGCGAGCCACTTAGTTATCACTTTTACCTTATGGCACGGTGCTCCATAGTGCTGGAAAATGCATTGTTCTTCACCAAACTGTTGTTAGATTGTCAGGATGCTTTGATATTGGCATGACACAGGACTGATGGTAGCGCTCACCTTTTCTTCTCCGGATAAGCCTTTTTCCAGATGCCCCAAACAATTGGAAAGAGGCTTCATCCGAGAATATGACTTTGCCTCAGTCCCCAGCAGTCCATTCGCCATACTTTTTGCAGAAGATCAATCTGTCCCTGATGTTTTTTTTGGAGAGAAGTAGCTTCTTTGCTGCCCTTCTTGACACCAGGCCATCTTCCAAAAGTCTTCGCCTCACTGTGCGTACAGATGCGCTCACACCTGCCTGCTGCCATTCCTGAGCAAGCTCTGCACTGCGATCCCGCAGCTGAATCCTCATTAGCAGACGATCCTGGCGCTTGCTGGACTTTCTTGGATGCCCTGAAGTCTTCTTAACAAGAATTGAACCTCTTTCCTTGCAGTTGTTGATGATCCTATAAATTGTTGCTTTAGATGCAATCTTAGTAGCCACAATATCCTTGAATGTTAAGCCATTTTTAATCATAGGTGAAGTGGTGAAGGGTTTTAGCTGAGAAGTATGGAATACTGGGTGGATCCGGAGCGCCACAGGCAGCTGGAGCTGGTAGGTGACGGGATTGATTCGGAGGGTGATTCATCGGTATGGACCGATGAAGCAAGGTGATAATTTCCTGGATTCTGTCTGCAGATGTAGATGTTTTGTAGACAGCCATACTTTGTCACCTACGTGGTACAATCGCCCCGGTGGGTGTTGACAGCGGTGCTGAGTGATGTAGCGGGTATTGGCGAGTTGGATGGCAAGGTTTGCTTGGTTCCATAGCCGTCAACACCGACGGACCAACTATTGGGCCGACGGTACTTCAACCTCTGGTTCTTGGTGGTCGGACATCGGAGGCTGGAAACCGTAGCATGCCTCAAATAGGCTTAAGCCGGTGGCGGATGAAACGTGGAGGTTGTGTGATAGTTCAGCCCAGATGAGGTAGCGAGCCCAGGAGCACTGACAGTCGGCGACAAAGCACCTCAGGTAGCGCTCCAGTTGTTGGTTGGTCCGTTCCGTCTGACCGTTTGTCTGTGGGTGGTAGTCGGAGGACAGACTACTGGTGGAATAGATCAGATGGCAGAAGGCCTTCTAGAACCGTGAGGTGAACTGAGGCCCCCTGTCCGAGACGATGTCCTTTGGGAACCCATGCAGGCGGACTACATGTTCTAATATCAGCGTGGCTGTTTTCTTAGCTGATGGGAGCCCCTGGAGGACCACCATGTGCACAGCTTTGGAGAACCGGTCGACAATGGTGAGGATGGTGTTCTTTCCTTCGGAAACCGGCAGGCCCGTGATGAAGTCGACGGCAATGTGCATCCAGGACCGACGGGGAACAGGAAGTGGTTGAAGCTCGCCCGGAGATGGTTGATTTACATCCTTGGCCCTGGCGCACACTGGGCACGCCTGGACGAACTCGTGAACATTCTTGGTCATGGTGGGCCACCAGAAGGCTCCTGGATGAATTGAAGGGTGCAACGTCTTCCGGGGTGTCCAGTGAGGAGAGAGGAATGTCCCCATTGGATGACCTCCGTCCTGATGGTGTCGGGTACATAGAGTCGACCAGGTGGCACACCTGCCGGTTCGGTCTCCGCAGCCTGTGCATGGCGCACCCTCGTCTCCAGATTCCAACGGAGTGGTGCTATGATCCTGGTGGGAGGTAGGACAGGCGTGGGCTCCGCCCGGGGGACTGTCCTCATGTTGTCGGGAAAGGGCGTCGGCCTTGGTGTTCTTCGACCCCGGGTAGTATGACAGATGGAAGTTGTAACTCTTGAAAAATTGCGCCCACTGCACCTGTCTAGGGTTAAGCTGTTTCATTCTTTGGATGGTGATACTAGAACACGTCCCAGGCAGGGCCCGTAGGCAGGTCGGCCCCCATTGTAGAATCCAGTTCTGTGTCCAAGAAATAAGTGGGTCATGCTGCAACAACCATGGGTGACCGAGGATGATGGGAGGAGATGAGATGGAGGTGACATAGAATTGCACCTGTTCTTCGTGTTGGTTGATGATGAGGGTGATTGGCTGTGTTCAAGAGGTGGATGGAACCCGGTGGGCTGCTCCTACTGCTCACTGGGCCTGCGCGTTTCCCGGACGCAGAGGGCAGATAGCTCTTTGGTGTGCTGTCGATCCACAATATGCGCAGAGACCCTCTCTGAAGCGGCATCCCTGTTCTGCAGCGGTTAAGGAGGCGTGTCCTAATTGCATGGGTTCCCCAGCTCTGGTGTCAACCGGAGGTGGAGAACCGACTGATCCGGTAGGTGCTGTTGCAAATGAGGACGAGCTTCAGGAACAGGCGTGTGAGAGAAGAAGGAGGAAGGTCGGGACGTGAAATGGGGTAGTGATGGCATGATGGGCGGCAGGGTGCGAGGTTCAAATAGCGCGAGCAGGCAGGATAACCACGCTATTATTTTTAGAACTCTCCCGAAGCAAGAGCAAGAGTCTACACAAAAAAACTTGTGTTCTAATAACACACACTCAATCGAAAGCGAAACCCAAGAAGGTGAGTACTCACGATTAGACGGACAAAGTGTCGGACATAGCATGGGCAAACTCAATGACTGAGCGATGTGTGGAGCCATCTTGTTTCCTTTTATGCTTCCTGAGTCGAGACCGCATTACTTCCCGGACTAGTGCCGGTCGCGTTAGGAGTGTGCATGACACATAATGATCTCCAGCTTTGTGCTCGTCAACATTCTCACCTGAGTTAACAAGACGATTACTGAAATGATCTCAGCAGGTCCTTTAATGACAGCAATGAAATGCAGTGGAAACTTTTTTTCGGGATTAAGGTAATTTTCATGGCAAAGAAGGTCTATGCAATTCATCTGATCACTCTTCATAACATTCTGGAGTATATGCAAATTGCTATTATAAAAACTTAAGCAGCAACTTTTCCAATTTCCAATATTTATGTAATTCTCAAAACTTTTGGCCACGACTGTACCTGTACATTGTAGGTGTTAAGCTTTTAGCAAGAAACTAGAAGATTTTAGCATTGCAGCTAAAAATCTCACATTAAAGCCTTTCAGTCATACTTCTTCCAAGTATCGGATTTTGTGTTCGACATAATAGAGATGAGCCCTGTGTTTCTTATCCTTTAACTATAACAAAAACAGAAATTTATATTTGCACTCTTTCTGGGCAAATGTCTCTCAGAGCTGATACAAAAACTTACATTGTCTCATTGTCAGAGACAATATGTCTTCAGAGACATATTGTCTCTGAAGCCAAAACACAATTCTTCTTTCACTGTGCTTTTCTGCTATCTGATGTGCGACCTGTCCTTGACACTTTAATTACCCAACATGTCAGCCTGCCCCCTACTCACCCATCTGATGATGTTTACACTTGCAATATTGATCTCGTTCTAATGGGTAAGCGATGTCTCTGTCCAAACTGAATGTGATGTGGAGGACACTTTCCTTGCTCCTGGTCTCACTCACCAACAAACATACACAAGTGCACAAACACACACGCACACACACACACGCACGCACACACACACACACACACACACACACACACACACACACACACACACACACACCCCTCTATGTAGAAAAACAATTCCCATGATCCTCACCTGATCAGTAACTGTAAAGTTAATATACAGATAAAGAGTTATAGAGTTTATTAATTCACTGTTTTAGCCATAGTGTGTGCTCAAAAAAGGATACAATAACCAATGCCAGTAGCCATAGTAGAGACAACTGACAAGGTAACCACTGCATGTCATCTGGTTTAAACCTGTACTTGACTTTCCTCCTTCATTTAGGTAACCTTCAGATAGCAGTTTTCTTATGCAAATCTTTACATTTTAATCTGCCCTCAGTATAACAATGTTTGCACTTGTTGGGAGCCATTTGTCAAAAGTCAAGAATGGAATGTACCTACTTTTCTTGCTCTGCATCACCTTTGATCAAGCTTGAGCCAAATTGCGGTCGCCTCTTATTTCTTGATGCCTGAAATCGCATCTTTTTTTTGGGAAATAGCTCCTAGCTCTGCTATCTATTAGCACTATGATATACATTCTCAGAGTTACCGTGTAAATGGTCTAATTCAACAATGTTTGGGCAAGAGTGGAGTACTGCAGGAATTACAATAGTCAGGTTACCAAAGCCTTACAGAGTAAGACCTTGCAATCCAGTGAACAGGGGGGTTCAGCATTTTTATGACTAATCTCATCCATCTGAGCAATTAATTCCCCATTTCTATACGACTCAATTAGGTGAGACAAAATAATAATGTGTTTATGGATTTGATAAAGATGTGACCTCATGGGTGCTGTCCCTCAGCTGAAATTAAATAAACTTTGTTATCATTCTTTTGCACAAATCCTTTCTTTGAGTTACCATAAACACTCAGCTCTTTCCATCTTATTAATACTAGCACTGCAAAAAGAGACAACTGGTAAGATTTCTTTCTTTCTTTCTTTCTTCTTCTTCTTCTTCTTCTTCTTTTTTATTTAAACAATGAGAGTTAGTCATGTGTGCTGGTCTGACCAAGGACAATGCACATAGATGTTTTGCCTTCCAAGTTCAGTTGTTCTCAGTTCTGGAAGATTTTTTCCTATTCATTTTCATTCATGCATGACAAGGCTAGATCTACCTTGAAAAAAAAAGAAACGGTCTGAACTGGGATCAGAAAATCCCCAGTCTTCTCATTGTGGCCTATTGGACATGCATATATATGGACAGCTGGATGCACACATGTACCCACGTGGACTCCAGACCTCAGGCTGAAAGAATTTCTGAAAATGTCAGGGAACTGCTAAAAAGAATCTCTCAAGAGTGATGGAGTTTGAAAAAGTGAAAAAAAAAAGTGCATAGTGATAAAGGCAGTATTGGATCACAGTCTGGTTTTTGAACAGAGCTGAATGTGTATCCATGTTAGTCAAGGTGATATACTTAAACTTCCCAATTTAAAAAGAATATGTGATAGACACCAGAGCTTTTAATGAATAAAAAACAAATAGGTTTTAAGTTTATTATCAAAACTACTCCATGAATGCCTATATGGGGACCAGAGAAGCTATTTGAGACACATTAAATGCTGTATTTTCTCATCACTTTACTTTAAGCATGCCATGACTGGTTCTTTCAGGGAAAGGCCTGATATAAATCGATGTCATAAAGAAAATTCTCAGTGCCTTCTCAGTCGGGCCTGTTGACCACGCACACACCAACACACACACACACACACACACACACACACACACACACACACACACACACAAATTCACATGCACAGATGGCTACACACATTGCCTATAGACCCCAGACAGAAAAATTATACCATGGCTAGTGTTATGGCAACCTCTGAGATAAATCTCTCAGAAGATAAATAGAATTTGCAACTGAGAATGAGAGAGAGAGTCAGATAGATAGATAGATAGATAGATAGATAGATAGATAGATAGATAGATAGATAGATAGATTTTTGCACTTGGTCATGTTGATGGAGACTGCTGCAAATTTCTTTTTCCCCAGAATGTGTAGTGGAAGTCAGAAATCTATATTGCCAATATGCCTTGGGTATATTAATGTAATAATCGAGGAGCTAATGAGGGACAACCTTTAGCTGTTCAGATATGAGGTGAGGAGCCCTGTGTGATCACCTTGTCGCAGCAGCCTGTCTCTGCAGGTTAATTTAATCAGGTTCTTTGTCATAAGTCTTGAAAAATAAGACAATGTCTTTTGAACAGAATGAATGACTGTGTCTGTGAATGTTGAAACTCTATGGTGGCTTTGGAGTGGTGCTTTATCAAGAACATACCAAGCAATTTGTTTACATATGTATAATGAAATACAGTAAGATATTTTGAATAAGATATTTGTGATAAAATTGTAATATATGAACTTCCATTCAGCCATATGTTCAAGTGTGGCCTGCTCATTAGTGCAGTGTAAACAAAGTCACTTAATAATTTCTATTTCTAAAATTTATTTAACCTTATATATATATATATATATATATATATATATATATATATATATATATATATATATATATATATATATACAGTATATACAGGGTCGGCCATTTATATGGATACACCTTAATAAAATGGGAATGGTTGGTGATATTAACGTCCTGTTTGTGGCACATTAGTATATGTGAGGGGGCAAACTTTTCAAGATGGTGGTGACCATGGTGGCCATTTGGAAGTCGGCCATCTTGGATCCAACTTTCATGAGTTATTTACACGTTTCTCTTTGTTCACAGCCATTGACATGTCGAAGAGGTTAACACGTGATGAGCGGATCGAAATTGAACGCAGTAACCTGGTCATTGCAGCAGATTTCAATGCAAGACACCCTACGAGACCACCCATCTTCCATGCTTCGGCGGATATTAGCTACTCACAAATGGCACCCTTACAAACTCCAGCTACTGCAGCATCTCAACGAGGATGAACCAGATCGGCGCACACAATTTGCAGAATGGGCAAAACAAAAATTGGAACAGGACCCTCAGTTGATGCAGAAGATTTGGTTCAGTGATGAGGCAAACTTCTATGTGAATGGTGAAGTTAACAAACAAAACCACCACTATTGGTCTGACACTAACCCACATTGGATAGATCCCTCCAAGACTGTTGGAACAAAAAAAGTGATGGTATGGTGTGGTATATGGGGTACAAAGATAGTGGGGCCATTCTTCATCAATGGAAACCTCAAGGCCACTGGATATTTGAAATTGCTACATGATGATGTGTTTCCCTCTTTATGCACTGAAGCTGGCACGTTCCCTGAGTTTTTCCAGCAAGATGGTGCACCACCACATTATGGGTGTCAGGTCCCTGCATTCCTAGATGAACAGTTTCCTGAAAAGTGGATTGATCGTCGTGGGCCAGTTGAATGGCCCCCAAGGTCTCCCGATCTGACCCCCTTAGACTTTTATCTTTGGGGTCATCTGAAGGCAATTGTCTATGGTGTGAAGATACGAGATGTGCAGCACCTGAAACTACAGATACTGGAAGCCTGTGCTGGCATTTCTCCTGCGGTGTTGCTATCAGTGTGTGAAGAGTGGGAGAAGAGGGTTGCATTGACAATCCATCACAATGGGCAGCACATTGAACACATTTTATAAGTGGTCAGAAACTTGTAAATAACTCATGAAAGAATAAAGTTAAAACCAAGCACACCATTGTTTTTCTTGTGAAATTCCCAATATGTTTGATGTGTCACATGACCCTCGTCCTATTGAAAAAACAAAAGTTGGATCCAAGATGGCCGACTTCCAAATGGCCACCATGGTCACCACCCATCTTGAAAAGTTTGCCCCCTCACATATACTAATGTGCCATGAACAGGACGTTAATATCACCAACCATTCCCATTTTATTAAGGCGTATCCATATAAATGGCCCACCCTGTACAGTGCCCTCAATAATTATTGGCATCCCTAGTTAAGATGTGTTAAAAGCCCTAAAATAAATTAAGTTTTTATAGCAGAAACATATTGTCACACTGAAAATTGTAGAAAAATAGAGTACAGACCAAAAGTTTGGACACACTTTCTCATTCAAAGAGGTTGAATGTGTATTATGGCAAAAAAAGCAGCTAATTGAAGAAAAAAACAAAGAAAAAAAATTGTCCCCAAGTGCAGTCACAAAAACCATCAAGTGCTACAAAGAAACTGGCTCACATGCGGACCGCCCCAGGAAAGGAAGACCAAGTCACCTCTGCTGCGGAGGATAACTTCATCCGAGTCACCAGCCTCAGAAATCGCAGGTTAACAGCAGCTCAGATCAGAGAGCAGGTCAATGCCACACAGAGTTCTAGCAGCAGACACATCTCTAGAACAAGTGTTAAGAGGAGACTGTGTGAATCAGGCCTTCATGGTAGAATATCTGCTAGGAAACCACTGCTAAGGACAGGCAACAAGCAGAAGAGACTTGTTTGGACTCTTTGAATGAGACGATGTGTCCAAACTTTTGGTCTGTACTGTATAACATGAATGTAAAGTGAATTTTAAGGGGAAACAAAAATCCCTGACTAACAAATAATTATTTTTCATAACCTGTTCCACAATTATTGGCACCCCTAGCAATGCATAGAAAATAAATGTAATTGAAGTATTTCTGTCATTTCTACAGTAGTTTACAAAGTTGATCAGAGTATCTAGGAACATTTAATTAGTAATTTATCACTTCCTGCTTCCCTGGGGTATAAATATGACGTGACACAGAGGCCATTTCTCTTATCCACTCTTCAACATGGGAAAGACAAAGGAACACACCATTCAAGTAAGGCAGATGTGTGTCAAACTTCACAAGTCAGGTACAAGAAAATAGCCACCCATGTGCAACTGCCCATATCTACTGTGAGAGAAATCATTAGGAAGTAAAAAAAAAAAATAAAAAAAAATGGAACAGTAGTAAACAAGCCTGGGCGAGGACGCAAGTTTATTTTGCCTCCACGCACAGTGAGGAGGACGGTAAGAGAAAAAAATTCTCCAAAGCTCACTGTTAAAGAACTGCAACAAATTATAGCATTGTGGAGTCAAAAAGTCTCCAAAACAACCATCAGACGCTATCTACATGCCAACAAGCTCTATGGGAGGCATGCCAGGAAAAAAACTTTTCTCAGTCACAATCATAAACCCAAACGTTTGGAGTTTGCTAAGCGGTACTGGGGCTTCAACTGGGACCGTGTTCTTTGGTCAGATGAGACCAAGATTGGCAACAAACACTCTAAGTGGGTATGGCGGAACACAAAAGATGAGTATGCAGAAAAACACCTCATGCCCACTGTGAAGTATGGGGGGGAATCGGTGATGCTGTGGGGCTGTTTCTCTTCCAGAGGCCCTGGGAACCTTGTTAGGGTGCATGGCATCATGAATGCTTTGAAATACCAGGACAATTTAAAAGCAAAATCTGGTGGTCTCTGCCCAAAAGCCGAAGATGGGTCGTCACTGGGTCTTTCAACAAGATAATGACCCAAAACATGCGGCCAAATCTACACAGGTATGGTTCACCACACACAGAATCAAGCTCCTCCCATGGCCATCTCAGTCCCCAGACCTCAACCCCATTGAAAACCTGCTGAAGAGGAGAGTGCAGAGGAGAGGAGTCAGGTCACTGGATGATTTAGAGACATTGTGCAAAAAGGAATGGTCGAAGATCCCTCTTTCTATGTTTTCTAATCTTGTGAAACATTATAGGAAAAGATTAGGTGCTGTTTTGAGCTATACATGTCGCTCCTGAGCTGCCAGTGATCCAGACCCTGCTGCCCTCTGGACCTGTCTAACTCGCCCTGGAGTCCTGCTTCTGGTTGCATGGATGCCCCGTGTGGTCTGCCTGGGATGTGTGTGGTGGCTGGGGATGGTTTCCACGAAGACGGTCCTGTCCTCGACTGATGTAGACAGCTGTTCTCTGGGGACCTGTGACTTCAGTCATTCGATAGTTCTGGACTGGAATTTCTTACAGTCTACCTGAGTCTCCAGGAACAAACTGGACTCCTTTTAATTTAATTTAAGCACATCTCCTGTTATACTGAACTTCCAGTCTTACACGGTATTATGCTGATCAATCCCTGCTATCCATTTCACCCAAATGAGGATGGGTTCCCTGTTGAGTCTGGTTCATCTCAAGGTTTCTTCCTATTACCATCTCAGGGAGTTTTTCTTTGCCACCGTCACCCTCAGCTTGCTCATCAGGGCTCATCAGCTTGCTCATCTTATCATTTTGATTCATACACATTCACATTTCATACAAACTTACTTCTATTGATTGTGTAAAGCTGCTTTGCGACAATGTCAATTGTTAAAAGCGCTATACAAATAAAATTGAATTGGACTGAATTTAATTGTTTTGTTGGCAAAAGGGGGTTGTACAAAGTATTAAACATCAGGGGCGCTAATAATTGTGGCACCCATGATTTGATGTAAAATACTTATTTATTAATGTGGGATTTTTTTTCCACTGAATAAATGCATTTGAATTAAAGGTTGGAATTTCCTCTTTTTTTGTGGTCCTATGTTATTTAGAACAAAACTGATTTTTTTTTTAAGCTAAAGAACACATTTTAACCAGGGGTGCCAATTATTATGGAGGGCACTGTATGTATACAGTGTATATATAATAAAGAAAACTTATATTGTTTCAAATCATTGTACTGTAATTGTATTACTATATTGACTAGTCTCTATCTCCCAGTTGCAGAAAAAAAACATTCCCACATGATTCTGCCACTACTGTATTTGACTATAAGGGTAGTTTTACTAAGGTGATTTGCAGTGCCTTAGTGCCTGATTCAAAATAATTCAATATTTCTGTCATCAAACCAGCCAATTTTGCTTTTCATGGTCTGAGAGTCCTTCAGGGGCTTTTTGGCAAACTCTCACCAGGCTGTCATGTGCCATTTAGTGAACAATGGCTTCTGTCTGGTCAATCTACCATAGAAACCTGATTGATGGAGTGCTGAAGTCATGATCGTCTTTCTGTAAGGCCCTTACATTTCCACAAGGGAACTCTGGATCTCATTTATAGTGACCCCTGGATGCTTGGTTACCTGTCTCCCCCAGTTACTCAGTTTGCCTGACTGACCAGAACTGGGAAGAATATTGGTTTGTTCAGATATCTCCATATGAGAATAAGAGAGTCTACACTTTCAACGTTGCAGAAATTTTTATTATCCTGTCTCGCAGGTCTACATGGGCCATTGATAGGAGCATGATGCACCACAGCTCAACTAAAAAATGTCATAACAAATGGTTTGAATAAGTATGTAAATAGGATCTTTCAATCTTTTTATTTTATAAAATAACAAAACAACCAAAACACCTGCTTTTACTTTGTCATTGTGTGTAGAATGATGAGAGAAAATATTTTAACCCATTTTGAGTTAAGTATAAAACATAACAAAATGTGGAAAAACTTGAAAGGGTTTGAAAACTTTCCAATGGCACTGTATTGTTTGGGATGAATAAACAAAGAAATATATTACATTTTTATGAAAACTTGTACTACGTCATATGTGGATAATAATAATAATAATAATAATAATAGTTATTATTATTATTATATAAATCATACAACAGTGTCACTATGTGTGTTTAGTGTTTTGTCTGAGACAAACATATAACAATTCTTGCTCAAAAATATCATTGACAGAATGTGTTTCAGAGTTTAAAAATGTTATGGTTTTCATTACCTCTTTAGACAGATGTAGTCACCTGAGTCTCTGTTACACTGTCCCTGTCAGCCCTTTTATCCCTACTGTGTCCTATAACTATATTCTGATTCTGCTGAATGGATTAAGAGGAGCATATACAGAATTATACAGTAAGTGATAAGTGCTTTAGGGTAAGTGGCAGCTGGCTCATTTTGGCTTTGTAGACGAGCATCAGTGCTATAAGTCTTATGTACCAGCTACAGGAAGCCAGTAGAGGGAACATAGCAATGGGCGGTGTGGGAGAATTTAAGAGGGAATAAAAGTTTTGCACCTGCATCCTGGATTGTTTTCAGAGGTCAAATTGTACTTGAGGCAGATCTACTAGGAGTGAGTTGCAGTAGTCCAGATTAAAATTACAAAAGAGATTGAACGAGTACCTGAATGGCTTGTGTTGATAGAAATGGATGAATCCTTCTGTAGTTGTAAAGGAGAAAGTAATATGTGCATTTCAGATTAGCAATGTAGATGGGAAAAGACAGATGTCAGAGCAAGAAATGCAGATTAACTAGAGAGTTGTCTAGTTTGTCTACATTGTCACACTTTGAGAAAATGAGGTAGAACTGTGCATAATCTGTGTGTACTTTCTCAATGTTTGTAATAGCAGTGGGTATATAGAGGTGCTGATCCCATGAACTTTAAGAATTACAAAGTGTATATGTGGAAACTTATGGCAGGATGGTGGCATCCTTTGGTGGAAGCAATTTCACAATCCACTCACTCACTTTTTCACTCACTCGTTGTCTATACTGTACCACTTTATCTTTTGTACAGGGTTGTGGGGACCTAGAGCATATCTCAGAAGACTGAGGGCACATCGTGGAGTACACCATGGATGGGGTGCCAATCCATTGCAGGACACATTCACACACATACACACACACACAAACTCAAAACAGGCAATTTGGGATCACCAATAAGTCTAACCTGCATGCCTTTGGACTGTGGGAGAAAACCCGGAATAATACCTGGAAGAAACCCACCAATCACAGAGAACATGCAAACTCCAAGCACATAGACCCCAAGGCGGCACTCGAACCCACAACCCTGGAGGTGCAAGGAGCAGTGCTAACCACTAGCCAAATTATTAAACTATATCATCATTATATATCATAATCATTTTTTTTAAATCAAACATTCACAAGACAAAACTGGTTAAAACAAGACATATGACAAATTTGTGAGGGCAATTTTTTGCCTTTTGCTACTTTGCTTTAAATAAATAAATAAATAAAAACCTTTATCAGCATTTAAAATAACCACTTAACCACTATTGTATTCTGACTAGAGGACATCTAGCTGTGATCAAAGGTTTTGTAACATACAGTATGTAGGGTCTAAAATATATATTATTTACAATTAAGCAATATATTCATAGGTATAGTACTGCGGCAATGCACTGGAACACACGGACATACATGCATGCACACACACGTACACACACACACAAACGTGCAAAAATCAATATAATTTGCTACATTAATGCACTTATCCTATTTCGCTAGTGCTTGGGTACCAACAAGGTAGAACATTTTCTCACTATGCTAGAGCCATGATCAAACTACCTGCTTCAAATCTGAAACGCTGGACTCCCAGGAACTCATTTAATGGCGAAACATGTGGAAATTCTTTAGAAGGATGCATCTCTTCCACAAGTTGCCAATATCTTATTAGTTGAGTTTCACAAATCAGACATTATATTTGCTGAATGTGTTCTGTAAATGTCATTTGGCATTCACAAGAAATTTCATCAAAAGTCCTAGTTTAACATGAACACCCCTTCCCTTATATGTCTCAACATCTGTGTCTTAAGGGCTTTGATCCTAGCCCAATTTAAGTTTACCTACCATCACCTAACACTTACAGTAGACTGACCACATTTAATCATTATTGCTATAAGCCGTTTTTTAATATATTTTTTTTACATTTCTTAAATAATCTTTCTAACTGTGTAATGTTTATCTATTGTGGTTATACTGCTACAGCATTGCTCATCTTATCTACAGGATGCCAGTCCACACACCGATTAAGCATGTGGGATTTATATCTAATTATCTTTATTTGCTGTGTGTCTGTGGAGAGAGAGAGAGAGAGAGAGAGAGAGAGAGAGAGAGAGAGCGCACAGAAAGATTCTCTTGCTCTACTAGTACAGGGTCATATCTGTACCCTACAATCAAGATAAGAACAAGATGAATGACACTGCAATGTTCAGGGTGGGGTTGGGGATACAGGAAAGAGAGAGAAAGAAAATCGGGGAGAGAAAGGAAAAAAAGACCGGAAAGAAAAGTGGTTTAAAGCCTAGAGCTAGAAAAACAGGGTTTAAGAGAAACAATCCAAAGGCAATAGGGAAGATTGCCTAAAACATGCTGTTTGCAAAAACATTTACATTCATAGACTCATGCACATAAGGCTTATTCATGCTGTTAGATGTAGTAGATCCCCTCTGGAATGATGTGTCTTGTGAGTAAGGGCTGGTACTCAACGATATTAGTGATCAGCGGGGATAAATGAGTCTGCACAGGGGAGTGCCACAGTGCCTGGTGAACAGCCTGAGGGGGCTTCCTCTGCAGCGACATCCTTATTGCAGCTGCCACTGTGATTCTGCCACACACTCAGCTTTTCATCACTACTGTTTCTACTACAACTATGATTTAGATCTTGCTCTATTTTGGTGACCTCTAGATCACTAGGGTGTATCACCAGTGTGATCAGTACCCCTAGCATCTTCAACTTATGGTTTTGTTTGAACTAAAGAGTGAAGTGCACAGTAGGATACATAAATATCTTTACAAGCAGTCATTGTAGCTACCTCTCATTTTCTATACCTCTTATCCTGTATTGGGTAATTATATTAGAGTTTTAGATAAAGAACATATACTGTATGTGTGTATAATACAGAGACAGAGCAATGGGGGGAAAATGTTAACAACGTGGATTGAGCATGTGTGTGCATGTAACAGTCAGATTGGACAACAGAGTCTGAATAGTTCTCCCTCTCCAGGGGCACCATTTGTTTTCCAATCATATTTTCATCAAAAGGCATTTCAAATTACACACAAAAGGCAGGGAAAAAATAAATGTGTGTATATGTGTGTTATTGGTAAAGGACAACAGAGAGAGGACCTCACACAGCCTACCCCTTACAAAAAATAACTACAGTTTTCAAGTGTCAAAACTGCAGTTTTCTACATATGCAGTACATATGCAGGAAACGCAGTAATTTGGACAGGAATTTACTGCATTTTTTCTTAATACTGCAGTAATACTGCAATAACTACTGCAATAGTACTGCAGTAATACTGCAATAATCCTGCAATATAATGCAGTAATACCGCGATACTACAATTAATATTAAACAGCTACTGCAGTTAAAATAGTAGTTGTACTGCAAATAAAATGTACGGGTATATGCAATTTGAATAAAGCTGAAAAATTACTTACAGTATTTCTATAATCTAAATGTGTGATGTAGTGTAATACAACTACATTACAACAAAATGATTGCAATTCATTTTATTATTTAATTTAAAAAATCAATAAAGCAACACACTTAAAACATTAAAAACAACCAAAAACAGACCATGAAAGCACTTTAACACTTAGCAATATTACTGTTCAACAGTGCTGCTGCTAGGAGACACTGCTGTCAATCAGTGTATGACTGGTCAAGTATGTGAATATATTACAAGGCTTGAGGTGTGTAGCTGGAAGCCTGGAGAGGTTTGACGCCCCTTCATTCTTCAACTTTGTTTGAATAAACAATTTCACCTTCCCTTCCTTCACTTTAAAGGCATTCTTGAAAAGCAAACAGCAAGACAAATATTCATTACAAGGTGTGTAAAAAAACACATTTGAAAAATTAAATGAAATTATTCCATATATACGCAACATTACATGTTTTACTGAGAAACAATCTATTTCTGTCATTATGTCCTAAACTATTGCTAAATAGTTCGCTGTTTGCTAATCCCTAAATTATTTGCTGTTTTTGATAGCAACCCTGTTAATTAACAATATTTCAGAATGTAATGTGAATGTGATGATTCTGGCATTGGTTTAGAGATTCAGACTTATAATCACTCTGGTTGATTATATATGCAATGACCAAATATTATTAAAATATTAACTAATTTTACTCACCTCTAACAGCTTCTGTTTTTTGGGCTGGGAGGGTCCCCTTAGTGCCATGTGCGGAGTTTGAGGCTTTGCAGATTCTATTAACAAAAGACAACAAATAAAGCAAATGCTTATCAAGAAGAAAACTCAGAGAAGTGTTTTGTTGTCCAAATGAGCACCATTGGATTCATATAAAGAAAGTGGACCATTGGTAGACTCTGTGAGATTTTAGATAATCCTGTCATACTTTATCAGGTAAAATCCAACGACACCTTTGTTCCACAGAGTGGTGTCCACCTCTTGACGTCTTTCTGAAACATGAAGACAAAAAAGTTTAAGACTGACTAAGCAAAAATATAAATGTTCTGAGAACCCCACACCCCATAAAAAAAATCTTCTTACACACCCGGCCAAATCTGAACGATTAAAAAAAAGGTCACAAACTTAAAATTTGTTTTTAGTAAAGGAAAATAAAGGGATGAAAAAAACTATGTTTCCTACCGGGAGTGAAGTCTGCCCAGGGTCTAATGCTGACCTCTTGGCCTTATCCCTCTTCCCCTTTCCCATAGTCTGCTCTGAGGTGATAAGAGGAACACTGGAGAGGAACACAGTCCTCCTCTCGATCTTCTCTCTCGTGTAAGGGCTGATGGACGACTACAGAAACAAACACAGGACGTTTACAGACGAATAATTTTTACTCACATTGTGTAGTGTTACACATTAAGAAATCAACTTGCACTTATATGGTCAATAGTTAAACTGAGCTATACATTTACAACTGAATCCAATGCTAGCAGTGGGCTACCTCAGGTTAACCTAGCTAGGATGCTAACAGTATAGCGGTTAGCATTAGAAAACACGCACACATTTAGGACAATGCTAATATGCTAATGCCGCATAGCGATAGAATACAATAACTAGTTAAATAACTTTATATATTGTAAAATAATAAAAGTCACTTAAGGTCCCACTCACCACTTAACTGAATGATGTGACATGGCCATCGCTCAGGTTCGGCTGTGTTCCTCCTCCACAAGACGACACGCCCCCTTTCTAGATTCTTCCAACTCGGCAAGTTTTCTTGGCTGAACTTTGAAATTCTCATCATGATTTAATTCTCATATGTCTCGAATGTGTACCGTTTTATCAATAATAAAATCTATAGGATAGTTATAGTACTCCATCCTGTCTGAGTTTCTCAATAACGACATAGACAAACCGTTAGTGTCTCTTTCTCTGCGTTTATGAGCTGTCATTTTGGTCAGTGCGCGCATCTCTAAATGAACGAGAACCGTACCGCGCATGCGCGCGCTACGGGACTGCATCGTGCGCTCTATAGTTTAAACTCTGTCTGAGGATTAGATGTGATCTTGTAGTCTTATTGGCTGGTGAGGACAAATCGTACAGTGGTGCATATTTAAGCACGTCTCAGTTTTACAATGGAAGAGTATAAGAGAAAGATGTTATTGTTTTTTTTGCACACAGGCTATTTGCTTCTACCTGCTCCCTACTGGTTTCTGTTTGCCTGTGTCTGAAAATAAGATGACCCTGGCATTCAGAAGTCAGAATCACAAGCTACAATTGAGACACACATCACTTCACTGAATGAATTTAGTAGGATCCTATATTTCTTGAACCAAACTATAATAATAATAATAATAATAATAATAGAATAACCTAGTTAAGGACTGCAGGATTCCGTGCAGGATTAACTGTTCAATAACTACAAAGTTACAGAATAATATTTTAATGCAACTACATTCCAACTGCATTTAACTGAAATAGTACTGAATAAATAGTATTTCATTGTACTTTACAAAACTGCAGTATAACTGTAGTTCCCTTTCAAAAGCTACACTCAATGCTGCGTGAAAACGCTATGGGAACATCTCTTTGTTGCCCGGTTGTGAAGCCTGTGAATGTCAAACCCGCCGAATACCTTCGGCTTATAACCTGTGCCAGGCATGACATCACCGAATAAGGTGCACCTGCAGGTTATAAATAGAAGTGAACCGGAAACATCCTCAGATCTTTTTGTCTTCAGGACCGCTTTGTGATTGCGTGTGCATGTACAAGCCGTTACGAAAGCAAAATAAAAATAACAGCTTTAACTCACTGATATGGCGGAGTTGCTTAAGAGATGCGTGCCTCCGTGCGATTGATCTCTTTCGGAGGGCGATCTTCACGAGTTTTGTCTTGAGTGCTTGGGGGAATAACACGCTCACCTCAAGCTTCAGGGAGAATGTGAGTACTGTGATCTTCTCCCTATTAAGGTGCTTTGCGCGTGGCTCGCTTTCGTTAAAGAGAAACCGCGAGCCGCGACGCATTCCTGGGGCTCGCGTGCTGCTCTGGCAGACGCGCACGAGATGGAATTTCCAATTTCTCTCTTGCTCTCTCCAGATCAGGAAGTCTTAGCTTCTGCTTTGCAAGCGCGATACCATGGCTGCCATGGTATCCACGGAGAGGCATCTGTGGCTGAACCTCTCGGGCATCAAGGATAAGGATCGTGCTGTCCTCCTTGATGCCCCCGTCTCGCCTTCCGGCCTCTTTGGTGACGCTGTCCAGAAGGAGAGCGTGACCAGCCGCACACCCCCTCGCCGCCCTTCTCACAAATCTGCCTCAAAAAGACCAGATCTGAGGAGCTTCCTCTCTTCGAAGAAGAAGCCCTGAGATTCATGCACCTGGGGCCGTGGGGGTGTTCCCCCCCAGGAGGGGCGCCTCTATTTTCATCACAAAACAGAGCCTCCTCCCTGGCACTCCCTTGGCCGGTGTTCAATCCCCGCCACCACTGGTGTTTCGGGGAGCGCCGGTCTCCAACGAAGAGTTGGGTGTTCGGGTATCTCCTGCCATACTTCCGGATACCCGACACCTAACACCCCCCCATCCAGCCGAAGTGTCAAAGCTCATGCCCCTTTCGGAGAAGCTGGCAGCGTGGAAACTACTGCAAGGCATATCTCCTTGGGTACAAAAGACTAGGGAGAGGCTACAGGATTCAGTTTGCACATCGTCCTCCGCGTTTCAACGGCGTGGTCTCCACGTGAAACTGGACCGTGGACATCTGCTGGCCCAGGAGTTAAAGACTGCTAGGCAAAGGGGCCATAGAACATGTTCCCCTTCCAGACAGAGAGTCGAGCTACTACAGTTGGTACTTTTTGGTGCCCAAGAGAGGGGGGGGGTTGCATCCTATCTTGGAGCTTCGTGGCTTGATCCGCTATCTCAGGAAATCCAGATTCAAAATGCTGACTGTCAAAATGATTGTTTCTCAAATTCAACTAGATGATTGGTTTGCAACAATCGATCTCAAGGACGCATATTTCCATATAGAAATATTACCACAGCACAAGAAGTTCCTGAGGTTCGCCTTTGGGGGCGAAGCTTACCAGTATCGGGTCCTTCCATTTGGCCTAGCTCTGTCAGCCCGCACATATACAAAATGCATGGATGCAGCTCTGGCTCCTTTATGACTCCAGGGCATCCGTATTTTGAATTACATGTATTTTGAATTACTCCTGGCCCAGTCTCAGGAGCTAGCGCTTCGACATCGGGATGTCGTCCTAGCCCATCTTCATTCTTTAGGATTGAGACTCAACGCCACAAAAAGCGTTCTCCTTCCTGTTCAGAGGACAACATATTTGGGTGTCACATGGGATTTGGTCACAATGCGGGCACAGTTGTCTCCTGCTCGTGTCGAATCCATTCTCAACACCCTGAAGGAAATCAAGCTAGGCCAGAAGGTCACTGTGCATCACTTTCAGAAATCTTTAGGCCTCATGGCGGCTGCGTCCACGGTGATACCTTTGGGCCTTCTGCACATGAGAGCGTTTCAGCTGTGGCTAAGAGCCAGGGGGTTTCATTCAGGGGCCAACCCCCAGAGGCTAATAAGGGTTACGCGCCGGGGGCTTCGTGCCCTTTCTATGTGGTTCAGACCCCGGTTTCTGACTTTGGGTCCCACTCTAGGTCCGTCTTGTCTTCGCAAGATGCTAACGACAGACGCTTCCCTCACGGGCTGGGGTGCCGTCTTGGATGGCCGTCCAGCACAAGGGAGCTGGAGAGGTCATATTCTCGCGTGGCACATCAATTGCCTCGAAATGATGGCTCTGTTTCTGGCCCTGAAACACTTCCTCCAGCAGTTGAGAGGCTACCATGTCCTAGTGTGGGTGGACAGCACTGTGGTAGTCTCGTACATAAATCACCAGGGTGGACTGCGCTCGCGCCGCTTGAACAAGCTAGCGCACCAGGTTCTGCTTTGGGCACAGGACAAGTTCCTCTCCCTCAGGGCGATTTACATTCCAGGGCACATGAATGTAGGAGCAGACCTGCTATCCAGACAAGCTGTAGAACAGGGGAAATGGAAGCTCCACCCTGAAGTAGTCAGTCAAATCTGGGAAAGATTTTACGTAGCAGAGGTGGACCTCTTTGCCTCACAAGAAGCAGCACAATACCCACTTTACTACTCTCTGACTCCTCCAGCTCCCTTGGATCTGGATGCAATGGGCCACACGTGGCCCAGGTTACGCCTTTATGCATTTCCAGCTATAGTTCTGCTCCCGGGAGTCCTGGCGAGGGTCCGTAAACAGGGCTTGCGCCTCTTATTGATAGCGCAATGTGTGGAGGTTATAAATCCACACATTGGATTATAACCTGCAGGTTATAAATAGGAGTGAACCGGAAACATCCTCAGGCCAATTTTGTCTGAAGGACGTCCAGGCACGCCAGCAGTGCGGCATCGGAACGCAGCATCTCGTTCCCGCTTTATCAGGGAACAGGGTTACAGTCAAGTAACCCAAGACGTTTTTATCCCAGAAGCTGCAGGAGCTGTTATTATTATTATCATTATTATTATTATTATTATTTTATTTTATTTTTTTTTTACAATGGACAACGTTACAGAATCATATTTCAATACAAATGCACTGTACTGCACTCCAACTGCACTGTACTGCATTGTACTTCACAAAAACTGCAGTTTCCCCCCAGAAACTGCAGTTATTTTTTGTAAGGGACACACAAACACAGCCAAACTGTGGGAGAGATTCTCCACACATTTAGTCCTGCTACCTTCTCCATTTGTTACCTTGTTTCTATGGTAATGGATTCACTTCCTCTATAATTGGTTAAGATACATATAGGCCTGCACTGTGGTGAAACTGGACTTCTTGCATGAACAGTCAATTAACTATTAAGTTTAAAGATGAATCAACTCGATCATCTTCTAAGGCCAGATTTATAGAAACGGAAGAGTGTGTGCAAAGCTTTGATAAACAAAACTTTCTTTCCCCTTTTTCCTGATGACACTGAAACACAGACTTGAATCAAGTATTCCTTCCTTACAGATGTTGATTTCACTGTAGTTAAGGAATTATTTGCAACCCTAGCTGCTGGTTTATAATTTGGTGCCTATTTTTTGCCCATAGTTTTTCTGGTCTTGCTCTTGTTATTGGAAGGAGTGCTTGTACTGGGCCTGCTGCAAAGGAGCTTGATACTGTAGGTCGTTCAGCTGAGAAGCAGTGCACTGGGAGCCCCTTATTATCGGTAGGGTCTGGGCAGTGTCTGCTTTGCAAAAAGAAAAAATAAAAGAAGGCCAGCTAACAATTGTTCTTCTGAACAATGAGCTAGAGAAGATTGGCCAAACAAAGCAAACTAAGGTAAGTACACACTCACAAACTTATGCTCAAGCTGTGCTGTTCAGGCAATGCTGTGCTACCACAGATAAAGCAAAGAAGAAAAAAAAACCGAGGGGATGAAAATACAAGAGTTTGTCCAGCACGCCTAAGACTAGTCTCCTGTTCTCACTAACCTGTTTCAAACTATACAGTACAATTACCGCTGCTTCAAATGACAAAATAGCTGGTTACTGCCTGGCATTTGTTCCACCTGATCAACCAGTCAGAGTGCAGATGAAATGAAGATGGTTGTTTCTTTTTTCAATTTCCCGAAGATGGACATGTGCTACTGTCTCTGCATTAACATCTAAATGAAATACCTTGAATTGACAGATCTGCTCTCATACAAGAAAGTACACAAAGGATTCTGCCAATTTGCCAATCTCTGGCAATTATCCAATGACTAAAAAATTACTTTTACTGTTGCATACAATCTCTGGCAATTATCCAAGAGTTACAGAACCACCGATTAATATATATACAGTAACAAGTGTTTTTAATTTTTTATGAGTATATGAGCATCTACCCAAAAAGAAATGCTGTAGGTTCCATGGTATTTTTGGCAGTACTATTGTACATACTTGCTGATTATAGTACATCCATGGCACTATGGTACATGCATTGATATAACAGTACATGTACTATTGTACTGTATGGTATTATGAAACACATACCAGGATAGTGTCAAAAATATATTATATACATGTATGGTATGGTACTGTCTGTACTATACCATACCAATAGTATGAACATTGGTAGTCTCCACTCACTGGCACCCAATACGTATCATGGTATTAGCCAATGTATTGTGGTACACAATGTAGTATTATCACAGAACCCAATAAAGTACCTGACAAGATATTCACCAAGGTACGGTGATACATATTCACCCACTGAATGCCATAATATCTACCCTGTTACTTTAAAATATGGTAAGGTCTGAAGTCCCAGAGTAAAACTATAGTACATAGAGTACAAAAGTAAAGTGTCTTATGGGACAGTATGCTGTCATAGTCTTTTAGCTGCTCCCGAGGGGTCGCCACAATGGACCAACTGATCCGGAAAACAATTTGGCACAGGTCTTATGCCGGATGGCATTCCTGACACAAACCTTCCATTTTTATCCTGGCTTGGGACCAGGACAACACAGCATACTGTACATAACAGTAAAAGTAATATTTTTCGTCATTTACTATGGACTCTGTTTTAGCTTTGAGCTTGATTGAAGTCTCAATAAAGTTCATGACTTTTATTTTATGAATCCATTTAAATGTACATTTTATGACTTGGGCTTATTTCCCTTTAGTTGTTTGTTTTATTTGTTTGCATAAGCATGTGTAGGAAAGGTCATATTCCCACCACATACAGTAAATCAGTTTCCACAATTTAATCATGAGGTATTAGAATAAGTTATTGCCTTTGTGGAGTTTTTGTGCACATTCTCATTAATTTTGCTTTGCTTGTCTAGTTTTCTCCCGCCTCCCAAAAATATAGTGCTAGGTGGATGGTGACTCTAAATTGCCCTAAGTATGAATGAGTGTGTAAATGTGTGTGTGACAGCTTTGCCCAGTGTTCCCAATGAGACCCTGACCAGAGCAAAGCAGTTACTGAAAATAAGTGACCGAGTGAATAAAAGGATGACGAGTGTGTATTAAATAAGAACCAAGATAAACCCAGTTTAACTTTCAATTATTACAGTCTTTTGAGTAAATGAAACTGATATTCTAAACAAAGCTTTCAACATCTTATGCCTGGTATCTTTTCATATTAGTTTAATCCATCACAAGGAAGCTAAATTAATCAGGCGCATAGGGCAGCATTTACTGGCACATTGGTTTAAAAATGTATCCACCTTTTTATCTTTCACTAGACCTGTTTCAATCTTGCTTTGCAGCATCCTTAATCTTTCTTATATCTTTGGTTCTAGCTGACAACTTGCGTATCTCTATGAAAATGTTGACGTTTCTTTCTCATAGTTTCTCGGTTGATTGATAGATACAATATTATACCTTTATTTTTTTCTTCAGAG
The DNA here is from genome assembly GCA_013621035.1 of Clarias magur. Classification (NCBI taxonomy): domain Eukaryota; kingdom Metazoa; phylum Chordata; class Actinopteri; order Siluriformes; family Clariidae; genus Clarias; species Clarias magur. The sequence continues at coordinate 3,683,617 of QNUK01000032.1, read as the reverse complement.
AGCCTGTAGAAAAAGCCCAATCATGTGGAACTGCAGAGGCTGCTTAGAAGAAAAGATTGATAAATGAAACACACACACACACACACACACACACACACACACACACACAGGTGTCAAGAGACTAAAATTATGAACAAAAGGACAAATTCTGACAGACCAGTGCTTAGCCAGCCAACACATTATCCAAGCCAAGTAAACTACATTAGCATTAGAAGTTAAACAGAGACCAGAAAACTACTGTCATGCAAGATGTCTAGAGATCATGAATTTTATTTAGCTGTTGCAATAAACTCTTACTTTTATTTCATTTATCTTAGAGCCTTGCAGCTTTTTTAAAAATCATACTCTGGATATTAAATAGGCCACATCCAATCATCTGACAATAGTCAGAGAAAAAAAGGTAAGATTAGCTATAATAACACACGAGTATGTTGCTATGAGAAGAGAGGTACGAATACATACCAGAATATAAATATGATGGCATATTTACCCAGTGGTGCAGAGTTATATGTGAAAAATAATACCCCTGTTGAAACTTCAGAACAACAATGACTTCCTGTAGCTTCCTGTGACAAGCAGACATGAAACTGAAGATTTAGGTTTCGCCCAGTTTTATCCCTCATCCTGATAATTTCCATTTCCTTTAAGTGGTCACACGCTCTCATGCACTTTATTTCCTGTATTAGCCGCTTAATATATGAAACAAGACTTATTCACATTTACGTTCATGTTTAGTAAGAAAGGTCTTTTATCAAGCAAATTTGGAATAATAGGAATTTTTACATAACTACAATTAATTTAGCTAATAATCTTTACTCCTTCTATATTCAATACCAAAGCAATGAAGTAATGTCTGGATTATTTGAGTGCATATACAGCCAAGACTATTTTGATCCAGGATGTTCAGCAAATTCTAGAAGCCCTATTTGTCATGGAGGATATGTCAGATAACAAGAAAAGTGCTGAAGATACATGTTTTTTTCCTCTTTTAATATTAGTAAATGTAATGTTCCTTCCTTTGGTCCCTATTGCTCCAGGGATGATTTTGATGAGTTGTGAGAGTGCAGAGACTCACTGTAATAATTATAGACCCTGTGCTTATGTGTGTGTGTGTGTGTGTGTGTGTGTGTGTGTGTGTGTGTGTGTGTGTGTCATGTGCATGTATTATTTGCTCAGCAGTGGAATTAGTGCCTGTTTCAGAATATATTCACACTGTTTTTGCCTTCCATGGACATGTTAAGGGAAGAAGAAAGTAGTCATGGCAACCATGCATAAAGAATATTTGGCCCATCCACACCCTGTAACCAGAATCATTATTATTTGTTTTTTAATAAAACTTTGAATTTGCTACTAGTAGGCTTGTGACATTGTGTGGAATATCAGCATCCAATAACACTCTATATATATATGTGTGTGTGTGTGTGTGCTAGATGATGGATTAGCAGACCTTGGATATGCTGCAAACCCCGCAACCCAACATAAGATAAATAGTACAAGTGATAATAATAATAATAATAATAATAATAATAATAATAATAATATCTGTGGCATGGTGGAGTGTGGCCTTGCAGGTCAAGGGTTCCATTCTCACCTCGGGTCAATATGTGTGGAGTATGCATGTTCCCTTTCAAAAGCTACACTCGATGCTGCGTGCAAACTCTATGGGAACATCTCCTTGTTCTCCAGTTGTGAAGCCTGTGTGTATCAAAACGCTGAATACTTCGGCTTATAACCTCAGTCAGGTGACGTCACCCGATAAGGTGCACCTGCAGGTTATAAATAGGAGTGAACCGGAAACATCCTCGGATCTTTTTGTCTTCAGGACCGCTTTGTGTTTGCTTGCGAGCTATCTCTCTCCTGGGAGCTCATCCTCCCTGAAAAAGCCCACACTGCCCACCAAGCCGTGTAGACTAACATCTTTGTTGGTGGGGAAAGCTTTTCAGGCAGTGGGTCAGGCTGGTGCTGCCCTGCACACCATGATGGTTTTGCAGGCATACCAGGCTCACCTGCTGAGAGTTCTGAGCACTGGCGGGTTTATCGACAACACCGAGCCACAGATTTATTTCTGGCCTAGCCCTGTCACCCCGCACATGTAAAATGCACGGATGCAGCTCTGGCTCTATGATTCCAGGGCCATGATCCGTATTCTGAATTGTATAGACGACTGGCTGATCCTGGCTCAGTTTTAATAGCTAGCGCTTCGTCATCGGGATGTCGTCCTAGCTCCTCTCCATTCTTTAGGATTGAGACTCAATGATATGAAAGGCATTTTCTTTCCTATTCAGAGGACAGCATATTTGGGTGTCACATGGGATTCAATCACAAGGCGGGCACAGCTGTTTCCCACTAGTGTCGAACCCATCCTCCAACACCCTGAAGGAAATCAAGCTAGGCCAGAAAGTGACTCTCCATCACTTTCAGATCTTTAGGTCTCATGGCAGCTGCGTCCACTGTGATACCTTTGGGCCTTCTGTACATGAGAGCGTTTTCAGTTGTGGCTAAGAGCCAGGGGATTTCACTCAAGGGCCAATCCCAGAGGCTAATAAGGGTTATGCGCCGGGGGCTTCGTACCCTTTCTATGTGGTTTATACCCCGGTTTCTGACTTTGGTTCCCACTTTAGGTCCGTCTTGTCGTCACAAGATGTTAACGACAGATGCTTCCCTCACGGGTAATGGACTCCCTCATGGACTAACATGTCCTAGTGCGGGTGGACAGCACTGCGGTAGTCTCGTACATAAATCGCCAGGTTGGACTGTGCTCGCGCCGCTTGAACAAGCTAGCGCACCAGGTTCGGCTTTGGGCACAGGACAAGTTCCTGTCCCTCAGGGCGATTTACATTCCAGGGCATATGAATGTAGGAGCAGACTTGCTATCCAGGCAAGCTGTAAAACATGGGGAATGGAAACTCCACCCCGAAGTAGTCAGTCAATCTGGGAAAGATTTTACGTAGCAGAGGTGGACCTCTTTGTCTCATAAGAGGCAGCAGAATGCCCCCTTTACTACTCTCTGACTCCTCCAGCTCACCTGGGTCTGGACGCAATAGCCCACACGTGGCCCAGATTACGCCTTTATGCGTTTCCACCTATAGTTCTGCTCCCAGGAGTCCTGGCGAGGGTCCGTCAACACGGCTTGCGCCTCTTATTGATAGCGCCCCATTGGCCGGCCAGAGTGTGGTTCTCGGATGTAATATCTCTCCTCGACGGCTCACCCTGGGTGATTCCAGTGAGGAGGGATCTTCTGTCTCAGGCGCAGGGGACAATACTTCATCCCCGGCCCGAGCTCTGGAACCTTCACGTTTGGCCCCTGAACGGACCAACTAAGACATGCTGGGCTTTCAGCCAGCGTAATTAAAACCATTTTAAGTGCCAGGGCTTCCTCCACTAGGAGAACTTATGCCCTCAAATGGAGTGTATTTGAAAATTGGTGCATGGCAAGACATGTAGACCCAGTTCACTGCCAGATTGTTTCAGTGCTGGAGTTTCTGCAAGAAAGGTTGTCCTAGGGCTTATGCCCTAGTACGCTCAGAACGTACGCAACTGCTATTTTGGCTTGTCACGCTCTGAATGATGGGGTTTCTGTGGACAAGCACCATTTAGTTGCCCGTTTTATTCGTGGAGCTAAACGGTTGAAGCCGCCCACTAGAGCGACGGTCCCTTTGTGGGACTTAACTATCGTACTCGAAGGCCTGGCCGACACCCCTTTCGAACCACTAGAGTCAGCGCCTGTCAGGCTTCTGCCTCTTAAGATGGTTTTTCTTATGGCTATTACGTCTAAAGCTATTCTGCATCCTCACCCGAACTATCTTCCAAGGTTCCATTCTCGACCATGCACCCAGTTGTTCTCGAGGCCTTCTGTCCTCCACCTTTCACAGCTCCGGAGCAGGAAAGACTTCACTTACTGTGTCCAGTACGTGCTCTTAGGATCTACGTCCACCGCACTAGCCAGTGGCGTAAGTCAGAGCAGTTCTTTATTTGCCATGGGGGTCTGCCATTAGACAGACTCTGTCACACTGGGTGAGAGATGCCATTGCCCTAGCCTATGAAGCGCGTGGTCACACTTCGCCTCTGGGAATCAGGGCTCACTCAACCAGGGGGATTGCCTCATCAATTGCCTTGGCAAGAGGCGTCCCCCAGCAGCAGGTGTGTGATGCGGCGGGCTGGTCCTCTCCACACACGTTTGTTAGATTTTATAGTCTGGATGTCAATGCTACTCCGGGGTCACGGATCCTTCAGTCAGCATCCCAGAGCTAGGTCTGAGACCTCCTCGGCTTGTGCGCACACGCTACACAACCTGGGGGTCCAGACACTTGCAGTGCGGCGGCGTTGGTATTCTCGTTCCCATAGCGTTTTCACGCAGCATTGAGTGTAGCTTTTGAAAGGGAACGTCTCGGGTTACTTGACTGTAACCCTGTTCCCTGACAAAGCGGGAACGAGATGCTGCGTTCCGATGCCGCACTGCTGGCGTGCCTGGACGTCCTTCAGACAAAATTGACCTGAGGATGTTTCCGGTTCACTCCTATTTATAACCTGCAGGTGCACCTTATTCGGTTACGTCATGCCTGGCACAGGTTATAAGCCGAAGGTATTCGGCGGGTTTGGCATGCACAGGCTTCACAACCGGGCAACAAAGAGATGTTCCCATAGCGTTTTCACGCAGCATCTCGTTCCCGCTTTATCAGGGAACAGGGTTACAGTCAAGTAACCCGAGACGTTTTCTCCTACAGTCCAAAGTATTCCCAAATTGTAGTTTGTGTGAAGGAGTGTGTGAGTGTGTGGTGTGTGCATGCATGTGCCCTGCAATGGATTAGAACCATGTGCACAGTGCACCTCGTGCCCAAAGCAAGTATCAGTTTACGAGCGCCGAGTATCATGTATCACACATGCAACTCATTTTGACACCAATCATCATTCTTGCGCTGCGGAATTGTGTGTAATCATCTCCCCTGCTAGGTCTTAGTGCTTGTTTCTTACTTGCATAATCAACATCTCCCTTTCTCTTTCACGTCTCTTATGTGTGTGTGTGTGTGTGTGTGCGCGTAATTTAACCTAACACATGCACCGACGCTCTCTCGCCTTTTCACCCCCTCCCCAGCTTCACAAACACACAGAAACTCTGCTCTGACGCGAGAAAGGTGCTGGTTCATTGTTCAGTGATTCCCTTAGTATGCTCTCACGCCTGTCTCAGAGAGATTTATTTTTCTTTCCGTTAAAACGGTGTTTCCTTTGTGTTTGTGTGTTTGTCCGTTTGTTATGCAACTTAAAAAGTGATTCCGTTAGTATGCGCTCATGCCAGTCTCAGAGAGATTTATTTTTTTCCTGTTAAAATGGTGTGTGTGTGTGTGTGTGTGTGTGTGTGTGTGTGTGGAATTAGCCCCTTCCCTGGCCTCGTTTTACACAGTTCCACTGTAATGTAATAATAAATAATAATAATAATAATACAGCTGTCAATGTTGAAGTCTTTTCATGTTGTAAGCTACAAAATAATTAGAACAAGTCTGCAGTAATTTGGTAATAGGGGTGGTAAAGCAACAATGGATCTGTCGCGTCAAATTGTCAGACTGACAGTGTCAATTTCATATAAAGCCTTGCACATGGCATCTATTTCCAAGTTAAAAAGGTCTCAAATTTACATTATCCCAATAGATATGTATATCTGCCTGATATCAAACCATTCTCATATGTTCATACTTTTATTCATGGGCTAATGATTTTCTGTATACAGTCTGTGAGTGCTAAAATAATGATATAATAATGATAAAATAGCAATCCTTGTTGGCCATGTGATGTGACTATAGTAACCACATAAGAAATGCAAACAATTTCTCACCAGCTGTATAAAAAAAGTGTTCTAAGCTCATGTTTCATATGCAAAACAAAAGGGACACAGGAGGTGTAGAATGATTATTGCCTGCCCTTTAAAGCTATGGGCAACAACGAGCAATTGGTAGCATTTTAACAGTAAAAGTAAATAGCCATCATGATACAATATATTGGAAATTGCTGATACCATCCTCAATATAGCTCAAATCTAACTACAAATGTTATTTAGGCTTTTTTAGATACTGATGTTAGTGCACTTAGAATTGCTCTCAGCCTGGGACACACCATCACTTATTTTGGAAGTTAACAAAAATAGACATGGTTTGTAATGAGTCCATAAATAAGAGACAGGTGTAGTTAAAATAAACAAGGAGAAGAGATTGCTTGATCCCATCACACATCCATGTAAACAGCCATATGTAAATATGCTGATAAATCCCAAACAGTGTGTATTGCTCTGCTTGTACATGGCCTGGCTCATTTACAAACAAGGAAACACCCTGAATTGCAGTATATGGTAAACAACTTCCCTTGTGGCACTGTTTGTTATGGACAACATGTAGCATATTCAAATGTTTCAAGGATGGAATATATCTACTGTGAAACAGACCTACTGTAGAAGATTAAATCTAAAGTTATTTCATGGTCTAGAAAAAAAAATGACAACTAATTTAATGACTGTGTGTTCCTTCTAGTATTACAATTACACAGAGAAAACTCTCATTATTCTTGTCTAATAGTTCATTTTTTTCATTTATTAACCATGCGTGTACTGTGCATGCATTATTGATGAACTAGACCCCTGGTCTTTACGTTAGATTTAGCTATAAATCCATTATTAAATGCGGAAATAATATGGCAAACAACATATCTTAGATAAGAGCCTATACCAAAATCCAGTAAACCTGCAAGGAGGTCATTATCCAGAGAAGCAAAGAAGAGGCCAGAGGTTACTCTGGAGAAGCCAGAGTGATTGACAGCTCAAAGCTCCAGAGCTGTACTCTATGGAAGAGTTGTGAGGCAAATGACTGCTAAGAGTTTGCCAAACACCATCTTGGAGACTAAGCAAGCATGTGCAAACATGTTCTTTCGTCTGATGAGACCAAAGTTTTTCATTTACGCCTTGGCACAAAGTGTTATATTTAGTAGAATCACATGCTGTTCATCAACCTGGTAACTTCAATCCCCAGTGAAGCATGATGATGGTAGCATCATTCTGAGAGTTCAACTCCTTTTTGTTGGTTGTCTAATCCCATCTTTTTCCATTCACAGACACTTTCTGGATGGTTGCCGCTAAAAAAGAAATACTTTTGCATAAAGGACGTAAAACTGAATGTACCAGACTTTCACTCATTAACTCATTCTCTATACTGTACCCATTATCCTGTACAGCATCATAGGAAGCCTGGAGCCCATCACAGAGGACTGGGCACACACACATTCGCATACTATGGGCAATTTGGAACTGCGAATTAGCCTGCTCTGCATGTCTTTGGACTGTTGCATTTCTTTGAACATGCAAACTCTGCACACACTCAGCAAATGCTGCTGATTTAACACACTGCATACCATAAATAAGGTATAGGTTAGAACCATAGGCCTGTCCACAATGGCATAATGAAAGTGTCAAGACTTTTCAAGCAATGAATTAATAGTAATAATAATAATTATTATTATAAGTAATAATAAATAGCCTTATCATATATTATGTAACATCATAATGATATAATGATGAAAAAGAAAAACATTTAATTTAGGCAATTGTTAACTTGAATTCAAAATTCGCTAGTGTACTGTGAGGTTGCTGAGTTTCTAGTCTAAGGAATAATGAGCAGGGCCCCATCTGTCTCTTTCCCCTTCTCCTCATCACTCTTTTCCCCTCTGTGTCTCCTTCAGTCTGGAGTTTGCTTGATCCATCAAACACATACTGTATGTGACCTCATGGTTCATTGGGGCTGTGAAATAATGTGGCAGGAATAGAATAAAAATAGCTGCAACAAATAAATTAACCTATATACTCTTCTAGGGCTCACAGTGATTTTATCCTTCATATGCTGAAGTTCCAAGTTTTCAGTGAACACAAAAACCTGTGATCTAAAATTCTATGTGATTTGATACTTGTCAGATAAGACATTTGCTTGGGTTTTGGGTATACAGTGAAAAGTATATGCTTGATCATTATGTCAGATGATACAACCAGATGAAATCTGTGGAGAATTGTAAAACAGTGTGAAGTATTTTAAATAGAATATTTGATGGGTCTAGAAAAATAATTTGTAAAAGTATTTTGTATGTAATATATATGTCAGGTTTTTGAATACATGTACCATATACAGTATGTACCATATTCATTTTCAAGTAAGCAAATACTTTTTGCTTAGTTTTTAACTGGAAAATTACTGCACTGATTAATATATTTTAGCAGGCAACAATTCTAATAACCCAGACTGACCCAATGAGTAGCTTCGGATCTGTGTGCTTCGGATCAGTGCGCATGGAGTTTGCATTTTCGCCCCGTGCTTTGTGGGTTTCCTCCAGGTTCTCTGGTTTCCTCCCACAATCCAAGGACATGCATATTAGGCTAATTGGCATTCCCAAATAGCACATAGAGTGTGAACGTGCATGTGAATGTTAACCAGATGTCCTGCCACTGTCATACAAAATGGCAATAAATACAGTGATAACCACTGGCCTCTACAGTCCTTAGTCGGACTACAGTTCTGAAAAGATGGATTGAACATGATCGTGTAAAGGATGTTATTGTGTTTCATAAGTGTAAAATTATTTGCTTGCATCAAGCAAAGGAAACAACTAAGCTGATTTATTAAATTACTAGGATTGGGTTAAAAGCTGTCCAACATATTAAAATCTGGAAGGGATAGTGCTAAAAAAATAAATAAAAAATAAATTTAAAAAACACGAATGACCTTGATCTGAGATTACTTAAACGCTTGGTGCAAAAATATCAACAGTCGAAATCACAGCTATGATTCATAGTGAAATAAGAGCATTTTGACATTTTGTACTTCTAATTTTTATAAGAAAAACAACCATGATTTTTGTTTGTAGAGCTTAAAGATTTTACATGAGCAAATGTTAACACATCTGAGCCCATATTCACAAAGGTTCTTAGAATTCTCTCAGAGCAGGCCTCTGAGTGGTACAGTGGTAAAGTGCTCGCCCTATCATCTGGAGATCGCTAGTTCGATTCCTGGGTGACGCTGTAACCTCTTGCAGCCGGAGGTCTAGAGAGAGCTGATTGGATGAGCTCTCTCAGAGGGGAGGGATGAGAGGTACTTAGTGCTCCCACATTAATCACAGCTCTACAGCCAGTCAGGTGCGTCTGTGAGCTCGCGCAACAGAAGGAGTGGATAGCGCTGTCCTCCGAGTGTGTTATGCCGCCTCCAATGGTGCGTGAGCGAGCAGTTAGAAAAGATGCGGTCGGCTGGCGTCACGTGGTTCGGAGGAAACACGTGATAGTCTTCGGCCCTCCCGGCTGAGTGGTAGTAGTAGCCTTAATGTGGGAGCCCCCAAGTGGCGGGGAGGAATTGGACACGACTAAATTAGGGAGAAAATATTTCAGAGAATATAAAGAGTTTAAAAGGTCCTAGCTGGAAGTCTTAGATTAAAAGTGATTTTAAAAACGTCTTAGCGTATGAGTACTCTGAGTAAGGAAAGTACAAAAACCTTTATCTTAGTGAAGAGGCATGGTTGACCCCGTTGCTAGGGATGATGCAGCAATTCTGTGATTGGTTGATAAAAAATAACCTCTGACCTCTTTAAAGGTCTTGAAATGCAAATATGTGAAAATAGAATATATGATAATAGAATAGACAGTAAAATCATAATGTTTGTTTATAATGAAATTGTATAATCATGACTACAGGCTACTTCATGCAAAGTTTCTGTTATAGGCTAAATATTTTAAAGTTAATTAAAACAGCCAAATGTTGAAGATGTGTCTAATTTTGAAGCAACCAATTTCCACACAGTTAAGTTCTTACATTTATTTTACATATTGATTTTATTACTTGTGATCCATTTCAGATTGATGGGAGCAAAATGGCTCACCTTTCACCAATTTACATTAATGCAGGACAGTCTATTTAACAGTGGCGGCTGGTGCAAAATTTTGTTGGGGAGGTGCAAACCAAATTAAAATGAAACTTTCAATACTCGCCTTTAAATAACCATTTATCAGGGGATTAAGCATCATTACTATTAATATAAAATAAAGGCATGACTCACATCTCATCCAGTCAGCCAGCTCCGCTTGCCATAAGAAGTGCTGGAAAAGACTCGTTGAGAATGGTCAAATCACATAAGACCAAATATTTAAACACAATATTGATTCGCTAAGAACAAAAGTGGGAGGGTTCGGGGCGCACAATACTGTGTGAAATATGAAATATAAAAAAAAACATGGTTCTTCATTTAAATTATTGACTTTGGTGGCCTTTACATATTCTGCTTTATATATATAATTTGTTTATGAATAAACATGTAACATCACAAAAGCTGTTATGGTGGAGGAAACAAACTGTTAAATATCACTGGTAGTGTGTAGACATTTTATACCCAATTTATTGATTTTTTTAAATATGCACTGACAGTTTGTGGTCTGAAAGTGTGCCATGACTTACAAGCTGACTGAAGACCACTCATGAATCATGACGAAAGCATCACCAGAGACTGAAGGGAGAGGAAGTGGAGAAATGCCTCAGGGTTAGACACAAATGGATGCCTTACTAATTGCATTGTCTGGCTGGAAAGAAAGTGCGCATCATTAGTGTCCTTAAGTGTAATTGTCCTCAGCAGGATCATGAGGCACTAACAGCCTCTCTATCTCACTCATACACACACACACACACACACATTATACAGTACAGTTTATTTACAGTTTATTTCTACTGTATATATACAGTATGTATATATATATATATATATATATATATATATATATATATATATATATATATATATATATATATATTGTGCTTGCTCGTCCTCCATCATGCATTTTTTTCCAAAAATTCTATCACCCTCCTGTTGACTTTTCTTCCCTCTCTGATGTAATTTACTGGAGTACACTCATCTTACACTTACACTCATCTATACTGACAACTCACTCTCTCTCTCTCTCTCTCTCTCTCTCTCTATTTCTCTCACTCTCTCCCTTTTTTTTAACACCCTGTCCAAGCAAGAAATGGTTTTCTGTTGCATTTGTGCTCATCGGGTTAGAGCAGCATGTTATTGGTCAGTTGTGTAATGGACTCGGCTGATTTGCTGACATGCCACTCTTAAGAAGTCAGTAATGAATGTAAGGCGATGTATATATGAGATTGTACAGTGAATGGTTTATCAGAAGCCACAGTGAATTAAAAGAGAGATTCACAGCTGAACTGAAATTGTGCCCAACCCAACCTTAATTGCATGTGCACAAAATTATGGGATGCCTCAGTTATCTACTATTCAAAAGTGCTTTTTGTTGCATGATATCTCCCTTGGCCGGGAGCTGTATTTAAGTTCAAAGCTCATATCTGGAAATTTGATAAACAAAAATATTTTATTTATATTCTCTGGTGGCACGGTGGCTTAGTGGTTAGCACTGTCAGTTTGCTCCTCCGGATCTTGGCATGGAGGTTGAATGTTCTGCCTGTGCTTGGTGAGTTTCCCCTAGGTTTTCCGGTTTCCTTCCACGGTCAAAAGACATGCAGATTAGGCTAACTGCACATTCACAAATTTCCAGTAGTGTGTGAATGTTGACTAGAGGTCCTACCACAGTTGAACAAGATGGGAATAATAAATAATTTTAAATAAAATAAAATAAATTATTGTATATAACACCCACAGATTCTCTTCAGTCCATTTTACCCTGTTGCAGAGATTTCCACATTATGCTGTTGTCTGTATATAGTCCATCATGCTTCCTGGAGATCTTGTTGGTAAGTACATTAGTTCATCAGACATTATTATTCATATAATTCATATTTACAGACTGGAAGACAAATCATTGTTGGTGGATTGCATATGGCTATGTTAAGACAAAATTTGCAGAGGTCGCAAATTAACTTGATTATTCATAATACTCAAAGTCCATATAGTCACAATATATTAAGCTGATTTTTCCCTCCTTGTCTACTTTGCATTAGTGTGTTATACTATTGGACTAATTATCTCTTGATTTCACACTGCATAATATTGCAACTGACAGAATATTTGACTATAAAATGTGTTCTATTATACACAGATCAGCCACAACACTACTATGACCACCACCACCTCCAGGTGAACTGAATAACATACTGTAAATAACATAATCAATCATATACCAGTAAATGATCAAAGGTAAGCCCATCTGGTCCTATCCCATAAACAGAAGAAAAAAGTCAATGCTGGCCACAATAGAAAAGACACCCAGTGCATGATTGCCCACAAAGTATAGGGCTTAGCATGAAAAAAGTTCAATGTTGTTGATCTGGCCAACAAATGCCCCATATCTCTATCCAACAGAGCATCCATGCACTCCAACCAGGCCCTACCCTGCAACTCACAGTAGATCCCGCTGCTAATATCCTGCTGTGTCAGACACCAGATCACCCCCAGAGGTCTTGTAAAGTCATCGCTAATTAAAAATTCTGGGTATAAGTAGTGTGGTTGATCGGTGTAATACAGCACCACAGCTAAAACAATGGCATGGCACAAGCTCTGTTTGGCAACCTTGGGGATATGATCTGCACAAAAGTACTTTTGGGGGTCTGAAAAGAAGCTAGTAATGGTGGAAGTCTAAATACAGATAACAGATTTATTTATTTATTTATTTTTACTTTTTACTTTACTAGGTGACTGAGCTTGTCCACTATTGATGCTTTAAAAACACCCCACTGTCACGAAATTATGCATACTCCCTCATTACTTGCTCATTACTTGTGCTTAAATAATGTAGACTTACAGCTCTAATTTTGGTAAATCCACTATTGTGTATATCCATAGCAAATAACATATCACTTTAACATTTAGGTATTTAAAGTTATTCTACAGTCTTAGCACTTGCAAAACATAACTAAGTACTGTATAGATTATTATGGTTTAGCATAGACAATGCTATTGTGTACCTCATAACGATGATGATGTTCTTAACAGTCTCATTTCTGAATGTCAGCCGTCCTTTGAAATGTTCTAATTGCTTACCGGCATAGTTTTTTTTTCTAATTTGCCTACACTTCACCAAGGAAACAGGTTTTTCACAGCACAGCAAGACTGCCTCATCTTTCATTAGGAAGCGTTCTTAATTTTTTTTTTTTTCACTTAACAGCCGTGAAACCAAGCTTGGTTACATTGGTCTGATCTGATCCATCTATGTGTGTAAAGCAGAAAATTATTATTACAGATAATTCCTTCTGATTTCATGCCTCGCATCTGGGTCAGGATTAAACCAAAGTCGCTCAAATGTGAACAAAGAAAGCCACCGCCTTGCTGCTTTTAAGAAAATCTTTATCTTGGCTTTAAGGGTACACGAGTGAAAAAGCAAGCAAAAGAGAAAGAGAGTATGTTGAAAACAGAGAGAGAGAGAGACTGCAGCATGTCTTGAGCCCTTGCTGCCTGTTTTGAGCCACAAGAGACAGGGTAAGAGGAAATTATCTTTCTATTCATCCATTTAATAACATCTGTTATTGAAGGTGAAGTATGGTGGCACTTTTCTTAATGCAGGAAATTAGTAGTGCTGGAGGGCTGTGTCAGAGGCACTCTTGAATTAAAGAGTACCGCTCTGTTGGAAGCATATACATTTTATATGAAGGAAGCTGTGCTTTTCTACTAATGTCTGACAAAGCTACAGTATGTACTGTCTGTGGCTGAAGTGTCTCTACCTGCACAGTTTTATGAACAAGACTGCAGAAGTGCTGGATGATACATTTTAGAGATACGGCTATGGCCTGTTAAGTGCATATCCAAGTACACTACACCCTCCAGCTGTGCAAACACACACACACACACACACACACACACACACACACACACACACACACACACACACACACACACTATTTTTCCCTTAGGCATTTACACACTCAGTTTGGAAGGCAAAGTATTAACATCTGAACAGGGGACTGACAGCTCTAGAATGGCTGATAATATGAGTTACATGAGGAGAAAATATCTGGCAGCTAGGAGATACTGTTTCAGACATATTTACTCCCACACACATACACACACCCAGTACATATACACTTTTAAGCTTTTTTTTTTACATAATACAGCATGATAAGATATGCATTTAAATGTCAGAGTTCAGCACTTGCTCCTCTGGACATTGATGTACAAATACAGTTAACATTATTTTTAACATTTATCTCCCAGTTGTGAAAATACATACTCAGTCTCCCCTTCTTTTTCTGAGAATCTCTCTCTCTCTCTCTCTCTCTCTCTCTCTCCCTGTGAGTAAAGCACTGCAACCATCAGGATGAAAGGTCTTTGTTCTCTGATCATTTGTTCTAGCTGATTGAGGAATTCAGCAATGTGTCTAGTTTAAATCTTGTGTCTGAAACCCCGGGTTATTCCTCACATGGTCTGAGCTGGCGTCCACACAGACACAGAGCAAAAGTAACCTGCACAGATATCATAGGCGTTACTGCATTATCTTCCCTAAGACTGTGTCACAGAAAGTGATCTGGAGAGAGAAAGAGAGAGGCTGAAGGCCACTCCTGGCAGTGAAAAGGAGTCATGAGCAATCTAACAGGAACAGACAGAGTGAGATAAGGAGAGAGAGAGAGAATGTAAATGTGTGGGAGCAAATAAGGTAGATGGAAAGCTGTGGAGGTTATGGGTGTTGGGTGTTTTAGGAAGGGTTGTGATAGAAAGGAAATAGCAAAAGCAGTGAATGGTGGGGTTGAAAGACCAGCTGTACCACTGGGTCTCTTCCTGCCTTTGATCCTTCATTTTTATTGCCCTCTTGGCTTTTCTTTAACGCTTGGTCAAAATGCAAAAAGCAAAATGTCTTCTGTTACTAATATTCTCTAAGTGATCTCTAATATTAGGATTCTAGTCTTTTTTCCCACTGAGACTGTAGATCAGTTTAAGCATGCATCCAACAGATGTTTTTACATTGTAATGGGAATCAACAGTCTGTTGGTTTGATGGCTTACTTAGTCATACCGTACCGAAAATGTTGTCCATAAGACATACTAAAGATCTTAAGGCTGATGGTCTGTCATCATGTTCATTTAGGCCCCTTTTCTTAAACTCATTCTTAGCCACCTATTCTACACCACCAAAATTCTGTATCTTGTATATGCTACAGTTAAATTAACTAGTACGCCATAACTAGTATGTTATGAATTTAAAATCAATCTGAAATGCAGATCGGAATTTCAAAACATTTTCCTTTAAAAGTGAATTGCATTTATTTAAAACTTAGACGAGTTTTTGGGCAGTCAAAAAACATTTATATAAAATTTTTTTTTTCATAAAACACTTTCATAAATTCCTAATTAAACGTGTTTGTTCTGCTTGGTTGGTTAAAATAAGTTAATTTAACTACTTTTTACTGTATTAGTCCTCCATTACATATCTATAATTAAAAATCCATTTTACTTCCTCAGCTTCAATTTTACACTATATAAGTACTGTATATACACTCCCTGGAAAAAAGTTCTTTAGACCAACATTACCTTTGATTACAGCACAATACTTTTGTATTCATTTTGGCCGAGGTCTTTTATTGAGAATGTGTGCATCAAAGCACTCCATAAAGACTTTGAACAAAGTTAAGGTCAGGACCCTTTGCCAGAAAAACTTCATTTATGAGATAAACTGGTCATTCAGAACATCCAGGATGTCAGCAGACTTTTTTATTGCCACATAACATTGCTGAGAATATAGCTGTCCAACCGAAGCAATATCAGACAATAACACAGCATCCAGAGGCTTGTACAGTGGGCACTATGCATGATGGCTGCATCACTTCATATTCTTAACCGAATTAACTCTTCTGAAAAAGGGTCAATCTGGACTCATTAGGCCACATGATCTTTTTCTACTGCTCCAAAGTCCAATCAATGCTCAATGTTTTTCTTATGGCCACACCGCTGTTTAGTTCCAATCCATTGAGTTTTCATTGCATTGTGTGTGTGTGTGGAAATTACTTTAAAAAACATGCCTGTGATTTTTACTGTTGATTTCACCATGTATTGAATTAACTGATCCTTTGATTACAGTCTTTCCTGACAGTGAAGCACTATTATTACAGTTTTTAATAATGTGTTGGACAGTTCTTAACCCAAATCCTTTAATATCAGTGATCTGCTTAGGTGTTTTCTTTGTTTGATGAAGGACATTCATTTAATACTCTATAAAGAAATGTTTAGACTCAACAAAAAAAATTACCGCAACATTTTGCATTAGTCTTTTTGAGTTATGACAACTTCATTTAAAATTATATTGAACTAACAAGCTAGATTGCGTTAACTTTTCCTCTTCAGTCAAAGATCATTTTAATTTCCTCTTACTTATTAACTGTTAGACAAAGGGCATGTTTTTAAGTTGATAACTCATAAAAATTATGTTGCTGCAAATGGCTTTACCATATTATTTTAAAGTAATTGTATATGTTGTCTAGTTAATTATTATAATAATGTAAAAAAAAGACATTAGTTGAACCATTACTTGTGTGCAATCAACTTTTTTTTATTTTCAATTGCAGTTGAATGTGAACAAATTATTTTTAAATCTTGCAAAAAGAAAAGTCAAATAAAAAAACTTTCAAATTTCAACTGGGCTTCATTAGGCATAAGTAAGCATAATAAATTAAGTATAAATAAAATAAATATAACAGTAAAAAGCCAAGTAGCATGTTATGGAACATTCCAAGAGACTAAGCTCTATATGGGTAAGCCCACATCAGTCACTTGCAGTAGCTCAGGTTGAGCGCATATATAATACCCATCAGCAAAGCACAGCACTTTGCGATATCCTTTCCCACCAGGACTTTTGTTCTCTCCACCACAATAGCCATCCAGTGGTCAAATGCAGGGGTAGAACGGTCACCAATGATAGCAATTTTCATTACTTGTCTTTCAAGGTAATTAATTAATGAGTTTTTGGTACATTACATAATTACCAACATTATTATTTGTTCACAAAAATAAGGTTTGCAACTTAAAAGGTTATTCTAAATGAATTAATTAGTATTTTTAACTTGCACCCATGTATTAAATCAAGTAGCGGTAAAAGGTCCTCCGAGTTAGTTTTTAGAGTGTAACATCTTTTCCACAGACACAGAATATGTCTTCCAACAAGATTGTTTCAGAAATGAAAAGCCACTCACTCCATCAGTTAAGTTTATAATAATTGTTGCCAGCTGAAACATCTTAATCGCTGCAAAAAAGTATAGAATCAAAGACTCCTAAGTATTTGTTAATTTAAATCCTAATGACGACCCAATTTTTAGCATTGCAATTTCCTTTCACTTCAACTAAGAGGCCCAAACCTGTTCAAGAATTGCACACCCATGAAGATACGGTTTGCCAATGCTTTGCCAATATTGGAATGGAAGAACTTGAGATTTCTGCAAATATTTCTGACCTCAACCCCACTGAACACCACTGAGATGAACTGGAAAACTAAATGTCTGACCTCACTCAGGCTCTTGTGGGTGAATGAGCACAAATCAATATCGCTATACTCCAAAATCTAGACAAAAGCCTTTCCAGATGAGTGGAGGTTATTTTACAGCAAGGGGAACAAGTTCTAGGATTGAATGTTCAAAAAGAAACATACTTCATACGTGTGAACCTCGGGTGTACTGTACATGGACTTTTGGCAATGACCTGTAAGTGTGCGTAAATTATTCTGCTTGAACAGATATGTTCAAAAGTGAATACACATTCAGATTTAAATTTTTAAATAATATTTATTCAATGTTATGGCATATATATATTTAGTGGTTTATTTTTTTTTAGAAAGCTAGCCAGATAGAGCTTCAAATGGAGCTGGTGATTTTCACTTTTCCTGCATGTCTTCTCAAGCATGAAGCTCATGGGATAAAGCTCATGGTCATTAATGTGAAGGTTCAGCACTCCCTCCTACCTGACTGGTCAGGGTCACAGTGAGTTAAATGAGATCAGTAGTTTATAGTTATGTTTAGATATTTATCTTCTGGGAAATAGAGCCAAAGGCATTCCTAAGAAAATATCAGTAGAAGGTGCAAACAAGAATAATAACTCTGCGTTCATTCTGCGAGGCAGAATTCATACACCAGGCTGCCAGCGCTGCCATTTCTACTCCTTAGCAATGTAACCATGATACACAGTGAATACATTCAGGCCATGTCCACACGTAGCTGGGTATTTTTAAAAAAGGAGATCTTATCTGTTGTTTTGGTCTTTTGTCCACACGCAAATGCAATTTTGGTCTTTTTTGGCTTGTTGTAACGTCACCCATGATGTTGTGCTGATGATGTAATTGTCTGTCTGCTAGTCTCCTTGATTTGACGTCAGCTTTCTTTATAAGGATATTTTATGCAATGGTGGTCGTACTGTACATACAGTAAACTTTGACTGTGTTAACATTGCTTTTTAACACATTTTTGCATGTGTATACATACACACGCAGTTATTCACACATTACGTTAATGAACAGAGGTGCCTAAATGTACTGTGAAGCTCACTGCTGGTACATACTGTACAAAACTCCGAAGACACAGACACTGCAAATAGCGTCGGCGGTTTTGGACATGGACATGGCCTCAGACTGAAGAGATAATGTGTTCTAAACAGATACAGATGTGTCTACTGATGTTTTTAGAAAGGTTCCACATGCAGATTTTTACTTTTTCATTCTACATATACAGTCTCAAGCCAAGTTTATTAACATGGTTTGAATATGCACTATTCTGTACAAACTCACACAAAACATATATATGCTTTTATTTATTTATAAATCTGCTGCTCCACATAGCAGACTCAGATAATGTTCAGTGCACATTTCTCTGGTATATAATCTTTTTTTTTTTTTTTTTTGGTATTTGAAAAAAGGATTAATTTATACAATTACAGTAAAAACAAATGTCATTCTTATATGAAGGTTTTCCATCATTATTCATTGAAAATCATCCTTAAATATCAACCCAGCATTTGTGGTGGATTCCTAAAATGAGCTCTATAACATGTACAGTGCCTTGCAAAATATTCAAACCCCTTGAACTTTCCACGTTTTGTCACGTTACAACCACAAACATAAATTTTATTGGGTTTTTATGTGATAGATCAACACAAAGTGGCACATAAATTGTGAAGTGGAAGGGGAATGATAATTGTTATTAAAAATTCGTTACAAAAAAAATTTTAAAAAAAGTGAGGCATGCATTTGTATTAAATCCTCTTTACTAACTAAAATCTAGTCAAATCAAATGCCTTCAGAAGTCATCTAATTAGTGAATAGAGTGTAATTTAGCCTTAGTACGAATACAGCTATTCTGTGGAGCCCTCAGAGATTTGTTAGAGAACATTAGTGAACAAATAGCATCAAGAAGCCCAAGGAACATACCAGACAGGTAAGAGATAAAGTAATGTAGAAGTATTAAGCAGGGTTAGGTTTTTTTTTCTTAAAAATCCCAAGCTTTGAACATTTCACAGAGCACTGTTCAATCCATCCAAAAATATAATGTGATCCAAATGACATCCACCTAAACTGACAGGCCCGGCAAGGAGAGCATTAATCAGAGAAGCAGCCGAGAGACAGAGAGGATGAGATCCACATCTCAGCTGGGAGAATCTGCACACAGGACAACTATTAGTCGTGCACTCCACAAATCTGGGGTTCATTTCTGGCTTTCAAATCTGGAAGAGTGGCAAGAAGAAAGGCGTTGTTAAATGAAAGCCATAAGAAGTCCTGTTTGCAGTTTTTGACAAGCCATGTGGAACTACAAACGGGACTTTATTTGAACAATAACTTCTTCTAAAAAAAATTAAGTTTTTGACAACCATTTATCATTTTCCTTCCACTTCTCAATTATGTGCTATTTTGTGTTGGTTTATCACATAAAATACTATTAAAATACATTTTTGTTTGTGGCTATAACACGACAAAATGTGTTCCGGGTGTATGAATACGTTTGCAAGCCACTGTATCTGCAAGCCACCTGTTAATATAGATACATGATTGCCTTTATTTGATCACTGGCACAGAGCATAAACCCAAAACAACAATGATTCTTTTGCATCTGGAAAATGAATGATCTCATTACCAAACCTTATTAAGTGATGGCCACCACATAGCAGCTAGTGACCATGCTTAAGTAAATTGTGGCTCAACAAAGTATCCCGTTCCTATGCCTTAGTAAGTCATGGACTCAGAATATTTTCCAAGTGGAACAAATCCAGAATGAAAATAAATCTGAAGATGTTTATCATTAGGAATTGTTGTCAGCTAATGAATATTATCAACAGTTCGATGATTTGGTCACCATGTCCCTGTTTGAAAGCCAGTTGCCAAACCTACTCAATCACTATAGATAGAAAGCTTGATAAGTAAAATAATCTATATTGTTTTTTGTTGTTGGTTTTTTTTCACTGTTTCTATAGTATGATTCAGAAAAGATCATTTCTAGCTGATTCATGCTCACTTCCAGTTTGCATTTGAATATACATAGAGTTCTATTTTGCCTAAACATGTACTCATGCAGATAATGGCATTGCAGTACACCACAAGTGTTTGTGCATGTACTGTATGTGTAATCCATGAGGTTGTCTAAGATCCAAATTTATAATCCAGCCTTCATCCAGTCACTGGACAGATTATCTGCCATTGCAGCCCCACTTGAATCTGTCACTGCTGGTGCCCTATAATTTGTCATCACCAAATTCGGCACATTTATAGATCATAAACAAATATATCTACTTCAGCCACCCACCCGCCCACATCACAAGATCCATCATTCTCCTGACACTTTAACTACAGCCATAAATGAGCTGTATAATTACTTTTAAAATTAACGATACATGTTAGATATTTATTATAGACTCAGTGAGGTCTGCTGGACAAACTATAGATCCACATCCACTAAACTGGGCCACAGTGTTCTCAGTATTCTTCTTGCACCTCCAAATCAATATACAGCCTTTGTTGTAAGGATGTTATAATGATGTTTATGTCTATCAAAAACTCATCAGTAGAATCTTAGGGGCTGAGAAACAATGTTCTTTCCCAAGTTTAATGAGAAAATGATGAAATATGATAGACTCGATAACAGGTCATTGGCCAGTAAACATATTTAACATAATAGTAACATAACTATGTGTGTGTGTGTGTGTGTGTGAGAGAGAGAGAGAGAGAGAGAGAGAGAGAGAGAGAGAGTAATAAAAAGTGAAAGAGAGTTTGGCAAATGCAAAGATACCTCTTTCTCACACACTCTCTTGCTTTCTGTCCCTCTCCATGTGCATGTGTGTGTTTTTTAATGACAGCCTAATAGCAGCCTAATGGCAGTCTAATAACAGCCTAACGAAGCTTAATGACATACTACTGCAGCCACACTGGTGGAGCCATGCTGGTCATAACTTCATTCCTCAGGGAACAATTAAAGGAAAGCAGTGGATGGATTTTTTTTTTAACTGGAGCATAAAACAGCAAAAGTAATTGTGTTCTGGACCCAATGAGAATGCAATTTTGTCTCAATATCCGACTTTTAAATATATATATCCATTTTTATTCTTCATATTAATATTTACTCAGACATTACAGGCAAAATATTTTTTGTAAGACCATCCAAATCCCTTTCACCTTTACTTTGGTATCACAAATAGAAGCGGAGCCTTTAGATGATGTGGGTTGCGGGGTTGCTTTGTTTATTGGGCTAGTTTGTTGTCTTGTTTGTCCCAAGGGTGGTCCATTGGACTAGGATTGAGGAATTTGGAAGAAGGGTTGGCAGCTTTGGGCTCTTTGCTGAACAGGCCCTGTGTGTGGTGGGCTGTGGTGCACTGTGGTTTTCTGGTGCCTTTCGGCTAGCATTATTATTATTTTTTTTTTTGCATTGGCTTTTCTATGATGAAATATGATAGGCTGTCATTCAGTCATGCCTTTACCACCTTTTATATAATTAATAACCAATGTGATTGTGTAAATGTTGGTTGATCAGTGTAGTGCACCGTTTATTACTGCCTGGCACACCATGTGTTCTGTTATTGTTCTCTCTTTTTTCAGTTCATTTTGATACAACATTGTGTAGTTTTTTTTTAAAAAGGAAACCCGACGCTTCACTACTATCCCGTCTGTGAAACATGGTGGTGATAGCCTTATGTTGTGGGGACATTTTCATGTAGACAACTGCCATGGTTAAGGGTAAAATCCAAAGGACAGAACCAAAAGCATTGCAGTACTTGAAGAAAAAGTTACACTTTTCAAAAGAATTAATCCTGGGCCAGAGGTTCGCCATTCAACAGGACAATGACTAAAAGCTAAGACTAAATTCAACAAGACAAAGTCATGGGAAAGTTCACACAATGTCAGAAAACCCTAACAAACCATTTTTTCACCTCACAATCTATTCTTCTTTTGAATGCTTTGAATTTCTTTGAATGTTACTATGTAACGCAACAGCAAATGACCGCATTACATGATGTAAAAAACAAGAACAATTGCATCACCTCTTTCTTTCTGGTGTTCAGTAAAGTGAAAATTCTACCTCAATGATCTAGATCATAAATGTATTCAATGGACTTTTTGGAGAGTGCTAAAGCTTTTAAAAAAAAAAGGACAGTTTGTTACTGCCACTGTACTCACGAATTACTGTAATAAAGCACCACGTAATAGCTATAGACTCGAGGTGTTGATGATGCATGGTATATTGTACTTTATGTGTTATTTTAATGTTTCTCATATTCTTCAACAATCATTTTGTAATAAAAAAAAAACACTTTTTTTGCAGACCTCATTATTTTCTAATAAATAAACAAATTTAAGCAAATAGCTAAATAATAAAACTATAACAGAATGAGTTTGCTATATTTGTTTTTCTCAAAATTCAACCCCTATATTATTATTGATATTAAATGCCACAAACACAATGGTAATGCAACAGATTTATCAATTTTGGCAAATCTCTCGGTGGATGTATTTGCCAAATAATTACCCTGATATGACCAAAACAATTTTGACATAATATGTTGGCATTTGTTCTCTTCAACACCCCTGTTACTTCAAAACAAAATATTGAAACCAGGCAAAAAGTATTCTTTGTTATTTTGCAGTCCTTTTTGCACTTTCCTAAGACCTGCCACAATGGATTTTGCAGAGAACACATCACTTGAATGTACAGTGTGTGTACAGTGTGTGTGTATATATATATATATATATATATATATATATATATATATATAATGGTTTACCAGATATTTTATTATTATTATTATTATTCAGGCATACAATTCAAGCTACATTTCTAATACACCTAACACACTATATACTGTAGCTAGAGAGATGTGTTTGTCTGGCAGATTGACAGAGAGAACTTTGAGGATAGAGCAGAGGAGACCCGAGGTGACAGATAAACACAAAACATTGCTTAAACGACATACAAATTTACATCAGTTAAAACATAAGCCCTCAAATGGTTTTGCTGTACATGCTTCCTCTACATTATGTCACACCTTTATTTAATCCTTTTTTGTCATTTGTCAAATGTTTGTCCTACAGATGGGTCCATTAAGAATGCTTGCTTTTTCGAGCAAAAGGCCGCAATTCGTCTCGCGCCGTGCCGCGGAATGCCACAAGCAACATTTAAGAATTTAAATAAATGTGTTGTGATTCACTGAATATCCTCCAGATGGTGCATGGAAGGACTTTATCTAAAAGCCAGACCAAGTACAACAAAGAATTGTGTATAATTAGTTAGCCTAAAACAATATTTTTTCCAATGCTGAAGCAAACATGAATTTTATTTTGTTGTACAATAGATCTGTCATGATGAATGTCTGTATATGTGCTTCATATTATGTTCATAATAATGAAATAAGATGCCCTAAATCATGCTTTAAAATTCATAATAAAAAGTTTGTTATATAGTTTTTGTAATGTCTTAACAGGGACACAATGAAACAATGAAAGACATGACAATGCCTCGGTTTAAATGGTCTTAAAATTAATTTAATTTCCTGATAGTAGGCTATCTGATACGAATGTCCTGATTTATGAATATGTCAACATATCTTCGTTAAAACGTAAAAATGTGTCGACATTGAGCACCATCAGAAGACATGAACAACAACAACAACAAAATCTATATTTTTAAGTAAATATTCTTATATGCACACAAAGTGCTTCGGGCTTTTTATAATAATCATCATCATGCTTTTTTGCTGTTTGTGTCCAGCATTGAATAATTATTTCATCCATTATTTGATCAAGGCTGGAAATAATGGCTGGAATGTGATTGAAGTCAGAAGCATCAAATATTATTATATATAGTATACAGGCATTTGTTCACTATCTTAATATTATTTAATCAAAAATACAAGTGTTCACTGGTTCTAATGCATTTCTAGTCAGTCTGTATGTTTTTCCCTAAAGAATAGCCTTCAGCATGGTTGACATCTGACCTTGTGCATTTGCAGAACATTAATAAATGAAAGATGACATCCTAAATGCTGCATACACTTACAGACATGTATGTAGTTTTCTCAGTATCCTACTGTGTGTATAAACAGATGGCAGAAATGATGGCGGATATGACAGTCTGTTTATTATCTTGCATAAATTGTGTGTCTTGAGCATATGCTATATAGTGGTCACAAGCTGAAAGGCCTTCATGCTACCTGGCTCACAGTTATTCATTTAACCACTGCTGCCTCAGACATTTAATCAGAGTTTCATTATCATATTCTGTAGTGCTGTAATAGGTAAAAACACAACATGCGCCACCAGTCTTTGTGTGATTGAAATGGGTTTATGAATATGTGCCGGCTGTTTCATTAGCCTATACTGTTAGGCTGCCCTGGTCCCATTAGCACAGCCTGTCATGGAATAATAGAGAAAATATTCAACCATTAGCATGCTCTTTTCTAAACATGCACAAGAACCATTCAGGCAAGAAATATACATTAGCTAACTGAAGCATTCGGTTTGTTAAAACAAACAAGAACAGCAAGTTGTACAGAAAATGGATTAAATCAAGATCTTAAAATAGAGCAAAGGGGTTTAAACCAGTTAAAAACTTACTAGTCTTCCTCAATCAGAAAAGATAAAACGACTTGAAAGCATAAACAACAGATACAGAGTGATCTCTGACTGATGCATCATTCTATCACTGGCGCTGCAAGTAAGATCTGCCTTAAGATATGTTGTTCAGTGACCATTTCTCATAAATAATTGCATGTGCTCCTAAAGTGGTCTTATGGAAACCTGATGTAAAAGAGGAAGACAACCTGGCGTCTAAGGTCTTTAGGGACACTGAGAATGTCAACGGCATTACGACCTTGTTATCCATCTCAGCCTTAATACAATCATGTGAAGCACTGAGGCCAAACGGAGACAAAAGCTCATTAGGATACGCACGGAAGTATACAGCCACTCCTCTTTTTCATGTCTGAGGCCACTCAGTCTACAGGATAAATGAGAGGCTGCAGAAGGATTGCTGCATCTTTAAAACATGATGAAAGTGCTACTTGTCCTTGTCTGCTGTCACAGAAAACCAAACATTGTTTTTTTTTCTTTTTCTTAAAATTCTCTGCCTTTATTTTGAAAATCCAGATCTTTATCTCTGCGCACATGAAAGGAATCTGCAGGAACTGGAGGGTTATGCTTCGTTTTAATGGCACAAAGTGGGCAGAATAAAGATAAAGGTCGGACTCCAACTGATTCAGAGGAAAAAAGAATTTGGGCTGCTTTGTTCACTGAGAGTACTATCTTGGGTGGGTTATACCAGAGGTTTACTCCTTATTATTACAGCTGTTTTTAATTCTTAACAATAGGGAAGAAGAAGGTATGGAGATCAGGGAGAGCATTTGGAACAGAGTAAAAGAAAGCACAAGATTATAATTGTGTATGTGTACTGTACATTGCTGTGGACCTGTATGTAAACCATGACTTAAATGTACAGTATTTTATGGTAAAATAAGTATATATTTATGTGTGTGTGTGTGTGTGTGTGTGTGTGTGTGTGTGTGTGTGTGTGTGTGTGAGTGAGGGAGAGAGAGATTGTATGTACTGTAGGTACTATTTTCCATGATAATTGTGATTATAAAAATACTGTGAACTGTGATTAGCAATATTGCAATTTCATCTCAGTAGGTCATTTCAGCCCTTTGTTTTTATGGTTCAGAACGTATGTTAATTTAAAACTTATGTACAGTAATTTTAACATTATCAGTTGTTTCAACTGACACATGTTGGAAGAAATAAAAACCTTGCTAAAAACCTTGTCATATTTAATTTAATACAACAGTTCCACAAATACTATTTATTATCAACAGATGATGATTTGTTTGGTTATTTACAGTAAGCAGTTATTTTGATCCACCATCACATATCATTTCACAACTGGCGGAAGCAGCATTGATTAGTGACCGACAGTTAGCTATGAACAGAGAGTGTAATTAACTGGGGTGAAAATATTTTTCGGGGAGAATACACCATGAAGGTGGTCCTGTTTTTCTTAATGCCTCCACTAATTCTGTTTTGGAATAGCTTCAGCTAAATAATTGTTCTAGGGTAGAACCACAAATAGCATTCAATGGAAAATGCCAACTAGTGCCCTTTTTCAAGGGTTAATGATTATTAGAACAATTGTACAGTGCTTGATACAAAAAATTAAATGTACCAGTGCTGTTACGCTCTAAATCAATTTTTGTAGCTCGGTAATCACATTATATTTATTTAGGCGTTATATCTATTAAGCCTACATATAATGTTTATTTATTATGTCAATTATGTGTGCTGTCAAACTGTTAGGATAATTAGGATTAAAACAGGGTGTCACATAAAAGTGTCCAGAGAGACAAACAAACTAACTTTAATTATTTTACTGTAAATGCCAACCATCTTTGCACAAACAAATGCATAACACACTTTGTTAAATGGTACTACATGGATATTCTTGTTTGAACATATATGCATATGTATATTTTGCCACAATTATCTGGCTAACTCACTTATTCTCCTTAGCAGTCTAACTGAAATGTTAGTATGCTGAGCATGAATCAGAATAATTCTCTGTAAGATCTCTTCTAGCTTGTATGGTGTGTTGTGATGTTAGTGAATTATTTGTGTCATGGCCGTTTAAGCTTGGCATGGGGATGTTTTTTTTTAATGTCCATTTTATGTTATTTTATTACTGCTTTGTTTTGTCATTTAGTTGAAATTGTTTAATGTAATGATCTTATAATAATCTCAATAAGTCACACATACCCCTTTTTCTAATACCCCTTTTGGTATTAGTTTCATCTGGCTGAGCAGGTAGAGATCCTGAGTTCGAATTATGTCCTATACTCTGATGCATATAACTTAACGGTGCGCTGCTGCTGCCGAAATGGATAACTGGAAGACAGTTAGCTTGTACCAGTTAACAGTTGCGGGCTTTGTTTTTGGCCCACTGTGTCACTAATAGAGACTTGTGATATCATAGCATGTTATTGTAATATTGGTAAAGATGCGTGGGGAATCTGAGCTGATCTCATAACCACAGTCACAGGATATAGATAGCGAAACATTGAATTCTATTTGTTTCCTCAAGGTCAAAATGTGGAAGAAAATTACTTTATTTTTTACAACAATAACAACAACAGAAAGCCCCATCACTGTCCCTCAGCCCCTCGGTCAGGATGGACGGGGTTTGTTATGTGAAGGCTACTTTGGGTGAAGTCATGTACCATGGATTGTATAAAAAGACCTGGACAAACCCTCCATAACATCACCCATAGGATTTCTGAAGAGTGGCTTTAAATCTGTTGGAGCTCTGGTCATCATGATCTTGGCAGGAGCCAACTCAAGCCCTGACTAATCGATAAATGAACAATGGGTAGAATAAATAGAGCCTGAGTGTTGAACATGCCTACTTGTCTCTGTTACAACAAACTAGCTAGCTTAACTAAAATTCTAAGATGGCTAACATTAATTTATAAGCTAATGTTACTTTACATTAAACTCATTTCGCCCTATGTTTTGTGGTAAATGAAACTTCAGTTAGTGCAGTTAGTTGGTTAGCTAAAGTAATGTATGTTAGGCCCTTGAGCAAGGCCCTTATCCCTCAGATGTATAATGTAAAAAAAAAAAGGTCAGGCCCTCTGAATAAGTTAGTTTTTAGCATGGGCTCTTTGGGGATTAACTCACTTTCATAGCCTAGTGGTGATTCGAGAAACTGTATGTTTTGTCTCTCCTCGCGTTGGCCTAAGAAACAGTGGTCGCCCCTTGTTTTTATTTTTTAAATGGCAGTGTTGTGTATTAAAGTTTCCTTCTTCATTTTTTTAGTCCTGTTTTTGGCTTGTTAAATGATTAGAGGGAGTTCCTTTTCCTGTAGGTTCATCAATTATCATATGTACTGCAGCAGTGGAAATGCAACAGGCCAACAGGGTATGACAACTATAGGTGTTAAATATTTTTATTATTTAATTTAAAAAAAAATACATTTAGGCTCATGTAACTTTGCTGCAAAGCCCATGCTCTCTTGCTTATCCAATAATAAGCAGGCACAAAAGAGTTCCTTGGTCCTAAAACCACTGTGTGTGTGTGTGTGTGTGTGTGTGTGTGTGTGTGTGTGTGTGTGTGTGTGTGTGTGTGTTTGTGTGTGTGTGCACGCATGTACCCCTAGGGAGACAATCTCTCCCCTGGAAATGAAAAATACTCGAAATGTGCTTTATTGCCATCATCCCTGCTCCCTTCAACATTTGAATCTAATGCATTTCCATCGAGCATAGCAATAATTTACCACACACACACACACACACACACACACACGCACACTCACACACCCTCTGAGACTGTTTTCTGTTTATTTTTCTTTGGCAAGGAAAGTACAATGGTACATAACAAAATATATTCTTGAAAGAACGTTATGAAGAGGTTTAATCAGGTTTCCCTTTTATCTGCATGGGAGGACATTCATATCAGAAGCATTTATTTCCTTGTAAACATGTATATTTTGTGCATACTGTATGTTTGGGCTCTCTAAACAAATTTCCTTTGAGGAAATATACTGTATTAGTGTGTGCATTGTTCATTAGTATGTTATTATTCATTAGTATGTTATTAGTAATTTAACTAATGAATGTTTGTGAATTAAATAAATGAACTTTATAGAATGAAGTACATACTTAAGGATGACCCATCTGTAAAGAACTGTTTACACTCGCGTGTCAGTTATTTAGCCTTAGGTTTATGAAGACTGACAAAGCCAAATGCTGCCTGTCTCAGACGAGTAGTCAACAGGGGACCTGTGCAGCTCGAGTGTGGCTGATTAGCAATTCCAGCATGTGATATACACTAATAGCAGATATGAAAACTGCAGGCTTGACAGCTCAGTGGCACAGTTAAACCTGTGCCCTAATGCCTGCTGAAGGAACCTGCCCTCAAATAAGAAATATTGACCAGTTGAGTGCTGTGGGATGGGATGCGGTGTAGGATTCAGACAAACTGTATGAGGGAGAAATATTGAGTTTGTTTCCCCAGATTACCTGTCAGGTTAGTCTGCAGCATTTCTCTCCTCCGCTCGGTGGCATTACATTATGTTCCTACCGAGCACCCATCAAGCGCCTGACAACCCAATCTCTCTCAAAAGAAAACAAACAATAAAAACCCCTGAGGAAAAATGCTTTTCAGAGACCCCATTCAAAGGGAGCGGTGAACTAAACAACATGACTAAAGCCCTTTACCTGGACTTGGGGCCAGCCGTTTGATTTGTCTTTATGGAACTCATTCTCAGTTTTCATACTCACTTGCCTCCCTTTCCCCTTTTCTATCTGCTCTTGTAAAAGTTAAAAGGCCAGTAGGTTTGAAAGTAAAGGCACCGCATGCTGTAAATATTTCTACTAACACTTTTACAGCAATCCTCTGGGTGGATGCCCTTCCAGCTTAGTGAGGTCCAGGACTAGACATAACCCTTTTAGCTCCTTGTAGGGCCTGATGATACATAAACAACATCCTTATTTGTCATCAATCCTCCAAATGATCTCATTGCTTTTAGATCTCCTCGACTACTTTAACATTGAGAAATGGTCCACTGGAAGATTGCAGCCTGGTCCACAAATCTAGCTCTATTGGACCTATTTAGAAGAAATTCAGAGGCATTAGAGTTTCTCTCTCAGTTCTCAAATACTGTAGATAAACTGCATAACCAACATTTCCAGCTCAGGCCTAGTTTCATGTATTGCTTTTCTTGAGGGCTTAAGATGCAAGAGTGAAAATAATTTTAAATTCTTGCTGGTACTGGTCAAAAGGAGGGGGGAATAAACCATGGAGGTGGTCCTGTAAATCTCATAAGCTTCCTTTTATGTCTTCACTTATTTCTCTTTGGAATAGCATCAGGTAACTAACTATTGAAAACTGTGGCAAAAGATTAAAAAGGAACCACTTTTACAAGTGTGATAGTCAGGTGTCCATGAACCTCTGGCCATATACAGTAGTGTGCCGCTGTAAAAATGCTAATACCTTACCAAATTAACTTAAATTTTTTAAGACTTAAGACTGATTCTCAATTTGATGCTGAAAGGATTCTAAAAACCCTTTTCTATAGTAACAATTCAGATAGTATAGTAGCTGTCCTTCATGTAGCTCATAAAGCTTCAAGTATCAAATATGAACTTCGGTAGTTAATCCATAACAAATGAAAGCAGTGGGAGTAGCTCTATTCAACTTCACAATAAGACTTAATTAATATGCAAGGCTTAAGGTACACATAAAAGCTTAGCCTTCATACTTATGGGCCTTGTACATTCACACTGACGTACAAGAATGAAGGAACGCTGTCCTTCTGAGACCAGTGGGCAAAGAAGACAGCAAGAGTCAACCATATATTCTCACATGCATTCGCTATGATTACAGACAAGATCCCATTACCATATTTTCAACAACTGAGAATCGCTGATGCTGCAGTACATGACATGAACATATTGTCTGCTCCGGAAGGAGAATGCAAGGTATAGTTCAAAATACATTGCAGTATTTTCACTTTTCATATGACATGCCACATAATTAATAAGCAATATTATTGCCACTCTCAGACTATGAAATGAAAAATAAACTGGATTCGGAGATCAGCTGTGTAGGACGGCAGATTTTCCTTTTCATTAATTTGTTAGCAATTTGATTTGCACTTGAACTTTGATTTCCTGTTTCTCAGTGCTGTTCTTGCCTCTAGCTGCAGCGACTTTCACATTTCACAATTCAAGGTGTAGAATATCATACAAGCTTGAAAATATTGGAGGATCTGTAAGTTCTATAAGTTGCAAGCTGAGAAAATAACATAATTGAACCATGTACAGTACACGACCAGTTGCCATGGGGCCTGGAGCAAGTAGTCGCAGAGCCCTAAAATTATGAAAGAGTGAAATCAGGGTTAATATCATGTTTTGTGCACTAAGCCTAATTTCCCTAGACTTTTATGAGGAGATCCTTTATGATAGAGTAATCCAATATAGGAAGCTCTTGAGTTACACAATTCATACTGTAACTATTCATCAGACAAATCTAGACAATCAGTCAGACTCTAACAGTATGCAGAAATGAGGAGCTGGAAAATGATATACTGTACAGAATTCAGACACACCTGGGTACACACATAGACGCATATTTAAAATTTTTGTTTAGTCTTACCAATTCCACACTATAATTATCATCTGCAAAGACTGGCATGATTGCATTTGTCATTCTGTTGTTAAAATGTAAATCTTTAACAAATGATCAATTGGACATTAGTTCTTAAAGTAACAGAAAAACAACATTAATAAACATTTTTTATATTCTACAAAATTTAGCTAAATAAAAGTTTACACATCCTAGTATTTTGTTTGATCACCTACAGCACTGGGTAAAATGTGGTATCCAATTAATGTGTGAAAGTGATTCTTCATGCTACCAGAACCACTTTTTCACATTTTGACTTTTGGAATAAGGCACGACCATCAGGGAAGAAAAAAGTCATAAATGTGATAACCTTGTAATTTATTACATTCTGGCAGTCAGCTGACTTCATTTTATTTTCACATAATGCTAATGAGACTAGACCTGAGCAACTGAAGTAACCCCAGATCATAACACTGCCTGCAGAGGCGTGTACAGTGACCAATATGCACAATAGGTGCATCAGTTCCCTTCTTATCCTGTGTCACAAGCCAGGCAGACCAACGCAGCACTTCAAGCTCCTACCTCCACTCCAGAGCTTTTCTTGGCATGCTTAAACTTTTGTCCTCTGCACACCTGAACCTGATTTACTAATCACAGCTCAGCCTTAAAAGCATGCTGAGAAATTCTTTCAGTGTGTTCATTGCAGACCCTGCTTATTTTCTGGATCTAGCTCTTACCTTTGCCCCTTGGAACCGTGCCTTATCTCAGCCAGATTATTGTGTATGACCTCTGCTGCTTCATAGACTTTCAATTCTGTCCAAAGGATTGTTCCTCTTCACTTCTGAATTTGCCACTAGTGCTACTTCTCTACCCTGCCTGCTCCGCGACTTGGACTACAGGATTAACACCGCGTGTAAGCGCTTCTGCATTCATGGACATCAGAAGAGAGAGAGCTCATTCTCAGCGCTGACTTTTACTTCTCGTGATAGTTGTACCCCTCAATGGAGCACCCAGGCCTTATACGACACCTTCTTTAACAGGCTCTCTGAGTTGTCCGAAGACCAACTGGTTTCCCAGCATGTCCCTGAGGATCTAGATGGCCTGGGGGCTTGTCTCTGCCATGGTCACACCGGACATCTCCGCCTGCGCTGCCCATTAAAAGTAATTAAAAATAATAAAAGACCCCAGACTCCTTCCCAATGTGTTCATCCTAGAGCTGAAGATCTTAAAGCTGAAGGGCTTAATTTCTATCATTTTACACGGGCTTGGGCAGGGCTCGGGCTTGGTAAATGAGTGGTCATGCGTTTCGATTAGTGCGAGAAAGTGCTGAGATGTTACGATGTTACAGAGGACTTGTTTTATTTCTTGTTTTATCCAGTTTCCAAGTGGCCTATAGCCTATATGTTAGTTATAAATAAATCATGTTAAAACATGTATAAATGACTCATTCTTGGTAAAAGCTGTGTGCATGCGCACATTTGAATAATGTCGGGCTGTAAACGGGTTTGGGCTTTTAAAAAGCTGTCAATCAAAATGTACTGCTCGGGCCAAATTCTGTCGGCTCGGGCCCGATTACAGCTCTAGTTTATCCTTGACAACCAGCCCTTGGTTCTTCATGATCTCATTGATTCCGGATCCAAGTAGATCATCTGTAAACGTAAATAAATAAGCATCCCAACTCAGCCTCTGAACCACTCAGACCACATGAACGCTTTCCATTGCTGCAAAATCCAATATTTATGCCCCCTAGCAAATTGAGCCTTTCTGATTAATCTCACTGACAACTGGTTTTCTTACAGCTAAACAGCTGAGTAGGCCCAATTCTATGAGTTCTTGTCACATTGCATTCCCCACTGCATGGGGAAATGCTCTTAATTTCACTATTAAACATACTTCAATTTTTTTCCTTGATGCAACTTAATGATCTTCATTCATATATACAGCACTATATATTTCACTCTACTGTACATTTCTTACATGTTGACTGTGCAGCACTATTCCTCTGGATTTTTCACAATGTGTTCTTAACTCAATTCCAGTAATTTCATATCTCCTTAATTGCTTAATCTATTCCAATAAATTGACCCCCCTGAAATGTTTTTTTTTCCCAGTAGTGTATATTAATTTTGTACTGTTTTACTCTGTACATTATATATGACTCAACATTTTGTGCATTTCTCATCATACTATTTTTAGAGTTAAATATGTCACCAGAGTGTTTAGTGAGCTGTAGGTTATTTACTGTCTGAGGAGTGCACAATAAATGAGATGCACTGCTATTTACACATGCTATTTGTCTTCTTAGTAATAGTTTTGTGTCATGTTGTCTGGTCTCTATGTTTCCATTATGGAATAGATTGTTATTTTGGTGTTTATTGTTTTCCCCCAATAAAATATTCTCAGACAAACAGACCTTGAGGTGAGAGTGAATAGCAAAAAAAAAAAAAAAAAAAAGGAGCAGAGGGGGCTTATGACCAGAGAAGAGACCAGAGTAATCAGGAGAAATAAGGAAGGAAAAGCTGACAAGGTCTTGTACAGTAATGATCTGGAACTCAGTTGACATCAGTGCCTGAAACCAATAAAACAGGAACCAACTTGAGAATCTCCCAGGATCTCACACACCTGGTTCTTTCTCTGTTATGGGTTGCCATGGCTACTGTTTCTACAAATAAGAAAAGTCCAAGTAGTTTAAAAGGCCACAAAAAGAAATGGCGGGGAAAAAAATGCACAGAGGTGAAACGAAAAATTTGGCATTTGTGCTAGCACTTGTTATTGCAATTTAAAATGGATTGGTTTGATACTGCATTAAATTCAGACTTCATTCTAGACAGACAGAGACAGACAGACAGAGAGATCAGCAGTAAGGGCAGGAAAGAAACAGACATGGGGAAAGGTCAAAGGAAGAATTTATTTCTGAGGGACCTGAGGAACATGTTCAGACATATGATAATGATACAAGACTGGCATTTATATACAGTCTCACACACATTTATAATATTGTATTAACATTTTAAATTTTGTCTATGTTGGTTATTTTAAGATGTAGTTAAAAAACAGATTTTCAAACATTCCTTTTCTAGACAAAATGAACTGACTTTTTTTGTATTTGAGCAAAGAAGGTAATACTTTTCAGATGTAAAAAAAAAAAAATAAAATAAAAAAATGCTGGCTGTCAGAGATTACCTGGGGGGAAAAAAGTGTGACAGTTTTTATTTTTTTCGGCAATATGATTGGAAAAACTTCCCAGTCAATTTTCTTATCAAGCATAAACAGCATCTATACTCAACTCCTCCATACATGACACTAAGAAATTTAAAACACTGTTTAACACCTTGACAATGGCATCTTGTACACTGAAGCATGAGGCTGACAGAATGATGATGTGTGGATGCAGAAAAGAATGCACATGACCTAGACATGAGACCTACCTGAAAGAGTCAGGACCTTGCAGGAGTTTGTCCATGTGTACTGTATGTTCATAAATGGTTTAATCAGAGGCTGTGGAAAGCCAGTGGCTTGAAAACAGTGGTGCAGAAATGATCCCAATGCAACTGGACCAGAGTGTAAGAGTTTATATATGAGATTGTATCTTGACACCTGGACCTGGAAGACGTCAAACATTATGGCAGCAATTACAACTGCACGGTTTCCCTTTTTTCAATTTAAGCATTAATTGTGTAAATGTAATTGTTCAGTTTTGCAATTTCTGATTTTCCATGCTTTGGTTAAAACATCGTTTTTGTTTATTTGTTTGCTTCATCACAAAGACAGTAATACAAGAGAGCATGTTAGAGTGTGAGTGTGTGTTTTTGGAAGACCACACACTTATTTTTGAGGCAGCAGGCTGACTTTCTATGTGGTTGAGAGGAGGCTGTGGATGAGATTGGATTTTTGTACACGTTTACAGGACAGAAACAGAAAATCTAATCTTTCAAAATGTTTTTTTTTTTCTGAATCACGCTTTAATTCACAGATATGACGAAAATACCTTTTAACTGTTATCACCAGTAGTAGATATAGACTTTTAGGTCAAGCTCTCTTATGTGTGTGTGTTTGTGTCTGTCTGTGTGTTTGGTTCCAGTTGCACTCCAGTCATGTATCAAGTCTGCCATCAGTCTTTGCGAGAGTTTTCACTGTTTCTCTTTCTCCTCACACACATTCCAGCCCATCAAACATCTAAGGATCCATTAACAGTGAATGATGTAAAGGCGTCTGGCAGTGTTTATCTTTTCTTTTTTTTTTCTTTACTTTTCTCCCTATCCTTTCCTTTTCCTCAATTTGGTTATTTTCTCTGTGAGTGGAAGTCAAATGAATGACACACATGCAAATGCATAGCCTCCACATTATTTTAGATGCTTTGCTTGCAAATGTTCATTCTACACCTGACAACCTACATTCCATATTTGAAAAAATATTGTAGCCCAAAAATAGTATATTATGCAAAATGCATAAAGACAGATAAACCTTAACTTCTGTACATTAAGTATGAACAGTATCATACATACCATGCTGTTTAATCAGTTTTGAACTTTGCACCAGTTTTGATACACTGGTTTGTTCATTTCAACTAAATTCCTCACAAGGATTTGCTTTCAGCATGTGGTATCTTTAAGAACATACGTTCAACTCAAGGAGTCACTGAATAAAATATGAAGTCCTGTTTTTGCATCTTTCATCTTTAAAATCCTCAGCTGGAAGCTGGAACTGCTCTACTCTCCCTCCTGACTGTGTTAACACATCACATGGCCATCATCACAACAAATTCTCTACATGAAATTCTAAAAAAATTAGCTATTACAGGCATGAATCCTTGAACAAATCTGCACTCCTTGTATTACAGGCCACTCTTACTCTACTACATCTAGGCAACCTCCAGCTTATTGTTCCGAAATGAATGTGTTGCAATGAAAAGGTTTGGCAGAGAACTTCAGTAATAACTAATCTCCATTTTCACACCCAAACAGGGACATTTAGGTCTTAATAAGCAGTAGCAGCCCCAGGCTCTCAGTCTCATAATTACACCAGGCTTGTGTTATGCAGCACTGCTGGGAATGGATCATGTTTAATTATTATATCAAACACTAATTATCATCCCATTACCTACAATACTGCCATACGTTCCAACACAAGGTGAACATAAACTCCTAAAAATGAGCTTTTCTTATTTAGGGAAATGACTTGTTCTGCCTAAATCCATGTGGAGATGGATTAGTCGCACTCCATAAAATGGAATGTTTTTTTTTTTTTTTCAGGAGCCTTAAAATCCTAAAAACCAATGATAATAGTCATCATGTTGTGACAGTGAGACCCAAGAAGAAAGTTTGAAAATCTTTTTAAAAGGGTTAAAAGCAAGTACCTATGTTGCGGCCATCCGGCGGTACCTCCTCTGTTTTTTTGTTTTTTTTTCTTCACACTTCACGAATTTTGGGAGAGGCCCATTTATTTTGCTCTTCAAATCACTCAGTCATCTGGTAACCATGGTTTCAGCCCAGTATCCTGCATTTAAGGCCAGAGATAGTCCATCACTGTTATGATGGCCTGTCAGAGGGAGAATATGGAAGCGTATGTCTCAAATTGAAATAATAATAATGCCTGTCAATCATTATCAACCTCCTGATGAGCATCAGCGGTTTCAGCATCCCACAGTGCTTCTTGGCTGCACTTCCTTCAAAATCTTTCCTGAACAAACTCTGTCTGAGTACATGAGCTCAAATGCAAACATCAAACATTCTCTGATTACCTTGTGTGAATGACCCAATCAGTATCACTATGTTAAGTTACTCCACAGGCAGAGTACTTCTCAATCTCTAAGGGGAGCATAGTGGTGAACTCTACCATGCTTTTTTAGTTTTAAGACTTGGAAATAGAGATGTGTGTATTGCTTTACTTTAAAAAAAATTTAAGGCTGAATATTTTGGAAATGTTTTCATATTTTCTCATATTGACTACAGCAATTCCTAGACAAATCCCTTTGTAGCAGACGACCACACTGCTATACACACCACTGTCAAATGACAAAGTGTAAAAGCCATGTCATTCCTCCTTTGCTGCTTGTAACTTTAGACACCTGCTAACTCATATGATGCACAGCATCCCTGTTGTCTTTACCTTCAAAACTGACAGTGATTAGAAATCTGACAGTAGTTCTTGTTTCCTTAAGCAGGAGGAGCAACTTTATGTTTCAATATACAGTGCACTACCCGACCCTAAATAAAACTGTTATATTGAATTGGTTGAGCATTACAGCACACATTCGCCATGGCATTTTTTCGACAACTCTGTGCAAGATAGTTGATTTCCATCAAGTGTTTTAAATCTGTTTTGTATGGTTGAGATCTTGTATTGATGACAGGAGAGCCAAACCGCTTCATAAAGTCTTTTCCAGCACATTCCAGTGATATTCAAGGGGTAAAGGTCAATTCTCTGTGGTGGACAGTTCATGTGTGAAAATTATTCCTAAGGCTATCAGAACGACTATTTCACAACGTGACCGTGGATTAATTTTGACATTGTCGTCCTGAATATGGGTGTGCCGTGATGAAAGTAAAAATCCACTAATGGGATAACCTGGTCATTTATACATTCGGGTAGTCAATTTTATTGCCTCATAGCCGAGATCTGGCCAACTGAAGCAACCCCAGATGATAACTTGTGAGGCAAGGCTTGTACAGTGGACACTATGCATGATAGCTGTGTCTCTTCATGTGCTTCAAATCACTTTTCTGTCTTTTGATATTGTTCTTCATACCCTGACATGCCCCTCGCTCTGGAATAGGGTCAGTCTGGACTCATCAGACCACATGACCTTTTTCCACTGCTTTAAAGACCAATCTTTATGCTCCCTAGCAAATTAAAGACTTTTTCCTCATTAGTCTCACTAACAAGTGATTTCACAATCCTGTGAGTTCTCATTGCACTGTGTATGTGGAAATACTCTTATTTTCAATTTTCTATGATGCAACTTCACCAAGTTTGAAAATAATTTTTTCCAACCTTATTTCTTCCATTTCAGCTCTATCCTTCCCAGTTTTAATTACTGGGAAATCCTAACCAATTACTTGTAATTTCAACAATCTCCATATTCCTTTTCTGTGCTTGATGCAGGCCAAGAATTTAACTGCTCTAAAACACAGTAACATCTTTTACATGACCACAAGATACTGTATGTGTTCTGATATGGTAATGTGAAATGACAGACAGTGTTTAGTATGTATATACTATACAGTATATTCACTCTGTGAAATTATCTTCACATGAGGCTAAAATCCTTATACAGTAAATAAACACACACACACACACACACACAAACACACACGCACACACACACACACACACACACACACACACACACACACACACACACACACACACAAAACCTTTGGAGACTTTTCTCATATTTGTGCACCATAAATGCTTGAAATGGTACAGCAGTTGCTCACTCTGAATGAATAAATGATGATCTGCTCAAGATGCAATGCACATTTCCACTTGACTTTAATATTCTGGCTTTGGTAACCGCTGCACTATAAGTCATGTTTAACGTGTCTATTACAGGTACATGTTCGTGACTGAGCAGAGAGCTCTACTGTTTATTTTGAATACGTGTCCTGGTCGAGGCACTTGCCCTGTAGCCGAGCCTTAGGAAGGTAGTGTGTGAGGCAGAGAGCATGTACCTTCCGGTGTTCTTAAACATGCATTAAACATCAGCTGCCACTCAAACTTTAACTGCGGGTTCGCAGTGTAATTGCTTCCTATTTTAGCGAGACCAATGCCAACTGCATAGCAATGAGACAACAGCTGCAGACTCGCAAATTTACGAATAGACACACATCTACGCGCGCACACACACACACACACACACACACACACACACACACACACACTCTGTTAATGCAATCATTTGGAGGGTCAAACCTCTCTCTCTCTCTCTCTCTCACACTCTCTCATGTAAACCCAACTTATAATTAGAGTGTGCTTTCATTAAATTTGATTAATGTAATTCATCTGCTACTCTCAGAGTGGGGATATTGCTGTCAGGCATACAGATGGACACATAATACATAAATGGTTTATTACAACCAATCAGTGCTTAATCTTTTTTTCCACGCTAGGCAGTTTCTAAACTACATTCTTCCAAACTGATCCTTCAGGTTAGGAATGCAAAAGTAAACACTAAATCTGATATACTATGATATTATACTAATATAATATAGCCTGTCTAGTATTATGCTCAATAATATGCTTCTGTAAACATTTTTAATACACATTTTAAAGGCTAAAAAAGTTTCCTTAGTAAAAATGGACACTTTTACAAAGTTCCTCTACATTTTAGAGTATAGAAAATATTCATAGATCTCCCTTTGTGAATAAGCACATTGTCAAGCGTGAAATTTAATGTGACACACAACATTAAAATCACCTAGGTTTTGGGTTACCCATAGTGGTTCTGGTCCCTCGGGCGAAGGCTCTGAAGGGCTTCTTGGTGTGTTTTGTGGTGTCTGGCACAAGGACATTGGCAACAGATCCCTTGGGTGCTTTGGGTTGCGAGGGCTGACTTGTTTGTCTTGTTGCACACATCTTATGGGTGCTCATTCGAATTGGGATCTGAGGAGTTTTAGAGACCAGGGCAAGGCTCTTTGCATGCTGGGCCCTGTACATGGTGTGCTGTGCACTGGGACACAAGGTGTTCTGGGCCCCTACTATCATGGCCAGAATTTACCTACTTTTGCTGCATTGGTTTTTCTGTACAGGCTAGTCTCTGGTTCCCAAGGGCATCAAGAGTTAGCCTTGATTCTGTCACCAGTTTGCTAGTGTATAATTGGTATGTGGTGTGGTGTTAATGTTATGGCTCATTTGTGTATTAATCATTTTCTATATAATTATGGCAATAGTTTATGAAAGACCAATGAGAATTTGCTATACAAGAATGTAAGCTATGCATTTATTTTGAATAGCTATTGCTAAAATTAATTTGCTACAAATCTCATGTTACATTCTCATGTGATAAAAAAAAAAATAATAATACAAAATTTGATTTATCTATTCCATTTCTGTCTTTTGATATTGTTCATAATTATATTGTGATTCAGTCATTGTGAACAATAAGCAAATGTTACTTAAGTACTTCTTTCACATATCTGTACTTAAATATTTTTTTCTTAGTGGATACCTTTTACTTTAACTCCACTACATCCTACAAGAAACATTTGTACGTTTACTTCACTACATTTCTGCATGGGGTTGAGTTACATAATCACAGTGGTGTGTAGTATTCAAAACAATAATGTCACCACTTGCTGACTTATTACTGACAATTATGCGTAATTTACGTGCTTTGCATTTCCTCCATGAAACGATAGCATCTATTAGAAATCAGAAATGGTTGAGGACAACAATGAAAGAGTACGTTCACCATCAGAGAGAGAGAGAGATGGACTTATTCACTTTGACTTAAGGGTGGCAGAGAGTTAATACAACAAAATGTAATGGGAGGACTTCTATATTTACTTGAGTAATACTATACATAGTTTTACTCAAGTACAGAATCTGAGTACCCATCACAGTTTGTGTAGGATAGATAAATAAATGTAATGTTTGTAAATACAATTTAAAGCATATTAAACCTCTAATGTATACTAATTACATAAACACAAAGTATGACAAAAACTATTAAAATTACCGCATGTTACATGATACTAACCAAAAGACCAAGTAAAAAGTCTTCTAGTGAGCCTCATCCTGTCATCCCACATTAACCTCCCGGGATGCCAATTCTGTCAGGTAATGATTCCAGCAGTGATTTGAAACAGTTCCTGTTGATCTCTTCCACTGACAGAGTTCAGCTGGAGTTTGCTTGGTTTTTCACCTGCTGTTCCAAATTATCCCGCAGGTTTTCTATAAGGCTGATGTCTGTCCAGGGCTGTGGGGAAATCTCCCCAAATGCCACGTCATGGGATGTCATGAGAACCTGCTCAGGCAAACCCTTGTACGCTGTTTTCAAAATTACTTGTATGAATAATATTTCAAAACATATGGCTAGATGTTTTGTGAAGTGTAGAAGTATATTACTTTAACTATAACTACATCTCCTATATGTTATATCTGCTATAAGTAATAATATGTAAATAAATAAAACAGGAAATTTAAAACTGATTTTATGTGTCAGAGACAGTATTGTTGAGTTATCTAGGAATTTGCACATTAACTTCTGCTTCAAACTCGAGAAAAGCCATTAGCCAACTACAAGGGCACACGAGGATCAACTCTGGAATCAAGTTTTTAATTCTTGTGTCTGACAGCTTTTCAGGTTACACAGCAATTGTTCAAAGTGGATTAAAGTAAGTGGTCGATAACCTTAAATGAAAAACCACAAAAAGGTACATCAACAGTTAAATCGCT
Source organism: Clarias magur (assembly GCA_013621035.1). Lineage (NCBI taxonomy): Eukaryota > Metazoa > Chordata > Actinopteri > Siluriformes > Clariidae > Clarias > Clarias magur. Next base: position 3,641,638 of record QNUK01000032.1, on the reverse strand, counting down.
ACTTAAATTAAACATAATTTAAATAAAATATAAACAAATACAACAAAATTATTTAACTTAGACCTACTATTCATTTTATACACAGACCCTACTGTATACTGTGACCTCATAGTTACTTAAGGGTAGAGTCGGAGAGGTGGCGATTCTGTTACAGATGGTGCTTGTATGTTGAGTCTGTACCTTTGCTCCATTAGTGACTGTGATGTGTTGCATACTGTGATGTCCTACACTGAGCGTGTGACAGTTGTTCCCTGTCGAATGACTTCAGCTCCACCATTTCACTTATTTAGCTTTACAAATATCCCACGTATACTGTGACAAGTGACGTCATCAACCATTCATAAACCGGAGAGATGTAGGAACGGGGAGGCGTGTAGGTGAAGTGGTGGTTGTGTTGGAGAGTTTTTTTTTGTTTTTTTTTTGTGATTGTGACTTTTTGAGATTGGATTGTGTATTCTGGTTTTTGACTTTTGGCTTGGCTTTGACTGATTTTTGCTTTGCACTTCTGGTTTGGTTGCTGGCTCTTTGTAAATATTTTGTTTGTGAATTCACTGTATGTTTGTGCACTCACCAGTAGTAGGGCTGTGGCTGCCAATTATTTTGGGGAAAAGGGAATTTGTTCACTGTTTTTGGTTTAGGAAGATAGGTAAGGCATCTTTTGTTTGCTAGGTAAGCTAGCTTCTAAAATACAGATACGTTTTTTGTTTATTATGTTGGCCTGGGTCCACCCTGAAACTGAACCTGGTGTTGTGTATGTGTCTTTATTTGCATGTGCTTTTTGTAAAGCAATACATAGTTCTGTCTGTTTATATATGTCTATTTATATTACACCACAGTGTTCCACCTTCACTATACAGTTTAAAATAGAACACTGAACCCAAACTTTTCTGTACGGCCCAACCCGAGACTGGATCTAGCTGGCCGCATCGACGCGTGCCTCCGACTCAGACATCGTGAATACACACAACCCCTGGTAAAAGCTAGACCCCCACGAACTACCAATCCCCTTGCTGAACCTATGCAGGTCGAGAGGACCCAAATCTCTCCAAAGGAGCACCAACATTGGCAGGATAAGAAGGCCTGCTTCTACTGTGGCCAAGTAAGTCATTTCTGCCTTCAGTGCCCGTTAAAATTAAAGGGAAACTGGGAATCTTGGAGGGCCATTCTCAAGAAAATCTCTCAGGTCAACACTCCTTACTACCTGTCATGATAGTCTGGAACAACCAAACCCAACCACTCAAGGCTCTCATTGACTCTGGATCTGACCAGAACGTGATCTGTGCCATTACAGCAAGGGAGCTGGAAATCCCTCTTCTTGTGGCGGCCACACTCCTGGATATTGAAAGGCAGGTGAAGAGGGACCTCAATCAGGAACCAGGTCTGAGCAACGTTCCCCCCAGCCTTTTCTTTGTCCGAGCGGTCGTCCGACCTCAAGTGTTGAAATGGGGACATAGCTCTCGAATTATCTCCCACCCTGGGAGAGCCCACACACTATCACTTCTCCAGCAATGGTTCTATGAAGGGTGATGTTCAGGGGTTAATGGCAGCCTGTGATACTTGCATTAGGAACAAGTTGATCAACAAACCACCTGCCGGTTTTCTGAATCCTCTCCCAGTTCCTCGCTGTCCTTGGTCTCATATCGCCCTGGATTTCGTCACCAGTCTCCCCAACTCTGATGGCAACACCTGCATCCTGACCATAGTAGATTGCTTCTCCAAGTCTGTCCAAAGCTCCCATCAGCCAAGGAGGTTGCTCTTGTCAGATTTATACCGGTCAGCCACAGCATTGAAGCCACCTAGGTTTTATGTACCCCATGTGCCACCAAAACAGCTGTGACCCCACGAGGCATGACTAAAATGACAACAAAACCTCTGAAGGTGTGCTGTTATGTCTAGAACCAGGACCTTAGCAACATATACCTTAGGTTCAGTAAGTTGCAGAGTGGTGCCTCCATGGATCGGACTTGTTTGTCCCTTGCATCACATGCATGCTTGATGGGATAGAGATCTTGGGATTTGGGAGGCTGAAACAACAACATTGAAATTGCCTGCTAAGTCCCATACACAGAAAGGTATCAGCGCACACAGCTTGCTATCATAGCCAGCAGTAACTTTTTTTCAGCAAGTTGTCTAGCATTAGCTTTGTCACGAGGCGGAGCGGAACAAGGTGAATCCAAGCGCAGATGAGTGACAGCACGGTCGGAATGCGGAAGCGGAGGTCAAATACCGGGAGATCAGTCAACGTAGTGTCAGTCAACGTAAGCCAAATCGTGAAGGGAGAGGGATCGATGCACGGACGAAGGGAACCATCTTTTTTACCCACAAAAAAGAAGCCAGCCCCCGCCGGGGAGGAGGAAGGGCGAATGATCCCCGCCGCAAGGGATTCCGAGATGTAGTGATTCATTGCCTCCCATTCCCTGGGTGACAGAGAGTATAAACGGCCCTTGGGAGGGGTGGTGCCTGGGAGCAGGTTGATGGCGCAGTCATATGGTCGGTGGGGGGGGCAGAGAGATGGCACGAGATTTACTGAAGATCTCCTTGAGATCATGGTAATCTGATGGGACATTGGTGAGATCTGGTGGTTCCTCCTCAGACACAGAACTGAGACAAGACGTGGCTGCAGCTCGCAAGCAGGTATTAGCACATGATGGGTTCCAGGCTATGATTGTGTTCCTGATCCAATTGATTTGTGGGTTGTGACGGGTTAGCCAGGGCAGGCCCAGGATGTGATCCCTCTATCATGAACAGTGAAGTCTGCTCTAAATGATTGCCCGAGACTCTTAGGCCGACGAGGGGAGTTCTGTGGGTGATAGATGGGAGCGGGCTACCATTGAGTGCCTGAACCTCAAGGTGGGTCTCCAAGGGGAGAGTGGGGATTCCTAGAGCCTTGGCTGAAGCCGCATCGATCAGATTGCGGTCTGAACCTGAATCAATCAATGCTTGAACCAGGTGGGTTTGTTGCTCATGGGTGAAGAAGACGGGGAGCAGACGGCGTTCATCTGGGAATTTTCCTGGAGTCACACCTTCCAGTCCTCCAGGCTGGACTAGAGGATGCCTCCTCTTTACAGGACAGTTCTTGAGTTGATGACAAGATCTCCCACAATAGAAGCAGGCACCCTCCACTCGGCGGCAGCGGCGTTCTTCAGGGGAAATACGGGTTCTGTCCAGTTGCATGGGTCCCTCCTGAAGGTTAGTTCATGGGGAGGGGGGGCGTGGGAGGTCTCTGGGTGGTGAGAGTCTGGCTGAACTTCGAAGGCGGAGGCGTGAATCCACTCGGCCAGCTAGATCCATGAGCTCTTGGAGTGACGAGGGAAGTTCGTGGGAGATTAACATGTCCTGGAGTGTCTCAGTCAGTCCTTTGAAAAAGGTGTCACTCAAGGCCCGACCATTCTACCCACTGGAGACAGCTAGGGTCTGGAACTCAATGGCGTAGTCATAGGCTGAGTGTGAGCCTTGGCGGAGCTTTAACAACTTGTGACCTGCCTCCCTGCCGTGACATGAGCGATTAAACACTCTCCTCATCTCTTTAGCAATATCTTTGTAGTTGGAGCAGCAGGGGTCGTGAGCATCCCAGAGTGCAGTGCTCCATTCCCGAGCTCGTCCTGAGAGGAGATTTATCACGTACGCGACATTTGAGCGCTCAGTGGAAAATGTGGAAGGCTGGAGCTAAAATATCAGCGTGCACTGAGAGAGGAAGGATAGACAGGTGTCTGGATCTCCTTCAATGGGATGGAGGGGCGGGGAGCTGTGGTTCTCGTTGCATGCAGGAGCCGCCACCTTGCACTGGAGAGAGTTGGAGCCGCTGGAGCTGGGTCATGACGTCAGCAAGGGTTAGCTTTGTGTTGAGCAGCTCCTGCTGGTGAGCTCCAAGAAGTGCGCCTTGACGATCCAGCGCCGATTTCATGCGGTCCACATCTGCTGGATTCATATCACTGGCTGGATTATTCTGTCACGAGGCAGAGCGGAACGAGGTGAATCCAAGCGCAGATGAGTGACAGCAACGTTAAACAGGAGCGCGGTCGGATTGCGGAAGCGGAGGTCAAATACCGGGAGATCAGTCAACGTAGCGTCGAAACCAAATCGTCAAGTGAGAGCCGTAGTCAAAAGAGGAAGCGTTAAATCGGTAACCGGAAAATCAAGCAGCGGAGCGACAATCCAAAACACGTAAACAAAAGGCCGTGGTCAAAAGCAAGGAACTGCGAGATCAAAACCGGGAGATCAAAAGAGCAAGGCGAACAAATCCGAGGCGAGAGACAAAAAAATCAAGAACCGAAAAACAAAGCGAACTTGGCAACGTGAATACGAGAAAAAGAAAACGCGAGAAAATCAAGGTACGTAACACACGAGATAATCCAGCGATTTACGCAGCGTGCAGAGCATGCTTAAATCGCTGGAGTAATCAGCGGAGGGTAGGAGACAGGTGCGCAGGAGGGGCGGAAACAGGACCGTGGGAAAAAACACATGACAGGTAAGAAAAACAAAGGCACATGTCAGCGGTGACAGCGTGGGAAAAAGTTCAGACAGGACATGAATCATGACAAGCTTTCCTGTGGGGTCGGACCAGACAGGCTAGCAATAATTCCCTGCAGGCATAATGAGCTGTGGGTGTCGATCATGTTATAACCAGTTTACTGGTATATAATTGATAATAAATGTTATTCAATTCACCTGGTGTTGGTGTTAATGTTATGGCTCTGTATAATGTACTGTAAATGTTTATTACTACAAAACCTCAATGTTATATCTGCTCTAAGTCAATTATACTGCTCTATTTACACCTTGCATTTTGTATGTCTAGAATGTCTCCAGTAATTACCCATGATGTGCTTGTACAAGATCCTTTGATGTTGTTAAGCGGAATGCATTAGCATTCAGACTACAAGTGTTTGGTGTTAATTTAATGCTGACCACTTGAGACAGTGAGGCTAAAGTTCGGCATCAAATACACATAACTAATTGATTCTGAATTTGTTTTTACTTTAATTGAACATTGATGAAAATATCCTCATTTAACTGTAATGGCAGTCCGACATATTTTTTTCTAAAGTGTGTTGCTTATTCTATTTTTACTGATGAGAAATGCATGTCTTTAATAAACTGGTATGATTATTAACATTTACTTGACTTTTAAATACATATTTTTGTCCTTTTGTGTTGCTTATGAGTGATAGGTAGATAGATATTTATTTATATGAAAGAAGGTAAAACAAGATTTAATTATTCTTTTTGCAATTGTGAGACAAGCCTTGTGTTCTTTTTGGACAACAGTACCATTCCCATTCATGCAATTTTTGCTCAGTCTACTTTTTATTCTTGAATCGTGAACACTGAACACCTTACCTGAATCAAGAGAGTTTATAGATGCTGTTGTGGGTTCTTTTATTAGCTCCTGGATAAGTTGTTGTTGTGCTCTTGGAGTAAATTTGGTAGGCTGCCAACTCATGGAAAGGTTCCACACTGTTCCGGGTTTTCTACTTTTATACTTTTTATTTGTAGATAATAGCCCTCACTGTACTTCGCTGATGTCTCAAAGCCTCAAAAATTGCTTTGTAACCCTTTTGAGACTGTTCTTGACTTTCGTTTGATTGTGCCATGATGTGGTGCTTTTTGAGACAGGTTGTTCAGAACAAACAGGTTCTAGCTAAATTATTTCTTGATTCAACTGGTCTGGTAGTAATCAGTCCCGGTTGTGGCATATGAAATTTAACTCAGCTTTCCAAAAATCACAATTAAAATTAAATTGGGGGGGGTGAGGTGGCTATATGTGGGCATGGGTGTGTGTGGGTGAGTGATTCACAGAGTGATTCAAGAGGCTTCAATTATTCTGTAATAACTCTCGCAATGATGAACCATTCTGAACCAAAAGAATTTGCTACGTACCTTCACGTGTGCATTACATGCAATGCTGGAAACAATCCCCATTGTATTTTATGCCAGACACATTTTGATGCAGCACTCCGTGTTCCTAAGCGTATTTGGGAGGATATCTGAGGGAATGTCAGCAATTTCACGTTGGATGTTTTCAATGTTGGATGTTTCTTCAAATCTTCACAGTCAGCAACTTCCTAAATTCACTCTCATATCGCTTAAGGGAATTTGTGACCAACTAGGTGCACACTATGAATCATTACTGTACCTGACCATTCTTATGAGAAGTCGAGTGACTGACCAAAGGGGTACAGCATTAAACGACATATTGGCTGTCTGGTTCCTATTGGTCCGACTAAGGGGCACCCTGGTGTTTTTGAAGTTCTGTATACTGAGCACATTTTACATAATTTCTTTCAGATTGCTTTGTCATAGCGAGAGTTATTACCGAATATTCAGGACCTCTTTCAAGTGAATGTACAGTATGTAAGAAGTATTACAAACTGCAATGTTACAAAAGTCACAACTGTATTAAAAAGAACAGTTAAATCAGTGTGTTTGTGTTTTGTGTGATGCAAAACACTAACTCCATCTCACACAGCTTTGTGGCAATGGATAAATCAGCCTGCAGTTGTCTTTGGTGATTACATAAATATGCTATTTGGTATCAGTAATATGTAAGTTGAATTTTAATAAAAAGATATAGCAAATTCATGCTTTTTTTTATTGTGAGTGAAACTGTGTTGAGTTTTGTTATACATTTACTATTTAAAAAAACGATTTATGTTTATTTAAGAGTGTTGAAGATCATGACATTAAAAACAACACAAAAGCTATAGTTTACAGCATCCTCATCCTCCACCTTTACCAGTTTCAGTTGCACACTGGGAGTTGGTGACAGCTCCTTATCATCGTATAGGTATGTCCCACATCCATTCTGGAACATAAAATCCCTGTTCCGTATTTTACCTTCTATCTATGGTGACTGAGTCAGCATAACAACTGTGCTTAAAAAAAGAAGCTGTTATTTAAACTGCAGTTGACATCAATATCCATACACATATATAAACAGACTTACTTTACTTTATTGGTTTGTTTGTATTTATTCATTCATTCTTCTTCTGTACCACTTAACTTGTGTACAGTGTCATGTGGTCCTGGAGCCAATCCATTGCAGGGTGCACACACACACACACACACACACACACACACACACACACACACACACACACACACACACACAAATACACGCACACACTACGGGCAATTAATGATCAACTAATTTGCATGTTTTTGGACTGTAGGAGAAAATCGGAGAAAACCCACCAAACAGGGAGAACATGCAAACTCCATGCATAAACATGAGACATTAATCATACCCTTGACCCTGTAGGTGCCAACCACTATGCCACCGTGCCACCTTTATAGGCTTGTTTAATTCCAGAAATCATAATCTATTTTAAAACTTAGATGCATTCGATGTATGCAGCATTTTTTGCGGTCCTCACAGGAAATTATAATACAATATAATTATAATATTAAACAACAATCATTTAAATATTATGGAAAAATGGACACAACAAATGTACAAATGTAACATTATAAACCAATACATTCTTATACTGAGTGCCACATACATATGCTTCTTATTGCAGAATTTGCCCGTTTTTTTTTTTTTTTTTTTTGTAAATTTGGCCACCACAATTCAGAAAAAAATTTATAACTATGGATCCTTGCAAAGAATAGATGTTCTGAAATCTTACACTGAACAAAAAGATTTATTTTAGTAAAAGCAGAGTCAACCCTCTCTTAGTGGCCTGTGGATTGTCCTGTAAAGCCTCTTGAGGACATAACACGTACTGTATCTCACGAAAGTGAGTACACCCCTCACATTTCAGCAACCACTTTATTATATGTTCTCAAGGGACAATACTATAGAAATTAAAATTGGATATACTTTAGTCAATGTGCAGCTTGTATAGCAGTACAGATTTACAGTCTCTAACAATAACTCACCATACAGTCTAAATAACTGGCAAAAAAAATAATGTCAAAACTGTGTCCAAGGTGTCAATATTTTGTGTGAGCACCATTGCTATCTAGCATGGCCTTAATCCTCCAAGGCATGGAATTCACTAGAGCTGCACATGTTGTTGCTGGGATCCTCTTCCACTCCTCCATAATGATATCACGGAGCTGTTGGATGTTAGACATGGTGCTTCGCCACCTTCCCGCTTGGGAATGCCCGACAGGTGCGCAATAGGGTTCTGGAGACATACAGTACTTGGCCACTGACATACATTCTACATAATGAATGTGACTTTGCATAGTTATGTACTTTGCATAGTTAAGATGTACAGCTGTTATCACTTAGGGTGTACTCACTTTTGTTGCCAGCTATTTTGACATTAATGGCTGTATGTTTAATTATTTTCAGAGTACAGTAAATCTATACTGTTATACAAGCTGCACATTGACTACTCCAAAATATATCCACGTTTCAGTTCTATAGTATTGGCTTTTGAGAAGATATACTAAAACGTTTGCTAAACTTAGAGGGGTATGCTGACTTTTGAGAGTGGCTGTATTTCAAATTCACATAAGCGTTCATTATTTGGGCCTCCTTCCCTGCATAGCTATGATTTAATCCACTACCACATACACCTACTGCTGAATTTAGGCTGGGAAGCTATCCAACCTGCTGCCATCTCCCCCATTTTAGGATCAGGTACCAATGTGTGCAGGCCTGCCCCAGTAGATCATACATCCCCAAGTTTCTGTAGCCACAAATCTATTGATGCCAAATGCCAAAGATGGTGTGACCACCGCAAATTTACATTCTCTGCATTTGGCAGATGCCCTTATACAGAGCAACATCTTGATTTTTATGTCATTATGCATCTGAGCAGTGGTGGCCGGTCAATACGGGGTGCAGGGGCGCCGCCCCCGCTTAAAGTTAGGCAGAGAATAATGCTCCTTTAACATGTAATTATTTAACATAATAATTAATTATTTTAAAAATGAAATAAAATCATTTAGTCACAATATTGCGCTGTATTTCTTAATATAATTTATTTGCAATTAAAAAAAATCTAAACTGTATTACGTTCATTTGTGTTCATGTACGCGGGGTGCCGGACAAACGAGTCTCTATGTAGGCACGTACGTTTTTGAAAAGCATGTGACCTGAGGCTGAGCTCTGATTGGATTTTGTCAAATCATCCTTCGGGCGCAGCTCTGTACTCCCTGAACCCTCCCTCTGTTGTTTTTAGCAGATCAATATTGTTTTTAAATATTTGGGCTCATGTGATTGGACCATTCTCAACAAGTCTTTTCCAGCACTTCTTATATCAAGCGGAGCTGGCTGACATGAGTCGTGTGAGTGATGCTTAATCACCTGATAAATGGCTATTTATAGGCGAGCATTAAAAGTTTAATTTTAATTTTGTTTGCGCCCCCCCCAAAATTTTTTTTGCACCAGCCACCACTGCATCTGAGCTGTTGAAGGTTAAGGGCCTTCCTTAAGGGCCTTGCACCAGGGACCTTTCGAACCACAATCATCATGGTTTTAAACGGCTTTCATCAACAAGCATTTTTAACTGCCAGTAAACTTTTTTCATAAGCAGACATCTACAATACTCATCCATGCAGGCCAAATAAGGAATAAGTGAAAGAGAAAATTATTCGGCTGCCAATTTTTCAAGCTTACAGAGACACGTTAGAAGGGAACGGGTGAATTCACCACAGAAATGTGGAATTCGGAGTGGGTTAATTAAAAAGTCTGGTGTTAATGTTAATTTATAAGCTATCTGAAGACTGAAGTGCATGAAAAAAGATGAGCAGTCGTTTGATCTTCCTATTAGAAGTTTAAAGTGAGCCCTGTCAGGCGATTTCACATGAATACATTTGCACTGGTGCCTGAGCGTTTGCTTCACGGGGTTATCACTGGTTACAAGATAACCCCTTCCTTTCTCTCAGACTCCTTACAAATGCACACACGCATTTCTGACTGCCTGAAAGCTGCTCTCGTGATAAAAGTACAGCAGAGTTTGGGGAGGTGGCAGAGGGAGAGAGGGGAGTGCTGGGAGCTTTGATCAGCACAAAGAGAGAGTGACAGTCACTCGCAGGAGGCACTATGGGGTAAAAAAAAAAAAAAAGCAACAGCATGCATGTTAACGCTGACATTGCAGTGATCTGCCGAGCACAGTCAGACTCCTTAACCCTACTAAACACTCTTGCCAAGCAAGTCAAGCTACAAACCCCAACATACGCACAAGATAGGGCAGTATCTATTGTACTCAGCTGAACTATTCCTGACAAATCTCTTTATTTGGAGGTCTCATTTTCAACAAACACCACATTGAAATTATTTGGTCTTCATCACATGACACTCCCAGACAGGCTTCTTCTGCAACCATTAAACAGTGAAAAAGTTTTACTTTTACACAATGGAGAGGAACCACAAGGTAAATCAAGCATTGGGAGTGTGAAAGGAAATCCAGACACAAAATACTTTGTGCACTATTTTTTTCTTTCAGACATAAAGTCAGTCAAAACAACCTCCACAAATATCGCTAAGGATTTATTGAGAACTGCATTTTCAAATATACCAGTGCATCTTTCACTTTTATTGTTTTGTTATTGAGTGTCAGTTAAGGATGTCACATGTGCTTTTCATTTGGTCAAAAGGTAAAAGGGATTTTTCAAAAAGTCTAGTGTTCTTACGTCAGCCAGTTAAGTCTCTTGTATTTTCATCACACTAGTAGTCCACACAACAAAATCTTAAAACCAGACATCAGGTTGAAGGAAGACCTCCAAGAACTGATATGAAAGGATCTTTTATGGAAATCTTCTACGGCGATATTTTCTTGTGTTCAGGATTGCGGGAGGTCTGGAGACCATCCTAGGAGACTTGGACAGGGTGCCATCACAAGGCACACACCCTACAGGCAATTTGGGAAGCCCTATGCCAGCATTATGTCACTATGCTGCCTCAAAGAAGAGTTTGATATTCTATTCAGTGTTTTATATTACCTGTGTACTAAGATGTTACTTTGAAGGAATTTTTTTTTTTTAATGACTAAATGTAATAGGCAAGTGCTTAATGCCACATTGTCATGACGTTCACCTCAGGACTACATCCCCCAGCATACACTGCACTGTGTGTGTGTGTGTGTGTGTGTGTGTGTGTGTGTGTGTGTGTGTGTGTTAATGATGTTCACCTGAACCCTCATTAGCCTGTCTATATTTAGTGATTTCCCAATGTGTGCACTCACGAATAAACCTGCATCCTGCCTCTCTCACATATGTGATGCACATTAAATAAGGAAGTGCATCACAATAAGAATGTTATTTTAGATTGGCTAATAACCTGCTAGTGAAAATATTCAAAATTAAATTAAACTGTTCTGTTAACATTAAAAAGCAGGACAGGTGCAGACTTTTACATATTCTGATTTCCATACGGAGAATTTCCTCTTTGATAAAGGCTCTTTGATTTCCACACAAAAACATGCAGCAAGTAGACTGCTACATTAAATTACACCTAGATATGAATGAATGTGTATGTGTGGTGCACATGACACCATTTAAGAACCGGGAAGAAAAGCTTGAAGGCAAAATGCACACCCTTAATTTTACTTGGGTAATGTGCGCACCTTGGGCCACATGGCCTAATAACCCTTTTCACCATAAAACAAGTTGGCTAGAGCTTAATGTATCAAATGTAGACCTGAATGTATATTAAATCTGTATATTTATGGCATTTGAGTGCCCCAACTGTAGAAGTGAGGTATCAATACCCTCCGAAAACCCAGCTTTCACAAAGAAAAGGGCCCATATTCACAAAGCTTCTTAGAATTCTCTCAGAGAGCTCCTATCTTAGCCTTAGTCCTAGCTGGGAGTCTTAGACTAAAAGTGATTTAGAAAACTTCTTAGAGCAGTAGGGAAAGTATGAAAACCTTTATCTTAATGAGGTGTGGTTGAGGCGTTGCTAGGGCTGGGGCAGCAGTTCAAGGACTGAGATTGGTTGATAGAAAAAATAACCTCTGACCTCTGTAAAGGTCTTGAAATTCACTCTTTGTTAAAATAGAATATGACCAGTCGGTGGCACGATGATGTAGTGGTTAGCATTGTCGCCTTGCACCTCCAGGGTCCGGGTTCGATTCCCGACTAGGCTCGATTCCAGAGTCTCTGTGTGTATGGAGTTTGCATGTTCTCCCCGTGCTTGGTGGGTTTCCTCCGGGTACTCCTCCCACTTTCCAAAGACCTGCAGATTAGGCTAATTGGTGTTCCCAAATTGCCTGTAGTGTATGTGTGTGCCCTATGATGGATTGGCACTTTGTCCAGGGTGTACCCAGCCTCATGCCCAAGTCTCCTGGGATTGGCTCCAGGCCCCCTGCAACCCTGAATACAGGATAAAAGCGGTATTGATGATGAGTGAGTGAGTGTGAGAATAGACAGTGAAATCATAATATGATAATAATGAAATTGCATAATCATGACTACAGGCTACTTAATGCAAAGTTTTGTTATAGGCTAAATATCTTAAAGTTAATTAAAACAGGCAAATATTGAAAATGTGTCTACTTTTGAAGCAACAAATTTCCACACAGTAGTTACTATATTTAAGTTGTTACATTTATTTACCATACAGATTTTATTACCTCTCGCCATCACACAAACACACACACAGGCACTCCTCCTCCTCTCACCTTCACACACACACACTCTGCTCTACACAGAAACACTGCTCTGTCGAGATTCTTTTCAAAGGTAAAGCGTAGGTTAATTTGTTTCTTTTTTACTTTACAGCAGTGATTCGGTGTTGTGTCATTGGAGAGTTTTCTGCCTTTTTTCTGATAAAACAGTGTTTCCGTTGTGTGCACGTGTGTGAAACTTAAATAAGGGAGGAGGAAGGGTTACTATGTAGGACAAGAAGAGGGAGAGGGGAGGGTCTTATTCCTCCTCTCCTCTTACTTTAGCTTCACGTACACACAAACGCACACACATACACAGTGCTTGCATGCACAAACGGAAACACTTATCTGTCGAGATTTATTTTTACTTTTTTTAAAGGTAAATTGCAGGTTAATTTGTTTTATTTTTAATTTATATTTTGTATAAATAATTTTTTGTACTTATTTTTTGGGGCTGTGGAACTAATAATTTGAGTTTCCATTATTTCTTATGGGAAAATTCGATTTGGTTTATGAGTATTTTGATATACGAGTCTGCTCCTGGAACGAATTATGTTCGTAATCCAAGGTTCCACTGTAGTAAAAAAAAAAAAAAAGATAAATCCTCAAATGCTAATCACCTATCTGTCTTTCTGCACTTAGAACTTGACCTTAGCACATCTGAGTGTAGTTCCACCTGCGTCATAATATAAATATTAACAGTAAGCCAATCCAGACCTGTTCAACAGATGATTTAGGGCCTGGGGTCACTGAAAGCTGTATAATCCATTAACCATGCCATAGCAAATCTTTTTCAGGGGTCACTATCATTAACACGGCTGCCACAGCTAGTTTAGACCGTATTGTAGGAGCCTATGAGCTGAAAAGGGGCAATAAGGGGCAAAAAAAGGATGACCTGGCCATTGAACCATAAGAAGGGTTTTGAGAAACACAAGTTTCCATGCTGCATGTTTACAGGTTTTGTCAGCCATGTTTTCCAACATGAGTCATCCTGAGCAGGCGTCTTATCTGCAAAGGGGAAGGGTGAATGCAGGTTTTCGTGCCAATCAGGTAGAAGCTACATTCCACTTGTTTAATCAGTTCCTCTTGGTCTCCAATCAAGTCTGCCTCCAATCTGGCTAGTATGAAGCCTGGAGTCACATCGGGCCTTTGTTTATAAGTTTAAAGACCACTGGTGTACAGAGTAATTTTAGGCTTTCTGCTGTGCTTGCTGGTTATTGCCCAATCTAGATTGCAACTTGGTATGTGCACTCTGCAATGTTCTGTTCTGCACATTCATCTTCTAAAGTTTTACCTGTGCCAAGTAGTTTCCTATTCACTCCAAGGTGAACAGTACTTTATTAAAATGTCTGTTTTAATAGGGTTATGACAAATGGTTAAATCACTAGAACTATATTTGGGAAATGTTTAAAGGCAGAAACTGGAATTATTCTAGGTGAACTGAGGGTGCAGTAAGGGAAAATAATGATCTGTATGTTAACGAGGGGTGGTAGCTCACTGTCTATACAAAATTAACTAGATTCGGAGCACTGAAGATGCTGAAAGGAAAGACTTCTACAATGCTATGTTTTTAGTAGCAGGTCTACTTTACTTAATAATTCATGCTGAAGATTTAGACTGAATAATAGCACTAGCCTAACACAAGCTATCTATATCATAGGCCTTATGGGAATGGAAAAGATGTAAAGGAAAAATGGTGGAAATAAAAGAGAGAAGGGCTGAAAGAGGGAGAGACAGAGAGAGGGAGGTGTTAGTTTTTCTCTTTGATGGAAGAGAAGTGTCAGAGATTTAGGCCATTTTAAGCACCTCTACTCAGTACAAAGTGCAGTATGCCTTTGAGGTCAAAAGGCATCAGAAGAGTTTCGCTTCAATCCGCACAATACATAAATAAGTGAAATGGCAGACCAATGGACGAAATGTGTGTTCCAGCCTCAGGCAACTTCAAAGCCAGGGTGAGAGAGGGGGGAAGAAAAGAGTGAGAGCAATAGAGAACAGAAAGATGACCACAGCCTTTGCAGAGCACACATGACCCGGGTAGTGTTTGCTTGTTTTGTTCACTTAGCAACAAATACACACACTCACATATACACCTGCACTAAAACAAGTGTGCGTATTTACATAGTCACAGTGCTAAAATGTTACCAAAGATATCATGTACTTCTCTCTTGCTCTTACAGTATGTGCGGACACACACAGCCCATATGTCACCTACAGTAACACCTTGTGGATTTAGTATAACTGAACAGGTAGAGAAAGAAAAAAAGAGATTTGTCAATACACACAACACCTCTGTGTGTGTTTTTATACATACACAGTGGAGAAAATAATTATTTGATCCCCTGCAGATTTTTTTGTAAGTTTGCCCAAAGAAATGAAGCGGCTATAATTTTTATCGTAGGTTTATTGTAAAGGGACAGAACATCACATTAAAAGAAATCCCGAAAAAGCAGATCATACAAATGTTATACATTGATTTGAAATTTCAATAAGGAAAATAAGTATTTGATCCTCAAGCAAAACATGACTTATTACTTGGTGAAGAAACCTTTGTTGGCAAACGCAAGGGTAAGACACTTCTTGTAGTTGGTTACCAGATTTGCACACATCTCAGGAGGGATTTTCATGCACTATTCTTTACAGATCTTCTGTAAATTCTTAAGGTTTCTTGCCTGCCATTTGGCAACTTGAAGTTTCAGCACCCTCCATACATTTTCTATAGGATTATGGTCTAGAGACTCGCTGGGTGACTCCATGACTTTAATGTGCTTCTTCTTTAGCCAATCTTTTGTTGTCTTGCCGGTTTTGGGTCATCCACGACCCATCATCAGGAGGTTCTCATTAAAAGTTTTACAGTACATGGCCTATTTATTGGACCCTCAATGCAGTAAAGTCAGCCTATACCTTTGGCAGATATACATAACCAAAGGTTGTTTCCATCTCCGAACTAGACTGTAGGGATGGTTTTCTTATGGTCATAGTCAGCATTTTTCTTTCTCCAAAAATGGTGAGTCGAGTTAATGGCACAAAGGGCAGTTTAGGTCTCATCACAGCATTTTTTCCCAGTCCTTCTCTGTTCACTGGCAAATTTACATGTACATGTACCCTTTTGAGGATGTGGACCACTGAGGGATTTCAATCCATGCATGTGCTTCTTGTTTTGATGCAGAGCGTCACATGATCACATCTGAATTGTGGTCTCTCCTGCTCGGTCTTAGTGCAAGTCTCTCACTCGTATAATCAACACCCATGCACGAGTGTACTGTTTACTACAGATGTGGCCATTAAAAATGTGTGCGCTTTCCCATGAAAGGCCATAATTCGTCTCGGGCCATGCCGAGAAATCTCTCAAGCAACATTTACTTCACTGAATATCTACCAGATGGCGCATAGAAAGACTTTATCTAAAAGCCAGACCAAGTACAATGAAGAATTGTGTATAATTAGTTAGCCTGAAACAATATTGTTACCAATGCTGAAGCAACATTCAAATAGATCTTTGAATCTGTGTATACGTGCTTCATATTATGTTCATAATAATGAAATGGGGGCCTCCGAGTGGCGCAGTGGGTAAAGCGCTCGCCCTATCATCCGGAGATCACTAATTCGAATCCCGGGTGGTGCTGTAACCTCTCGCAGCCGGAGGTCTAGAGAGAGCTGATTGGCCGAGCTCTCTCAGAGGGGAGGGATGAGAGGTACATAGTGCTCCGACATTAATCACGGCTCTACAGCCAGTCTGTGAGCTCGCGCAGCGGAGGGAGCGGATAGCGCTGTCCTCCGAGTGTGTTACGCCGCCCCAATGGTGCGCGAGCGAGCAGTTCGAAAAGATGCAGTCGGCTGGCGTCACGTGGTTCGGAGGAAACACGTGATAGTCTTCGGCCCTCCCGGCTGAGTGGTAGTAGTAGCCTTAATGTGGGAGCCCCCTAGTGACGGGAAGGAATTGGACACGACTAAATTAGGGAGAAAATCGGGGAAAAATAAAAAAAATTAAAAAATAATAATAATAAATGAAATGCCCTAAATCATCCTTTCAAATTCATAATAAAAAGTTTGTTATATAGTTTTTGTAATATCTTAACAGGGACAAAACAACGAAAGGCATGGCAATGCCACGGTTTAAATGGTCTTAAAATTTTATTTAATTTCCTTATAGTAGGCTATCTGGTAGTGTTAGCTATGTGAATGTCCTGATTCGTGAATATGCCAACATATGTCTGTTAAAATGTATTGACATTGAGCACCATCAATGTCAGACATGAAAAAACTAAAACAAAAACAATCAATATTTTTAAGTAAATATTGTTTATGTTCTGAAGTGCTCCTGGCTTTTTATAATAATAATCATCATGTAATTGTGAATTTATGACTGAAATAAATCTGTTCATCGGCATACGTGAACCCGCGGCTCATACTTTCACTTTACAAAAGGCAGTGTTTTTGTCAAAAGACTGATAAACGCGTGCAATTTATCATTAAAAATGCCGACATACTCCCCCAGAAAGTCATCGCGTCTTGCAATAATGCAGATCAAACATAATACACCTGTCCATAAATAAAAAGGATATAAGCATATATGTGAAATTAAACGAGATTGAAATAAGGAAAGTAGACGTGCTACTTTGCATCAGTTCATTGTGATGCGGACAAAAGATCTAGGAAGGAAACAGGTTTCGTTATTTTACAAAATCTGAATATATTCAGTAAATTTATGAATTTCACTCAAAATATCAAATCCAACTATGAAGTCTGATTTAATTGGTACCATTAAACATTTTATTTCTACTTATTCTATGTTTTGCTGGCAAAATACATTTTAGGCAGAGATGTCAGCTCGGTCTTGTTAATTCGTTTTAAACCCAATTTGAGCGAAACCAGCGAAACCAATTTGATAACTTCACCCCTATTGTGAATGAAAGGTGAGAAGAGTGAGAAGAGGGATTAGACTAACTGGGGGTCTGCAGCTGTTCACTTCGGAGCGCGCTGTCACGCTGTATTCAGCGAGTAGCCTATATATTTGTTTGTTGCATTTCTGGGGGAGTATGTCTGCAGTTTTGTATTGATAAATCTGCTCAGATCAGCGCGCGTTTATCACAGTTGTGATCAACGGAAATCACTTTCACTTTGCAAAAGGGAGTGTTTATTGTTTACTGTATATTTAAACTTGATATTCACACATTTATCATGAAAGATCTATTGTAAAACAAAAACAAAATCATGTTCGCTTTAGCATTGGAAACAATATTGTTTTAGCTTAACTTTATTAATAATTATACACTTTTGTATTCTTTGTTGTACTTTTTGCGCACACGCACAGGTATCTTTAAATTTGAAAGGAAAATAATAATGGGCTGGTAGGCACTTTATTTTTCATATAACAAATGGCTGAAGGAAGTTAAATATACACAATTGTGTATATTGATAATTGCGTTTGCTTTACATTTGTGCACTCGTGCAAATAGCTTTTTCAATGTATATACTACCATATCATATATGTGTGTTTAATACAGTTTGTAATTTACTTGGAATTGTACTTGTAAAATGTAACCTACATATCTACAGTATAAGCATATTTAACTAGTCCTTATTAATATAATTTTATTATTTAATTAATCACAGTAAAACCTCGGATTGCGAGTAATGCGGTTTGCGAGACGCAAGACAAATAAATAATAAATTTTGACCTGGAAAACGAACAAGTCTTGGTTTACGAGTACCGAGTATCATGTATCACGCATACACTTCTTGTGATCACAACTGAGCCAATGGTTTTTCTCTCTCTTGCGCTGCGGAACTGTGGGTAATCGTCTACCCTGCTGGGTCTTAGTGCGCGTCTCTATCAACATCCATGTATGTGTGTACTGTTTACTATAACACTGTGACCACGCGTTTGCACGTAAAACATCTTTTATTTTGTGTTTGTATGTGTGTGTGTACAGCGCGCGTGTACTGTTTATTATAACACACACGTGTGTTCGCGCGTGTAAAGCAAAAGAAAATCTCATTAGAGAGGTTAAAGATCCATTTTCTCTCTCTGTGTGTATCAGCCTGCAGTGCGCGCGCATCACTTGATACCATGCACTTACACACACATACACACTCGTGCACTCCCTGCCCCCCGTCGCCTTCACACACACAAACACACAGACACACACTCTGCTCTACACAGAAACACTGCTCTGTCGCGATAAATTTCAAAGGTAAAGTGCATGTTCATTTGTTTTATTTTTACCTTACAGCAGTGATTCTGTTAGTCTGTCGAGTGTCATTAGAGAGATTTTTTTTTTTTTACCTGTAAAAACAATGTTTTGTTGTGTGTGTGTTGTGACACTTGAAAAGCGGGAGGGAGGGGGTGGTGGGAGGTGTTAACTGTGTAAGACGAGGAGACGGGAGGGGCTAATTCCACACACACACACACACAAACACACACATACACAGCATCTGCGCGCACAAACGGAAACGCTTATCTGTCGGGATTTATTGTTACTTTTTTTTTTAAGGTAAAGTGCAGGTTAATTGGTTTTATTATTACTTTATATTAATTATTTTTATGTATTATTTTTTTGGGCTGTGGAACGAATAATTTGAGTTTCTATTATTTCTTATGGGAAAATATGATTTGGTTTACACACACATCACACACATACTAACACAGACATCACTAATGCTAACTCACAGACTCACACACCATACACACAAACATGTCCAAACAGAAGCACATTTACTCGTCACACACAGACTTACACATCCACACGTCACACACCTCACTCCCTCACTCTCACACACACACACACACACACACACACACAGTATGCGTGCACAGACACACAGACACATTCGTAGTGGGTGTGCGCACACATGCAGCACGCACAAACACTAACAAACACTTATCTGTTTTTACTTTTTTTCAAAGGTAAAGAGCAGCTTAATTTGTTTTATTTTTACTTTCTATTTTGCCTCACTGTTCAGATATTTTCAGTTCAGGAATTTTCACATAAAAATCCATATACAGTGGAACCTTGGATTGCAAGTAACACGGTTTGTGAGTGTTCCGCAAGACGAGCAAAGATTTTTAATAATTTTGACTTTCATGTATCATGCATGCACGTCTTGTTTTGAGTGTCACATGATCACAACTGAGCCAACGGTTTTTCTCTCTCTTGCACTATGGAATTGTGGGTAATCGTCTCCCCTGCTGGGCCTTAGTGCGCGTTTCTTACTGGTATAATCAACATCCGTGCACGCATGTACTGTTTACTATAACATTGTGACCATATGTGTGTGCATAAAACATATTTTATTTTGTGTCTGTATGCTTGTGTGTACAGCTTAATATAACACACATGTGTGCAAGTCTCATTAGAGAGGTTAAAGATCAATTTTCTCTCTCTGTATCAGCCTGCACTTTGTGTCTGTGTGCGCGTGTCATTGGACACTGTGCCCCTTCACACACACACACACACACACACACACACACCCCTCCTCCTTTCACCTTCACAGACAGACACACACGCACACCCCTCCTTTCTCTCGCCTTCACACACACACACACACACACTCTCTCTCTCTCTCTCTGTCTGCTCTACACAGAAACACTGCTCTGAGATTCTTTTCAAAGGTAAAGTGCAGGTTAATTTGTTTTATTTTTACTTTACAGCAGTGATTCCGTTAGGGTGAGCTCACTCGAGTGTCATTTGAGAAATTAATTTTTAAATTTTCCAATAAAACAGTGTTTCCGTTGTGTGTGCGCATGTGTTTGAAACTTAAATAAAAGTGGAGGAAGGGTAACTCTGTAAGACGAGAAGAAGGGAGGGGCTTCTTACTTCAGCTTCACAATCACATACAAACACAGCGCCTGCACGCACAAACAGAAACACTTATCTCACTCACTCACTCAATCATCTATACCGCTTAATCCTGTATTCAGGGTCACGGGGACCTGGAGCCTATCCCAGGAGACTTGGAGCACATGGCAGGGTACACCCTGGACAGGGTGCCACAGGGCAAGAAGCACTTATCTGTCGGGATTTATTTTTACCTTTTTTTTTTTTTTTTAAAGGTAAAGTGCAGGTTAATTTGTTTCATTTTTACTTTATATTTTGTATTAATTATTTTTATGTATTTATTTTTTGGGGCTGTGGAATGAATATTTTGAGTTTCCATTATTTTATATGGTAATATTAAATATTAATTTGGAAGGAATTATTTTTGTCATCCAAGGTTCCACTGTACAGCACATAGTAATGAATCAGTATTTCTACGTGTGTCTAAGTTTATTAAACAATTAAATTACCCCTTATACAGTATGTTTCAAGAGCTAAAGAACTGTCCTTGCATAAGAATTGACATATATTTTGAACCTAATTTGCCAATTCTTAATCTGTCTCGCACGTATAATCAAATACTTTTTTTAGTGTGATAAACTCGCAGCAGGCCATTGTTACAGCCCGTCCTCCACAGTATGCACTCAGCAATTCAATTCTCTTGAGAATTAACACCTGCAGCTTGTTCCCAGCTCATTAAGCTCATCAAGGTCTCTTTTAAAGATCCATTCACTTCCCCAAGTGCTTCCCCGATGCCATTGCAATGTTCATGTTCCAACCTAGTCACAATATTTCCCTGGGACAAAACATTCCCCCAACCCCCACCCCCCCTCCCCTTTTTAAAAAAAACTAGATTCATGATTTATGTCCTTAAAATGTTTTTTTTTCTTTTCTTGTAGTTGAGTTTAAACTATTTTGCTATCTAAAGCGTTAATGGCGGTTTGTGTCCAGTCACTTCAATTTCCATTTCCCCAGTTGTCGTCTTGTAATTTTTATTTGTGTGTGTGTATTTCAATTATTGTTTATTGGAGGAATTGAATATGTCTTAAACCATCTAGATTAATCTGAACAGCACAGACTTCAGACAAGTCTTCCTGTGAGTTGTTTTATACAAAATTTATACAAAATGTTCTAATTCTATAAATGTCCAAAAGTTATGCGCTGGTCTTATTTAAAATAAAAGTTTTTTTTTCTTTAAATGCATGCATGGTGCTTTAAGAGAAGTAATCTATACAACACAGGTACTAAACTTGAAGGTTTGATCATATCACCCATACCTCATCCACATATAGTATTATAAATACTATAAAGTACTCTTACATGTTCACTTAGGTTTGTTGCCAGATCAGTAGGCAATTTTATGTCCCAGTTTGCCCTTGAGGTGGCACGGTGGTGTAGTGGTTAGCACTGTAGCCTTGCACCTCCAAGGTCCAGGTTTGATTTAGATTGACAGAGAGCATGGAGTTAGCATGTTCTCCCTGTGCTTGGTGGGTTTCCTTCGGTTACTGCAGTTTCCTCCCACAATCCAAAGACATGTAAACACATAAAGATAGCTAAACTAACTAAAAACAAGACCACTACAGAAATCTCCACAACAACATCATTCAGTAGTGAGGATTTCATGAACTTTTTCAATAACAAAATCATAAATATTAGGCAAAAAATTCAGGCTTTGAAACCAGACAATTTAAGTAATACAGATGAACTAACCACATCACATCAGAACTTAGAATACTTTACTCCCCTTGAAGCGAGGGAACTAATTTCACTCATCTCTTCTTCAAAATCATCAACCTGTATATTAGATCCTATACTGACACATTTTCTCAAACAGATAGTACCAGCAATAACAGAACCCCTGTTGAAAGTAATTAACTGTTCACTCAGTAGTGGGTATGTCCCCAAATCCTTTAAATTAGCCGTTATTAAACCGCTAATCAAGAAACCTGACCTTGACCCTTGTCAGTTTTCTAATTACAGGCCGATATCAAACCTTCCCTTTACCTCCAATATTTTGGAAAAGGTAGTATCACAGCAGCTATGTTCACATCTACACAGAAATAGTAAACTATATAAATATAAATAAATGAACTGTATCAGTCAGGATTTAGGCCTCATCACAGCACAGAGACAGCACTTTTTAAAGTAGTAAACGCCCTCCTATGGGCCTCTGATCAGGGTTGCGTCACTATACTTGTGTTACTGGACCTCAGTGCAGCTTTTGACACCATTGATCATAGTATTCTCCTTCACAGACTAGAAAAGGTAGTAGGAATTAAGGGAACTGCCCTCTTGTGGCTCAGATCCTATTTCACTGATCGTTATCAGTTTGTAGATTTAGATGGTGACCATTCCTCATGTTCTCAAGTGGAGTTTGGTGTTCCACAGGGTTCAGTTTTAGGCCCACTGCTTTTTTCCCTTTACATGCTTCCTCTGGGCAACATAATTCGTAAACATGGTATTAGTTTTCATTGTTATGCTGATGACACACAATTATATGTCTCAGCAAAACCAGATGAGAAAAAACAGATAAATACATAAGAGATTGGATGTTAATTAATTTTCTTCTGCTTAATCCTGATAAGACAGAAGTTCTAGTCATAGGACCACAAGTAGCTAGAAGTAAGCTTTCTGATCACAGTGTAACTTTAGATGGCCTTTCTGTTCAAGTAAAAGACCGTAAAAGACCTTGGCGTGATTATAGATTCCAGCCTTTCATTTGAAGCTCATGTAGATAATATTATCAGGATAGGTTTCTTTCACCTTAGAAATATTGCCAATATAAGAAACATATTGTCACTAAATGATGCAGAAAAACTAGTTCATGCTTTTATCACTTCTAGGTTGGACTATTGTAACGCCTTACTGTCTTGTTGTTCAACTAGGTGTATAAACAAGCTTCAGTTAGTACAGAATGCAGCAGCGAGTCCTCACTAAAACCAGAAGATACCCTTATCTTATCTACACTGGATTGGTTCCCTGTGAAATTTCGCATTGATTTTAAGATACTACTTTTGACATTTAAAGCACTAAATGGTCTCGCGCCACAGTATTTGAGTGAACTGCTAGTGTCTTACGATCCGCCACGCCTACTTCGATCAAAGAATGCAGGCTGCCTGTCAGTACTACGTATTATTAAAACTACAGCAGGGGGCAGAGCTTTTTCTTACAAAGCCCCAAAGTTATGGAATAGTCTTCCTATAAATGTTCGGGACTCAGACACAGTCTCAGTGTTTAATTCTAGGCTAAAAACCTATTTATTTAGCCAAGCATTTTTGTAAATGGATTAGCCTTAGGTAAAGGCGCAGATCTGGGGGACTCATGGACATAGAGTATTCTGGTGAACTGGTATGATTTAGATGCTGTCTTCCCCACTCTCATTGATCACTCAGGTTTGTTGACGGTGAGGTGATTGGTTGCTTTACATCACAGGGAGCCCTCATGTCTGTGTTTCCTTCTGGCTCTCCCTTTTAGTTATGCTGTTATAGTTAGTCCTGCCGGAGTCCCTGCTTGCACTCTGCACTAAATATACTTTTACCTTATACATGTTGACTGACCATACCTAACTGCCATCTCTCCTTATTTTCTCCTCTCTCTCTCTCCCACTCTCTTTTCCCTCTCCCTGTGTCTCTGTCGAGCTATACATGTCGCTCCTGAGTTGCCAGTGATCCAGACCCCTCTGTCCCCTGGACCTGTCTAACCAGTCCTGGAGTTCTGCTTCTGGTTGGAGATCTCGTCGCATGGATGCCCCGTGTGGTCTGCCTGGATTCGTGTGATGGCTGGGGATGGTTTCCACGAAGTCTGTCCTGTCCTCGATTGATTGACTTGACATGTAGGTTAGGTTAATTGGCATTCCCAAATTGGCCGTAGTGTGTGAATGAGTGAGTGTGTGCCCTGCGAGGGATTGGCACTCTGTCCAGGCTGTGCCCCAAGTCTCCTGGCCCCCCGTGACCCTGAATACATGATTAAGATGATGAGGATGTGAGAGAGAGGGAGCATTTACCCTTAAGCCTGCATTATATTTAGCTCATTCTGCTAGTCCTGACACTGTGTCTGCTCAACAAAATGTGCCTTGCTCACAAATGAGAGCTCTGAAGCAGTAAATTATTTGTTGGTATCTCATATAATAATGACTACAGCCCAAAACAGGAGCCAGAACTATTTCTTTCAAAGTTCCACAGTTATAGAATTATGAGACATAGTCTCATTGTTTACGTCTATCCTAATTTTGTTTGTTTTTTCCCCAACCCTTTTGTGATAGGTTTTGTCTTCCCCCACTCTCATGACTTCACTCAGGCTTGCTGACTGTGAAGTGACTGACTGCCTTACTTCCCAGGGTCCCGTTTGTTTCCTTCTCACACAAAATATACATTGACCTTATCCATTACGGGACTACCTAACCATGTTCTCTGTTCTCTCTCTGTCAATCTAAATATGGCACACCTACCAGTAATCCTATCTGCTCCATCCTAATAACTTACTTTTGGCTGGAGTCCTCATCACATGGAGACAGTTCACTGCTTAAATATACATATGAAGAAACTGAAGAAAATTCCGCATAATAACTTAAGATGGCTTTGGACTGCATTGATCCACATAGGTTGCTATAATGGTTCATGAGTACAGCTGCTCCATTAGACTGAATTTCTCATGAAAGGACTGGTACAAAAGTTTTCACTGATATACAGCTACAGTAGGTACATACAGTACAGCCACTAACCACATTACATTTTTTATACTGTACAATTGCTCTTTTAGCCCAATAACAGTTATGGAAGGGATTTTAGTCATGGTCATAATATCCGGATTCTTACAAATAAGGATATGTTCCCTTTTAATACTGCTTCCTTTCAAGGTTTCTTCATATTATCTCAGGAAGTGTTTTATTTTGACACCATCACCTCTTATGGAATGGTTTGCTCATAAGGAACAAATTGCCCAAGCTAATCTAATCTAAAATACCTTTTATTATTATTATTTTTTTATTTGTACCTGAGATATTCTTTGTGGCAATGTCTATTGTTAAACACCTCATACAATGCTGTACTATATAATTTAATTGAATTGAGTGAAATTCATCTTTTATTTTATAAAACTTCTGTATGTAAGCAACTTTAAAATTCTGAACTCATGATGACTTTGCAAAGCAAGCCATTTAAAAAATCTCATTTGCTTTATTGGCTACAGTTGCAATGTTATAAATTAGTTTTATTCAAAAATGCCAATCAAAAATAATTACTATTTGCATTACAGTTTCCCATATGGCTTTTATTTTACCTGCAGCAGATGTCTTACATTATGTATGTACAAATATTCAGTACTGCTATGCAATTAACCAACTTGCTTATTTTCATCTGTCAAACAAACTTGTCCAGTATTTAAAAATATAAATATAAAAATGATTTTTTTAAATCCATAAACAAATAAAATAAGTAATAAATCTGTGAATCACAATAAACCATTGAGAATAGTAATATTAGCATGATTGCTTATGGTTTTAGTACTGTGGCCTCACACCTCCAGGGTCCAGGGTAGGATTCCTGCCTCAGGTCAGTTTGTGTAGAATTTCTACGTACGTGGTTTGTATGTGCCCTGCGATGGATTGGCATCCCATCCGGGATGTACTCCACTTTGTGCCCTGTGTCCCCTGTGAAAGCCTACAGGCCTTCTGTGATGAGATAAGCAGTTAAGAATGAGTGAGTGGTTATATATTTTTAAAAAATAAAATTTAAAAAGTACTGGTGAATTCATAAAAATGGGAAGAAAACCACTTTAAAATGATATACAATGTACAAATTCTAAGTTAGCATTTCTGTTTGTGTTGTACATAAAGCTCTAAGAATTATCACCTCCAGGGCAACAAACTGTCTGTTGGTATCCACAGGGTGCAAGTGGTCACTAAAAGATGTACAGTATAAGAGTTTTTTCCCCCCAATCTGAATACGAAAAGAGGGCAGATAACATAAGACAGATAGGAGAAAGATCAACTGACCACTGTCAATAGAATATTAACTAATGCAGTATCTTGTAGAAGAAAGGACTTGTCAAGAATAGTAGCCAGTTCTCAAGAAACCAATCATATAGGACATTTTAATTTTACCTACAAACCTCACACATCTTCCAAGCAGAGTACATAAACTGTAAAGTAGTACGTAGAGATATATACACCAGCTTTCAACTTGCAATTAAAATAAATGTGCATTCTAAAGGAACTTATTGGGCATTCTTCTTCATGCCACTGATGTTGTCACCACATGTCTAGTTAGCTTTAATAAAGTCTAAATACACTATGTGGACTTCAAATTGTGCACAGAGCATTGTCATGCTGGAAAAGGCTTGGGCCTCTTAGTGCCAATAAAGTGAAATCTTTACTAGCTAAAGCATACAAAGACATTCTAGGAAATTGCACACTTCTAGATTTATGACAAACCCACTTATGTGTAGGTGATGTCAGGTATCCACATATGTTTGTCATATGGTGTATTTTAAATACCCTATGTCCATCTTCACCCTTCCAAGGTTTCATTTCTACAAGATGTGCTCTATTGGTTTTTAAAATGAATTTATTACATGAAAAGAATCAGTTGCACTGCAAATACCCTACATTTTAGCAGGAAATGGTTTAGGCTTTTTTTCTGGCAAATGAGTTTTTATGTCAATAGCAATACAAGCTGTGTGCAAACAATAGAGTTTGTCAGAATAAAATAAAGCATGGGCAGACTTAAATTGCTAGCTACCTACTTTGTCACCCCCCTAAACCAATACAGAGATATGTATTCACAGGATATGAAAACAAAATGAATAAAGCAGATTGCAAAGTGAAACACAAATGTAGCTGGACATGATGAGTAAAACAGAAGTTCTTTACTTGTTGCTAGAGTCTGAAAAAATGAGTTGAAAACAATAGATAAATTTAGTACGTTTGCTATTTTAGGATGTAGATTGAGCTTTGCGAGCTTTGAAACAGATGGTCAGGAAAGCCACGAAAGTTTTTAAGCCTGTGTCTGTGTGTCTACATACTCCTTGATTTTCATCATTCTAGTCTCCTGGGATGACAAATTGTTTTACAAAATCTCTATATGTGGCTTCTGCTATCGAAATAAGTCTCCTGGGTTATCAGTAGTGTGCCATTACTGTCAAAAATATGCAGTTCAAAATACCAAAGTTTTCCATAACAGGGTTTAGCAACCAATCTAGATCCTGCTTCGTTAATGAGAAAGCTTGTGTGTGCAACCAATTAGCTTTGTTGAGGAATTTTACCCAGGACTCCTAGAATATGGCATCTCTATACCAGACTCTCAAAACACAAGGGTATGTCTAGTTTATGCTGCACCAATGACACTTCAGAAATATAGGTAATAAGACTTGGCTTCTATAAAAACCTGTATCTATAAAGCTTAATTACTTTTATATTATACATCTAAATTCAAGTAATAGAGCTCTATGACTCTTATCCTTAATTTAGTACTAATCATTGGTGGACAAAGTGAACAAACCCTGTGGTTGAGAAAAAAAGTACAGATAATGCAAGTACTGTAAAATATTACCCAAGTAAAAGTCCTTCACTCTATTTCTAGTACTCACCTTCTTGTATTAGCTTACTATGGTCTTTAAGTCACAGTTAAAGATACAATCTCTCTCTCTCTCTCGCTCTCTCTCTCTCTTGCTCTCTCTACTTCTTGAACATGTTGTTTTCATCACTGCCTGCAACAATCTCCATTTCTGATTTCCAACTCCTGCTACATTATTAAGCCTTCCACAGAGGTAAGAAAATCACACATTTAAAGGTAATTAGTACTTACCATTTTGAATACTACAAATCATTGTGGTTATGTATCGCAACATCATGCAGAAATGTAGTGAAGAAAGTATAAATATTTTCTGTAGAATGTGACGGACTAAATTAAAAAGTATCTACTGATAAACTTTTCAATTAAAATACAGCTATGAGAAAATTGTATTTACATACTGAATGGAAATGTCGAGAGGCATGACAGTCTTTAAACGGTGTGTGTGAGCTGGCAGCATGCCAGTACCATAACTCCCCCACCCCATAACGAAGGCCTCCAGGCGTTATGTGGGGTGCATCGGGGTGGCGCCTAATAGAAATCTGTGATCAGTGCTGGGCCAAGGATGACTCTGGTTAGCTTCACTCTTCATGTCCATAGCCTTCCCCAATCTACCAGACACTGGACCCCTCTGCGGCGAGCCTTCAGGAGTCTTCGGACCATGTAGGTGGTAGAGTCACGAGTGGTCATGCGCCGGGGGGGGTGCTGTAAAACTTGAACATGGTGCCGCTGCTCCTCCAAATCATGAGAAAATCATCAGAATGTTGTCCAAATAAATGAACACAAAAGAGTTCAGGAAATCATGGAGTCCTTCATTGATAAGGCTCTGGAAAACAGCAGGGGCATTAGTGAGTCCAAACGAGACCCCCAGATATTCATAATGCCCGGTCGGGGTGTTGAAAGCAGTCTTCCACTCGTCACCTTTCTTAATTTGGACAAGATGGTATGCATTGCGTAGATCTAGCTTAGTAAAGAGAGCGGCTCCTTGAAGAAGCTCAAAGGCAGTAGCCATGAGCAGTAGGAGGTAGTGATTCCAGACCGTTACCTCGTTAATCCCCGGAGAATGCCTCAAAGTTGTCACAACACAGGGCATGAGCATCATAGAGCAGTGCTCTACTCCCAGGCTCTACCTGTAAGAAGAGCCTATGATCACATAGGCCACCAGAGACCATTCTGAGGAAAAGTTGGAGGCTTGTAGTTAAAAATCAGTGAGCAAGATACTAGGACGAGACAAGATACGTGGTCGAGGGAGCATTAGTATAAGTCCGAAGCCATGAGGTCCATCAGCATTGTGACCAGCAGAAATCTTTAAGCAGCGGTATGGTTGAGAGAGCGGAAGTGAGAGTTCATAGCTGTGAGTCCGATCAGCGAGGTAGTCAATCCAAAGCGGCAACGAAAGCATAGTCAAGAAAACAAAAGTGAGAATTCAAAGCAGTGTAACCAGAAGCAAAGGGACAAATCCGAATTGTGAAGGCGAGAGGGGAAAAAACAGGAAACTGGGCAAACTTGGCAACGTGAAGGCGAATGAAAAAAATAACCTAAGAGAATTGAATGAGACCACACAAAAATCTGGCATTGAGACAGCATGCTGCACATGCTTAAATGTGACAGTGTGGGAAAGGAAATTTCAAGAGGCGAGATGATCTTTGAACGGTGTGTGTGAGCTGGTAGCATGACCTATCTAGCTTCTAACACAAGGCTGAATCCTAAATCCCTCTTTAACCCCTGAACTACTTGATGTGTGGAACAAGGGATTGTCAACACTACAGTGCAAAATATTTCCAATTTGGTTTCAACCTTGAAACAGTTAGCTGAAACTATTCAAAATCAGAATAACTGGAGATATAAAAAGAACGGGTATTTTCCCATCCCGTCCATGGATTATTCTCTTCATTTACTAGCTACATAGTGGGAATGGGATAGCTCAGTGGTTAAGGCCTCAGGTTCAAAACCCACGATTTCCAAGTTGGGCTCTGGAGAAAGGCCCTTAACCCTCAACTGCTCATATGTATAATAAAATACAAAAAAAAAAAAAAGTAAGTCATTCTGGATATGGGACAATCTAATCCCGCATTCATGTTTACAATTAATTAGCTTTAGCTTTTAGCTGTAGCATTTAGCCTTGGCTGTGATATGGCTGCTGTTACCTAGCGCAGCCTCTTTTCTTCTTTTATTGAATTACCACAAATGGTTCCCACAGCGCCCCCACAGGCCGGGAGCTCGTAACTAGGCAACTGCCTGTTACACACCCTCCCCCTCAGAAGAAGGCGTGACTTCGCCATAAAAAAAGAACTTTAAAATTAACCATGTGGACCGTGAATGGTCCGGCTTGATTGATCAGTTCCACCTGATAGTTGACCTTATTAAGAACCTTCATGATTTTAGCAGGTCCCTTCCATTTTGGAGCTAGTTTGGCCATGTGTGAGTCCTCCGCCCGAGACTGAGGAAAAGCACGGACCCACACAAGGTCGCCCACATTATATGTGACAGCCCGTCGTCTGTGGTTATAGTACTTCCCCTGGCGCTACTGGGCATGGGCTAAGTTGCTCCGGACGGCTTGGAACAGTGCTTCGTGACACTCCACTGTGGCATAGGCAGGATGATCAGGTGGGATGGTTCGATGCATCATTCTTTCCAGTGGTCCCTTTAGCTTCTGACCCAGTGGTATCTCTGCTGGGATAAAATCATTGCTTTCTTGCCAGGCTGTATTGATGGCAAACTGAAACTCAGGAAGCCATTGGTCTCACTGCTTGTGGTTTTCTCTGACAAATGCTGCAATCATGAATTTTAATGTTCGGTTAGTTTGTTCCGTGATGTTGGTCTGTGGATGGTAGGCCACAGTGAGCTTTTAGGTCACGCCCCAGTGTCGGAAGATGGTGTTGAGAAGCTGGGAAGTAAACTGCGGACCCCTGTCGGAAACCAAGTAGGCTGGTGTACCCCTAAATAACATAAAGTAAATCTCCCTTGTTAAGATGTTGGTGATGTTCTGAGCTTTGGCTGTTCTCAGAGGAAACATCTCGACCCACTTGCTGCAGTAATCCACCAGCAGATGTTCATTGAGCCGGGATGACCGGGGAAATGGACCCATGAGATCTATCCCCAACATAAAACCAGGTTCCACTACAGGTGTGCTTTGTAGTAGACCTGCCAGCTTACTAATACGTCGTTTATACTTCTGACAAGTGACGCAGTTCTTACAATATTCCCAGACATCTCGGCTTATCTCTGGCCAGTAGGCAACCTCTAGTAGCCTCACTCTTTCAGACGCTTCTCAGCCTCGACTTCATGGTCCTCGGTGAGGAATGCCTTCAGCAGCGCAGATTTAAACGACCTCCAGCTCCGGACGCTGTGTTTTTCTGCTGTCTACCAATCCTTTGCAGTGTGGGTGAGTACAGATGGGAGCGCAGCTAATATCTCCCCACAAAACTCATGGGATCTTCTCCCTCAGTACCACCAAACCTGGGGAAATCCAGCTTTACAGGGGCTTTGAAGGCAGGAGCGTGTGAGCAGCTACTGGGGAAGGGAGGATGAGAACTGAACCCTGGCCGCGAGAAAGGAGTAGAGGAAGCGTCTGGTTGCACACCCATCATGGTCTTTAATTGTGAGTCCCGTCGTTTCATACATTCCACCATGGATCGGCCCACTTCATTCAACTGAGCCTCACATTGTTTCTTTACCGTCTGGCACAGTTGTTGCATTTCTGCCTGGACACTTTCCACTTTCTGCTGGTTTATCAACGTATCCGTGTTGTGATTGTGTTGCAGTTCATTCACCTGATTGGACAGCTCATCCATGCGTTGGGTGAGTCGGTCTTCCTATGTCTGCAGGGCCATCTCCAACTGACCAAGGCGGGTGGCCAGCACCATGGAAATGAGACTTTGGTCGTCTTCAGCGTCAACAGGCGGAGGAGGAGGAGGCAGCTGTTCATCAGGGAGTGGTTGCTCTACCTCATCGTCACCGTGTGGGACCTCGTCATTCACCCCAGAACATTCCTCATCATCAGCATCTAGATAAAGACGGCTAAGAGTGTTAATGAGCTCTTGAATGGGCTCATGACGTGTCACAAAAGGGCCTGCAGTGAAATTGTGAGCTACCAACCCTTCCTCAGCTCGTGCATCAGACTCGGCCATTATTTTCCCCAATTTATTTTAACAAACAGTATGATTAATTAAACTCTTGAATAAGTGTGTCTTGCAGCGTGAAAAGGTATGAGAGAAGGCTGGCTAGGTAACAGCTAACAATAACAGTATACTAATGTAACACACATACAATATATAAACTCTGATGGCCCCACGTTGGCCACCACTGTAACAAACTATTATTATTAACAAACTACTATTATTGCAACAGTAACTAGCTGTTATCAGAATTAATAGGTAAGGACCACCAGAGATATAGATTATATTTCCAAAATGTATATACATTTAATATAGTGCCATACATTACACCATTCACACACCCTACACGCATATCACATTCACACAGTCCAGAATGTTGTCCACAGATTAAAGTCCTTTTCTCTGTTCATGAGTCTGTACACATACAACAAACAAACCCAGAGGACGCCCTACTCCGGTCCCGCGCGCACACTGCCGCTGGGAGCCATCTGCTGAATACTGTAAATGTAAAATATAAAATTATATGATTGGTATACAATGATTGGTATAGTAATTGTTAATGCAGAATGACTCAAGTATAAGAAAATCCATATACATTTTTTATGTAACAAAGTTTACTAAGAACACAAAAATACAAAAAATATTTAATAACAAAAAGCATACTTTTACAGCACCTTTCAGCAATATTGAAGTTTATGATGAATAGTGACATATTTGATGAAGTGTGACACTTATCTTTTGACAGGTTCATCACAGGATTTCAGTATTTTACTGAAGTTTTATAAGACATTACTGGAGTTTTTATATAAAGGCCTACAAAGCATTATTACCTTATAACAATGCATTAGAAGCGCTATGATTTATGAATATTGGCTTCATAGAAAATACTGGAATGTTTCCAAAATTCTGGAGAACATTCCACAAATACCAGAAACTTTCACGTTATCTATAACAAGCAGTGCTCTGAAATGTTGTGTGTTGCACAGCTCTACTAATACTGCAGGTGTAACAAACAGTGCTACTCTAAACTATACAGTGAACTCTGTGTCATGGGAATTCACATATAAATTGCTTCCCCACTTCATTGTAAAATTCAATTAGGATATGTTCCAGAGACTTGCCAATGCAATTTCTTTCCTTCTCTCATATTCATTTTTTTTTCTCCAAAAATAAATCGTACGACTATCACATTATCCTGTAAAATACTTGCTGGAAAGCCTCATTCGAACACTTCAGTGCCAGTAAACACAGAGGGACAGAGTAAGTGCAAGCTGATTGCTCCAGTCCCACTGTCAAAATACCTCCTTAGCCTTAATGAGAATCTTTGCAGCCCTCTGGGAAACAGTGTACCTGCAAGTCAGGCACTCAAACTCACTCACACTAAGTCACACACACCTCATGTGCCATAAACACAGAAGGCAAATACTAGACTACCTCAGACACACCTTGTTCAGATATTGTATGCATCAGTCTTTCTCATGGTGCATACACTGCATACATCATCTTTTTCTAAT
The DNA here is from genome assembly GCA_013621035.1 of Clarias magur. Classification (NCBI taxonomy): domain Eukaryota; kingdom Metazoa; phylum Chordata; class Actinopteri; order Siluriformes; family Clariidae; genus Clarias; species Clarias magur. The sequence goes on along the minus strand of QNUK01000032.1, from coordinate 3,608,055 downwards.
GTCAAGGTGAGACAGCTAGTCCAGGGAATTGTTTTAAAAACCAGCACATATTCCATGAGTTTGAGAAATTGTGTTTGAGTCAGAAATTATCCACATTTTGGGTATATTAAACCACTGTCTTATTAGTGCTTTCCTTTTAAATTTACTGCTATATCAGTTCATCGGTAACTGCAGTGCAAGCAAAAATGAATGCCCAAATTATGATTTGCACGAAGGTGCAGTGATTCATGATTTGTGTGAGATGGGTACCAAAACAGGTTCAACTTTATTTGTCATATGCACAGTAAAGTAACATTTTTCCCTATACAATGCAATTTTTTCTTTGCTGGCCACAATGAATGACACAAAAATAAATGTAGATACAGTGGAACCTTGGATTGCGAGTAACCTGGTTTGCAAGCATTCCACAAGACGAGCAAATATTTTTAACACATTATGACTTGACAAACAAGCATGCCTTGATATATGAGTACCACGTATTAATGAGTATCATGTGGCACGCATGTGCTTGATGTTTTGACGCCGAGTGTCATGTCTTCACAACTGCGCCAATGGTTCTTCTCTCTCTTGCACTGCGAAATTGTGGGTAATTGTCTCACCTGCTCAGTCTCAGTGCGCATGCGTCACTCGCATAGTCAACATCTATGCACTCTGTTTTGATAAGTTTTTAAGTAGCAGACCCAAGCACACTGAACTGCTTGTCAGACCTGTGTATTCTTTATTATTGTTGTGTTTTTTTTTTATTCTGCCCACATTCCAACATAACATGACAGTGTTCAGACTATTAATTGGCAGTTCATTCTCATATCATGACATCCTCCCCCCTTTTCCTTTTTAACAATCCAATATAACGAAACTAATACCATAATGTGTAGTCACCATATCACTTTAAACAAAATGTCAGACAAGCATAAGACAGCAACACATTACACAACACATTACAAACTTAACACAAACAAGAAAAAGTCCTAAACATAAACATGAAAAAGTCCATAGGACTATTCCTCAACAAGCCTTCGTGGCTTTATAACAACACGTCCACTTAGTGTTTTGACAGGGAGACTTTGGGGCTCTGTCAAACCATCTCCTTCTGGTGTTTTATTTTGAGTGCTCCGTTCAAGTTCTTCCTCTGTGTTGTCACTCACATTCTGCTGACTAACGTTTTGAGAGACCATGGTCTCAGTTGTCTTGTTACTCTGTTCCTTTGAAACTTTATGTTCCTTCTATACACCTGTCCATCTGGTGTCTGGACAACATAGGACCTCGGGTGCTCAGCGTGTGCTGTTACTTGAGCTGGATTCCAAGTGCCATCCCACAGTCTTGAAAGTGCTTTGGATCCTTGGTCAAAGTATTCCTTCTGTTTCTTTCCTGCCGTACTGCCTGGGTTACTGTCTGAGGCTTTAATAACTGAAATGTACTTGGAAGTCTGGTTCTCAAGCGTTGTCCCATCAGCAGTTGGGCTGGTGATGCTCCAATATCCTCAATGGGGGTGCTTCTCAGGTTCAGCAGTAAGAGGTAAGGATCTTTTCCATCAGCCTTAGCCTCTTGAGCATGAGCTTGACAGTCTGTACTGCTCTTTCAGCCATTCCATTTTACTGCGCATGGTGGGGGCTTGAGGTTTTGTGACTGGACTCCCACTCGTTTGTGAAAGTTTGAAATTCACTACAGCTAAACTGCGGCCCATTATCTGAAATTAATTTTTCAGGAATTCCAGCAAATTGGGACTTCAAATGGGTGGGATGGATGTTGCACTTCTTGTGTCTGACCTCAGCCTAATGAACTTGGAATAATAGTCCACTAAAAATAGGTACCCCTGCTGGTCAAAAGTAAATAAATCAACACCTATCTTCTGCCAGGGCCTTTCAGGAACACTATGCGGGTGTAACGGCTCTTTGGTCTACCAAAGTTGTTTACCATGTCTGCTATGCTCTGTGACATCCCAGGCCAGAAGTGCACATCTCTCGCTCACTGTCTACAGCTCTCTATCCCCAAGCAACTCTTATGAATTCGCCTTAGCATTTCAGCTCTCATTGTCGTGGGAACGATGAGTCGTTCTCCTTTAAAGACAATTCCATCTACAACTGAAATTTCCTCTCTGAAGTTCTAGTACCCTTGTATTTCTTCTGGAGCTTGGCTTCTCCTTTCCGGCCATCCATTCAGTACTGTCTCAACAAATTTTGACAGTGTTACATCCATTCCAGTTTCGCTTCTGAATTCTTTACATTTTTTTATTTGACACTGGTAAGTTTGACATTAACATGTGCACCTGAGCTTCCGTCTCTTTATCAGTTAGGATAGTCTCTGGTAAGTATGCTCTGGATAATGCATCAGTGACAAGCATTTCCTACCTAGTTTATACTGCACTTGAACACAATACTTCTGTATCATGTCCTGTACCATGAGCAATTGGAATTTTGGAACAACATTATTGTCTATTCGTATTGTGTGCTCTCCCTCCAGACAACCTATGCCCTCGAACACATCAGCATAATCCTTGAAAATGTCCATTTTGTCACTTTTGGTTTCATTAAGACTCTCTGTATTCTAGCTGGAGTGCTGCTTAGTGGTTTTTTCATAATTACTTCAAGTGATTTGTGGTCAGACTGTACCATGACCTCTCTCCCATACACAAACTGATGAAAGCGTTCTGCTCCAAACACAATTTCTAACATTTCTTTCTCGATTTGTGCGTATTGCTGTTCAGTTTCGGTCAACGCACGTGAATCATAAGCTAGTGGCCAGTCCTCTTGCAGTAAGACAGCTCCCAGTCTGCTTTTTGATGCATCAACAGAGATTGTTATACTGGTAGCCTTACATCATAGTATCTGAGTAAGGGGGCTTCATGGAGAAGTGTTTTTAGGTTATTGAATGCATTCTGCTGTTCATCCTGCCACTGCCAGGTAGCATCATCTCTGGTCAGCCTACGCAATGACTCAGTGTGTTGTGACAAATTTGTAATGAACTTTGCAAAGTGACCATGCCTAGGAATCGTTCCACATCTTTCTTGCATTCCGGGGTGGCCATTTTTCTGACAGCCTCTATTTTGCTCTGATCTCGTTTCAAACCATTTTTTGAGAGAATGTGACCAAGGTATTTGATTTCCTTTAAGCCTAAATTACATTTTTCTTTATTCAATCTGAAGTTCTTCACCCATGCTCTCTCCAGCACTTGCCTCAGTCTGTGGTCATGTTGCTACCCCAAATAAGTAGATCATCAATGTAGGTTTCCACACTTTCTATTCCTTCAAAGAGCTGTTTTACCATCCTGTGGAACACTTCTGGTGCCGAGTTGACGCCAAATGCGAACGGAGAAATCTGTAACGGCCAAAGAGAGTGTTAAATGTACAAAGGCGAGAGCTGACATCATCTAACGTTAGTTGCCAAAAACCTGAATTTGCATCTAGCACTGTAAAGTACTTAACTTTGGAGAGCCTGCAAGTTATTTCATCTACTGTTGGTCGCTGGTAATGTTCTCTCATCACGGCTGTGTTGAGATCACGGGAATCTAAACAGATTCTCAATATCCTGTTAGCTTTTTCAACAATTACAAAAGGGTTCCCCCACTGTGTGGGCTCTTCAATCCTTTTAATCACTTTCATTTTTTCCATTTTGCTTAATTCCATTTTAAGTTTTTCTCTCAGAGCAATTGGAATTTTCCTAGGTGAATGTTTTGGAACAACATTATTGTCTATTCGTATTGTGTGCTCTCCCTCCAGGCAACCTATGCCCTCGAACACATCAGCATAATCCTTGAAAATGTCCATTTTGTCACTTTTGGTGCCATCACTCTCTGGATGAGTCTCATTTCCTCACATGCCTGAATTCTCAGGATGGGTTTAGCATCTGTTGTTACAATGAATTCCACCACATATGTTTTGTTATTATAGTTTACTGTCAAATTACACTTTCCCTTAACAGGTATTTTGTCTCCTGTATATGTAGACAGCTTCACATTAGTGGGTCTAAATGCTTTATTTTTTTCTAGTCTTTGAACCAGACTGTAAGATATTACATTGGCTTGTCCATCTACACTTTTCCATGCTATTTTCAATTCAGCTGTCCATTCATCCATCTGTGTCTGTACCACACCAACGAAGAGACATGGTTTCTGAGCTGTGACGTCATCATCATCAACCATGTGCACTTTTTTCGATCTGCACATCTTAGAACTTCATTTTCTCACAGTTTCCCATATGCAGGGCAATTGCGTGATGCATGCTTAGTTCCACATCTTGTGTACTTGAACTTGCTTGTTTTGTCTTTCTCACTCATGTCTGCTTGTGTTCTACTGCAGCAACGTGCTTACTTTCATGTGCCGAGGTATGTGCGTTACGCTTCTCGTCATGCATTTGCAGAATCTGGGCTTTTGTCGTTTCCGACACAATGCATATTTTAACTGCCTTTTCAAGGGAAAGGTCAGCTTCTCTTAAAAGTCTCTCATTGCACCTGACATGATCCCACAGACAACTCTGTCTCTGATAAGGTATTCTTGCAGTTGTCCAAAGTCGCACGATTTCGCCCTTAATTTTATTAGCCAGTATGTTACAGAGCTAGACATTTCCCCTAGACATGTTCTTTTTTAGGTTACAGTAGTCCTCAAATTTATCCATTATTATTTCCAGACAATGTCGGTCGTCAGCATTCCTGAAGGTATTGTACACTTCTACCGATTCCTCGTCGGCTACATGAAGAAAGGAAGACTGTTCCTTAGCTGGCTTGCTAGCGCATCCCGTTGCAACCAGATAAAACTCAAACCTCTGTCAAAATCTTCTCTAGTTCTCTGATAGATTTCCAGGAGGTCAAGTCCGGAAGGTGGCCTGAGTCCTTCCATAAGAATTGTTCTCGTCTTTTTCGCTTTAGTGCTTTACTTCTGACACCATGTTTTTAAGTAGCAGACACGAGCACACCGAACTGCTTGTTAGACCTGTGTGTTCTTTGTTAGTGTTGTTTTATTAAATCCCGCCCCTGTTCCAACATCACATGACAGTGTATAAGGCTGTTAATTGGCAGTTAATTCTCATATCATGACACGCGTCTCATATCATGATATCGTGTACTGCTTACTATAACACTGGGCCGCATGTGTGTGTGCGCATAAAGTATCTTTTATTTTGTGTTCCTGCTATTTGTGTGTGTGTGTGTGTGTGTGTGTGTGTGTGTAGGACGACTTTCACTCATACAGATTTTTATATGAATATTTTTGGGTAGTGGAACGTAACGTCTGAGTTTCCATTATTTCTTATGGGGAAATTCGCTTTGATATACCAGCACGCTTCCAGAACAAATTATGCTGGCAATCCAACGTTCCACTGTATAGAATAGGATAGGTGAAAAAAAAAATGTAAAGCATCATTAAGGAGGAAAATATACAGTACTGTAAACAGTACACAATGAGTGTGCAAATTTGTGTGTAAAAAGTCTGCAATGAGTGTGCAAATTCTGCAATGAATGTTCAAAAATCCGTTTAAACAGTCTGATTCAAATAGTAGACCATGATTGTAATCTCCTGTCAGCTGTTTAGGAGTCTGGTGCCGTGGGAAAGAAAGAGCTCTTAAGCCTAGAAGTCCTACATTTCACACTTCTGTACCTCCCAGTCGTTTTGTTCATTTTATAAAAATGTGATTAAAATGTTAGATGTTACATCTCTAATATCTACTACTTATGCAAACGTTGATCACACAACAAACAAGAGAAAAATATATAAGAAAAAGAAAAGATTAATTAATTAATTTAGACTTCATTGGTTAAGCTTATGGGGCTATCACGTGATTAACTCGGGAAACCTGAAGTCTTGGAACAGATTAACTAATTCCTGTACAGGACTGTACAGAAATCATATTCTGCATGGGCGTCTGAATGAATCATTCACTGAGATGACTCGTTCTTCCCAAATCACACTTAAGATTTGTTCAAAATGAACTAATCATTCAAGAATGACCCATCACTAATGTCTATTATCAATCCCCTTAGTCTAGTCCATGTTGAGGGAGAAGTTGTTATCCTCACACCATGCCACCAGACTGGCCATCTCCATCTTATAGCCTGCTTCATACCCACAAGTGATGCATCCTATTTTGATGCGTCCTTTTGAGAGGTGACTCAGTCGTTGGTGAGCACGGTGTAGAGGATAGGGCTGAGAACACATCCCTGTGGAGTGCATATGTTTGTGATGATGCTGGCTGAGGACCTATTTTCTATCCTGACAGACGGGGGCCTGCCAGTCAGAAAGTCTAAATGCCAGTGACAGAGTGTAGGGTGCAAGCCAAGTGTGAACAGTTTATGGGTAAGTTTGTTGGGGATGACTGTGTTATGTACAAAAAGCATCCTGATGTAAGAGCATTTATTTTTCGAGGTGGGAGAGGGAATGATGGAAAGCAGCAGCAATAGCATCTGAGATTGACCTGTTGGGCCTATTGCAAGGGATCCAATGTGTCTGATATACTGTTCTGAATGTGAGCTAGCACCGCACTCTCAAAACATTTTATGAGTATTCGAGTGAGTGCTACTGGCCTATGTTCATTCAGACAGGTAAGAAGGGAACAATGGTTATGTTCTTGAAACAAGTGGGAACAGTGCATTGGCTGAGGGAAAGGTTGAAGATGAAGGTGAAAACATCAACCAGCTCATTTGTACATCATCTTAGGGCCCGCCCAGTGATGTTGTCTGGACCTGCTGCCTTATGTGGTTTGATCTTCCTCAATGCTTTGTATACCTGGCCTGATGAGACCATTGGGGTGAGCTTCCTATCTGTGCTATAGCTGGAAGTCTCACAGTGTGCGTAAATGGTGTTAAGATCATCCGGCAGGCTGTCTATGTAGCTGATGGTAGTGGTGGTGGTCATGGTGGAGGTGGTGGTGGTCCCATTCTCTGTAATGTGCTGCAGGCTTTGCCACATCCTCTTGGAGTCACCAGTGGAATAGAAGCCTTTCGGCTTCTCTCTGTACTCCCTCTTTGCGGCGGTTATAGTTCCCCTCAGTCTATACTTTGCAGCTTTGTCACACTGCCTGATTTAAATGCAAGAGAGCGAGCACAAAGCATGTGGCATACCTGACTGTTTATACAGGGTTTCTGGTTGGGACCTTCTTGACTTTTTGTTGTCAACACAGGTGCTAAGATACCTAGTCCCATACTCAGAATAGTCCTGTATGCTGACTGAAGAGTCCTTAGAGTGGCTGGAACTTTAAGTCATGCAGGGTGCTTTCAGTGTCTGGAGTCAAGACTTGTTTGCTGACAGGATTTTAGTTTGAGTCTTTGCATGTAGTCTGGATACAGGAACAGAGAAATGTGGTCCGAAGTGGGGCTGAAGTGAACGGTGCTTATAAATAGTCTGTATGTCTGTACACCACGAGATATTAATAAACACACACACCTCCCCCTTTAGCCTTACTGGAGGCTGCAAACCGGTCTCCTTTATGTACGGAGTGAGTCTCTACCTTAACATTACATTCTGGGACTTTGCGCAGCACTCACTTACTTCCCTTTGTGTTGTAATTCTAGCTCTTAGTGTGTGTTGACTGGGGACGGTTCCACTTTTCCGCCTGGCCTTGGTTGATACTGACAGCTGTTCTTTGAGGACTAACTAACTTTTGATAGTTCAGAACTGGAGTTTCCTCCAGTCTACCTGAGCCTCCAATAATGAACTGGACTCCATATTAATTTAAACATATCTCCTGTTACACTGAACAGTCAGCTTCCTAACACACAGTATGACAGCAGATCAATCCCTCTTATCCATTATCACCCAAATGAGGTTCCCTGTTGAGTTTGGTTCCTCTCAAGGTTTCTTCCTAATGCCTTCTCAGGGAGTTTTTCCTTGCCACTGTCACTGTCAGCCTCGGCTTGCTCATCAGGGACAATCTTATCATTTTGATTCATACATGTTCACACTGATTGTGTAAAGCTACTCTGCAACAATGTCAATTGTTAAAAGTGCTATACAAATAAAATCGAATTGAATTTAGCTTGCTTCCCTGTGATGTTATGTTCCCATCTAGGAGTGATGGGGGACAGTGAAACCTGAAGTGTATTCCTCATGTCTATTCTGCAACATCATTTAATTTTTGTTCCTGTCTCTGCAGACAACTTTGTCTCACAAGGTTGTTGGAAATGGAAGCAGGACTTTTAGTGCTTTTGTGGTGATTTCAGGATATCCCTCTTTGACTTTAATCCAGAATGTCAGAAGAGTTGAAGTTGCTTGCAACAAACTTTTAAGTCATGAAATACGAAATTATGTCCAATAGTTGATTTAAGATGCACCCACAGTTTGACGCATGGACAGTACAGTGTCAAAACTTGCGGTTTCTAATCTGGCACATAATTCCTCATAAAGTCCCAATTGTCCTGTAATTGGCCATCACAGTCCCCTGATTTAAATATCATTGAAAATGTGTGGGTAGATCTTAAAATGTATAATCTATAAAAAGCGTTTGCAAGCTGTGATATCTGCCAGGGGTTACTACACACTAAAAAATGCTGGGTTGTTTTTACTACCCAAACCTTGGGTAATTTTTCTGGGTTATTTACAGGGAACTACTTTTTGTTTAACCCAGCTTGCTGGGTTGGAGTTGGGTTAGCTAGTAACAGCTAACATCACAGACAAGACCGCCCCTCCCCCGAAGTTCACTGAATTTGTTCACTGTATGTAACATTTATTACTTTTACCATGTTAATGTTACACTCAAACTTTCAGCCTGGTCTGTGCTATAGCATTCTAGTTTATCTGACAATGGCTGCTAGCTAGCCAAACCAAAGAACCCCACCTGTGCATGAAAGAAACTGCAAAAATGTCTGAGCTTCTTAGCTTTCTTTGTAGAATGCTTGCAGTGTGTATGAAGATGGTGAAGTGATGAATGAAAGCTAAACTGTTAACTGTAGTGCCAGCATGACACTAGCATTTAGCTAGGTTGCTAGCATTAGCAACCACGTATAAAAAGCTGAGGTGTTACAAAACACTAATCTTCTTACAAATATGCATACTAGCCAACCCTCTCGATTTTCCCATAAACTTTTACTTTCTTTAATTTCTTTCTTTGTTGGAACGAACACTGTGGAAAAATAAATATAAATATTTTTTCTATGATTTGTACAATTAATTGGGTGTTGTTTATTGCATATATGTATGGTTTGCAAAACTTTTTTTTTTTTTTTTGTAATAGACCAGTATATCATAGTAATTTAACTGTTTAAACTGTTTTACCCATAAAACATAAAAAAAAAATAATAATAATAACCTATTTTTGAGGTAGAATTAACCCAGCATTATAGTTAAATATGACCTAGCATTTGGATTGAATATTTTACCCATCTTGCTGGGTTAAATAAATAACTCATTTTGCTGAGTTAAATTAACCCAGCATGTAGTTGGTCCAATATTTATCCAGCAGCTGGGTTAAAAACAACCCAGTTTGGGTTGGTTTTAATCCAGCATTTTTTTACACATTTTTTTAGGGTGTACACACTAAAAAATGCTGGGTTATTTTTACTACCCAAACGCTGGGTTGCCTCTGTTGGGTAATTTTTCTGGGTTATTTACAGTGAACTTGCTGGGTTGGAGTTGGGTTAGCTAGTGACAGCGAACATCACAGACAACACCGCCCCTCCTCCGAAGTTCACCGGTGTATTCAGTGGCTGTGTCAACTTTGTGTCTTTTTTTTTTTGGGGCCGATGATGAGGGTGCTTCGTCCTCACACATTTAAGAGATAATGGAAACATTAAATACAAGGTCTGTATACACACTTTCACTCACTTAAGTCACTTATGACTGAATTTGTTCACTGTATGTAACATTTATTACTGTTAACGTTACAGTTACTGTGTATGAATGAAACTGCAAAAATGTCTGAGCTTTTTAACTTTCTTTGTAAAATGCTTGCAGGGTGTATGAAGATGGTGAAGTGATGAATGAAAGCTAAACTGTTAACTGTATTGACAGCATTATGCTAGCATTTAGCTAGGTTGCTAGTGTTAGCAACCACATTAACATTAGAACTTTATTAATCTCAGTGCTTGAGACAATAAAAAGCTGGGATGTTACAAAACACTAATATTCTTACAAATAAAGCCAATCCTCTTGATGTTTTTCTATAAACCTTTACTTTCTTTCATTTCTTTCTTTCTAAGGTGGGAACCAACACTGTGGAATATCTCCAGCAGGCTGAAGTGTCAAGGGCGTACCCCTACTGTACATCCTGATGTTGGGAGATAATGACCAGCACTGCTCTCAAGCATTAGTGCTTCTGAGTAATAGTATCATAATGATGTCGCTGTTGAACTTGTTCTGTATTATCTTGTGCTTTTGAAAAATAAATATTTTTATATGATTTGTACATTTAATTGGGTGTTGCTTGTTGCATATATGTATGGTTTGCAAATGTAAGGTTTTTTTTTTTTTTGTAATAGACTAGTATATAAAAGTAATTTAACTGTTTAAACTGTTTTACCCATAGACATGTAAAACATAAAAAATAATAATAACCTATTTGTGAAGTAAAACTAACCCAACATTCCAGTTAATAGAATGGGTAGAGTAGAATAGTTCTGGGTAAAACATTTGATCAATTTATGTGGTAGAATTAACCCAGCATTATAGTTAAATATGACCTAGCATTCGGTTGAATATTTTACCCATCTTGCTGGGTTAAACAAATGACCCATTTTTCTGGGTTAAATTAACCCAGCATGTAGTTGGTCCAATATTTACCCAGCATTTACAATATTTTTTAGGGTGTAGGTACTGATTATGTAAGGTGCCCAAACTTTTGCACAGTGCCACAATAATGTTTTTATTTTTATCTTTGTTCAATTCGTGACATAAAAAGTAACTATGCACCAATGTTTGCTGAAAATATTGTGCATTTTTTCCATTTCCCAGAGAGACTGTTTGAACATCTTTTCAATTAGAAAAATCACCTAAATCTATTATTTATCAAGGGGTGCCTAAACTTTTGCATAAGATTGTATGTATGTATATGTAATCATAAATTTCAGCCTTTTTCAATTAGATATTTGCACTGGTCCACATTTAGATTTTTATGCTATTAATTCCGCAGCACTAGCACACACAAATACATTTTTCTTTTCTTTTTTTTTCTTTTTTATTGGTTCTGCTTTCTTCTTTCATTTACAATTGCCTCTTTGTTATGGCTGCAAATTTATTTTTGACTATGTTTTATTGTCTTATTTGGATTTGTTCTTAAAAGAAATTTACTCAAAAATGCATTTATTCTCATTCTTTCTCTGACATGTCATTTTTTTTCATATGTGATTGCACTTTCAGGATATGAATATGAGGCCATCATCAGCAAACTATAGGTTATTCAAATGAAATTATCTACATCATCATTAACTTTATATTCAAATTTGATACCATATTTTACCAGCACAAAATCATCACCATCAACATATAGTATAATGCCAAGTCTCAATCTCACAATGCCCATGCTTGTGGAAAATGGTAACTACTGTATATGCAGATAAATTTGCAATACCCCACATGGAAATGCAGACAAAGTTGCGTCTTTCACTCGGAAAGACAAACATCCCACCAACTTTCTTTGTGACTTCACATGCTGGTTTCATAGTTTTTTCTTCAGAACAGTTGTGAAAATCCATTCCAGCTTTTGTTTAAGGAGGAACAATTTCCTATTACAGGATGCCTATTGTTAGGTAGTAAGTGGCGCATTCTTCATTTTTGAAGGAGCTCATTAATCACATCTGAATGAAAGAAATGAGAAGCACAAGGACAAAGGGCACTGATGAAATTCCATTACAGGCATCAGCTTACAGATTTAGTCATGAAATATGAAGCAGGCCAAAACGTGGATTATGGTGTGGGGAAAGAGGAAAGCAATTGGGTGAGAGATGAATGTTTACCCAACATGTCAGTGTCACTTGTGAGAGAGAATTTTCTACTAATACAGAGCTCAAGATGCTTAACACAACAGGTAGTTCTGCAAAATTTATTGTATTTAAATTGAAGCCTGGAGCATTTCCCCCCTTCCCCTTTCACATGCCTGTGCAGACCAAAACAACAAATAGTGCAAGACCATCTTAGTGATGTGATCATGATGCTGTTTTGAGTGAATTCCGGTGCAGCTTGAATGTACAAGTAAAACTAAAATAAAGAACTTTTGTGTGTGAGTTTTTTTGTTTTTTTGCAGCAAACATGCTAAAAGTGGTATAAATTTCACTCCGAGTATACTACTTTGTGTGAACGCACCTAAATCCTGAACACTGGTAGGAAAGCCATTCCAACATTTATGAGCCATATAGAAAAAGGATGTAGCACATAAAACAGTGTTATTTCTACTTTGAACTCTCTGAGTGGGTGTAAGCAGGTCAGTAAGGAAAGAGTTTGGAAAGCTTCTTAAAATCCTCTCATGACATTTAGATGTTATTTCAGTCACAGTATGCTTTCATCTCAAACACAGTTTCCTAGCACTTTCCCATTCGTTTTATGTTTCCAATGAGATGCTTGAACAGGCAATACAGCTAAACCCGGGAGCGCGACTGTCACTTAACAACTAGAAGAGAATTATTATGATCTCCTAATGTTACTACAACATTACACCCATACTTTTACTGCTTATCTTTCTGTATGAATTTGAAATGTCAACCACTGCCGTCAAGAAGCTATATTTGACACACAATAAAAACCCATTGTGCGTTAACTAATAGGTTTTGAATTGAATTTCTCTAATGTCAAGCAGTGTATTAAAGAATTAAACTCAGACACCATTTGCATGTAGTAATATGAAGCTGCCGTCATGCAGAGGGGACATGGGGAGAAAGCATATGTGCTCATTTGAATTTCTACCGAGACATGTGTTTTGTGAAGGATATGATTTCAACAGATAGAGGCAGAGGGAATGCTCAGGTGTAAATGTGATGTTTTAACCTCCTTTTCCACTGCACTTAATCTTGAGGAAAGGTGATAATGTGGCAGGCCAGGAGACCATTTAAAGATTTGAGATTCATGCTCTCATGGATATGATATTATTCAGATGTGAGCACAGAAAAGTCACACAAATACTGATACATACAGTAGTGGCTAAACATATCGCATGAAATTCAATGTTTTATTGTCAGTCTCATTTTTTGTAAATTATGAAGATGTTAAGAGTATTTCGTTCTGCAATGAAATTCCTATACAAATATCAATATTTAGTATGAAATCCTTTATTCTTCGAAACCTGCTGGATCTGGCTGGGCATAGGATCATAGAACCTAAAGTACTTTGGGGTCATTGCTTTAAAGTACTTTAAAGTCCATGCCAGCTTCATTGTTTCCTGAATATCATGTAGGGAAGATGGTTTCTTGACTGCTACTCTCTTCAGGTATAATACAACTAATACATACAAGTGCTATTGCTAGCTGGTAAGATGTAGCAAGCAGCCATCTGGAACATACTCCTGAACCCAGGCCTGGTGGTGTTGTCTGCAAATGATCTTCTGGTGATATAGAGTCAACTTGTGCACTCATTTCCTGCAAAATAAATGGAGTGGCATGCAAGTGATGGACATCAACAATGGCTGATGAGTGGCATGTAAGTGATGGACATAAATTTTAGGATGAGCTAGGCCCATGCAATGGAACCGGCTATGCTGCGGGCTAAATATAGTCAGCCTTATGTGTGCACACACTAAGAGCACCAGCATTCAGCCTTTTGATCTAGGTAATTTCCCTTCATTGTTGTATTATTGTTATTGTTGTTGTTGTTAGTGTTTCGGCTGCTCCTGTCAAGGGGTCACCACAGTGAACCATCCGATTCACACAACAACTTGGCACAGGATTTAGGCCAGATGCGATTCCTGACACAACCCTCCCGTTTTATCCGGCACCGTATCCACTGAGCCACCAATGCTCCATCCTTATGAAAGATTATATAACAACATTTTTCTGGGGAAATCTGGGGATCTCCCAAGTGGATTTGAGGATATACGGTGCATATAATGACCTGTACACCTGCCTCAACATAAATATTCACTCAAACACAAGCACTACTATTTGAGAATATAGGATGCTGGGAGATGGAAAGCGGTCAGAGAAAACATCACAAGAAAAGAAATGAGATAATAAACAAGCAGGGAGGAAAGGTATGTGCAGAATACAACGCCAGTGTCTGTCTACTGAAAGAAAAATACTTTGTGATCTCTCTATCTGTGTCATTCCCTTAATTTCTATTATGACAATATCATAATACATATTTTATTCGCACACTCTCTAATTTCATCACTTTATGAAAATAAACGGCATTGTTTTTTTTTTTTATAGAATGTACAGTATGTTGTATAAATGAAAGGAAAAGGAAAAAGCACACGCTGGTAAATGCAGTGAATTTTATGACCCATTATGGTCATGATCTAAGCATGGCTGAAAGTAGTTCTAAATTCTTGTTGATGCTATGTAGCCAAAAGGCATGGAGAATAAACCATGGAGGTGGTGGCAGTCCTGTAAATCTCATTTCTTTTTATGTCTCCACTTATTCCACCTTAGAATAGGCTCAGTTAACCAACTGTTCCAGGGTTAAATTTTATACACCGGTAGTGTAAAATTGATGTAAATGTAGGGTGTAGAATCCCTACATTTAGAATTAGAAATTCAGCCTTTTGTTAGAAGCTAGTTAGCTTTTGTAGGTCAAGATAGCTTTGAGCAAAGCGGTGAAGTGAATCATGAACTTTTCAGCATATTGGTGAAAACTGGTTCTCATTAAGTAGCAGTAAAGAATGATCTAAACACAACAAGGACAATTTGGAACAAATTGGATGCTATTACTAGACGGCACAGTGGTGTAGTGGTTAGCACTGTCGCCTTGCACCCCCAGGGTCCGGGTTCGATTCAAGTTTGCATGTTCTCCCCGTGCTTGGTGGGGGCTTCCTCCGGGTACCCCGGTTTCCTCCCACAGTCCAAAGACATGCAGATTAGGCTAATTGACATTTCCAAATTGCCCAGAGTGAGTGAGTGTATGTGTGTGTGATCTGCAGTGGACCCTGCCTCGTGCCCTGGGATAGGCTCCAGGCCCACCACAACCCTGAATACAGGATAAAGCAGTATAGACGATGATTAAGTGAGTATTCAAAACCAGTGTGGTGGTCTTTGCAGGTACACATAAGTTTCCTCTCAGTGTTTTGGTTTTCTCCTACCTGCCGAAACCATGTTAGTAGTTTGTTCTGGTTATTCTACATTGCAATAGAATAAGTGCATGCATTTCAAGAGTTTCCTTCATGGGCTTATGCCTTTTTAACCCCCACCATACTAAATATGAAAGAATGAAGGCATAATTTTATGCATTAGACTGTATGCCATCCTACTTCCGAATGCTGTCTGAGTACACAGTCATGTTTTGCACTTCAGACTGGTAGTTTAAAAAGCGCAAGACTTTGAAGTGAAGAACATTTCATGATGCTGCCAACATCCAGATCCAGGATTACACTGCAGAACAGTATTTTCCAAATGGTGTCACCAAGCTGCTACAAAAAATGCACAATATAAGTGTTAGATAATAAGGAGTCAGGCATTAATTCGGACACAGCCCTATCCTATTACTCATTATCAATTCTCAACGCCTACCATGCCACACCCATCCATAGCCAGGGGTCAGAAAAAACAGCCATGTTTGAGTGAGAGGGCTGGCACTATTCTTCTCCCCCTCAAATTATCCATCCATCCATCCATCCATCCATTCATCCAGTATCTATGTGATTGATCCTGTGTTGTGGAGGTGCCAACCCATCACAGGGCACCAGCATGCACCCTCACATTATGCACTACAGGCAATTTGGAAACATCAGTTTAGACTGTAGAAGGAAACTGGAGTACCCAGAGGAAATCAACCAAGCACCGGGAGAATATGCAAACTCAAATATGCACACAAACCAAAGGTAAGGTTCGAACCCCCAATCCTGGAGGCACAAAGCAACAGCGCTAATCACTAAACAACAATGTCACCCCTGTTCAGAAAAAAAAACTCACGAAATAATAATTCCATTATTTATATATGAGCTTGTGTATATATATTTGCACTCTACATGATGTAATTTATCTATCCATGTAAATTTCTAATATTTGAAATAAAAATATAGTTCAGAAGTTTTGTTAAAAAATCATCCCAAGTAACAATCTAGAACCATTTACCATTACAAGAACCATAAAAGAGGCCCATGGCCATTAGAGCTCTCATATATATCACATGAGCTTTCTCCATAGCACTTGATGGTACTTGGCACTTTTATTATTGTGACAGAAATCTCTAATTAAGCAATAAATGCTAGTTTACATCAATAACAGTTGGTCCTATTATGTGTGTTTTTTTTAATGAGGAAATTTTAAGTAGCAACCAAAATAAATCACACTTGCTGTCTGCCTAATATTGACCAATTAATAATAATCTTAAGAAGTTTGAAATAGGACCATTGAATGAGCACTTGAGAACAGAATTAGGCCTTAGAATTTCCTGAAGAGGCTGCAATAAGTCAAGATTAATGTCAGTCACAGTGAGTGAGCTGGAGGGGTTGAGCACCCAGGGACCAACAGACTATGGGGAAGTGAAATATGACCTTAACTACAGCAGAAAGCCCTGGGCTGGAACTTAACATAAGCACTGTGTATCACCCTCCATTCACCTAGAGATTAGCCTGAAGTGGGGTTTAACTAATACACCTGTCAGAACACTTAAAACACACACACACCTCACCTGTTCATGTGCTACAGTGAGGAGCTCCCTTGACATTGGGATTGTACAGCTGTCACCTGCAACTTACCTCACTATGATATACATACACTGAAAATGTGCTGAAGCCTTCCTATCTGTACACATGGTGTGCTCATTTTACTGTAGAGCTTGAAAGATTTGAAGATTGGGGTTGAAAAAATGTAAATACTAGAACCTATAAATTTTTTAAAATGTTATGCGAAGATATCAAACATGTGCTATTTTAACCACAGCTTGTTACAGCTCTAATTTAAAAATGTTAGGTTGGTTAGTGTTTGAATCCTGTTGCAATTAATTATATCCTAAATCAAAAGACAGGCACAGACACTGACATAAAATCCTAAATTTCCTACCAGGAACCTGATTAAAGCTTTTCATTCTGTGTGTGCAAGTATGAGGTTTTATCAAACCTTTGAGGTGAACACACACACACACACACACACACACACACACACACACACACACACACACACACAAATCTATTAAACAAACGGGAAGAAGTCAAGATTCTCTGACAGATGAATCTGCCCTTTAACAGACATGCACATGCACGCACACACACATGCATGCACACACACACACTGACAGTAGTACAGGGGGGAAACGGCTGGTTTAGGTTTCAGAACTTATCCTCTGGGCTCTTTGATTGGCATCAAGAGATGAAACTGGCCTTTTCTAACAAGCATCTTGTCTTCATTCTCTGCCCCCCCTAACCTCCTGTCTCTTCCTTTCCTCCTCTTCCTCCTCCTCTTGACCTCCTCCTACATCTTTCTGTTTTTTTCTGTCACCAATGCATCCGCATATATTTACAATGTCACATACATATACCCAAAAACAAAGCCCAGACAAGCAATAGCACAAGGATGGCTGTCATTTATGAGATGGCATCAGGGTGCGTAGGAAGAGGGAAGAGAGATGAGAGAGGCTAATAATGCCCTGGGCTGGTAACACTGAATCATCAACCCCTGCTGTCTCCCTGTAATGACCACAGAAAGAAAAGGAGAGATTTGCAAAGAAAGATTTTTTTTTAATGTAATAAAGTCTTCTCAAAGTAGATACATTTATTTTTTATTCTTTTTCAGAAGTTTTTCCATTAGGTGTTTATCAGAGAAAAAGCTGGTCTCTTGCTTCTCTTCTACAGAAGTGCTGACATATTTATAGGGTTTTCAGTTTTTCCATGAATGCTGTCACATCTTGTGTAAATCGCAGCGTTCCTCCACTCAGACAAACTGTCCTCTCCTCTGCGGAGGCCGTCTAGTCTGCAGCGAGTGCAGGTGTGGCACTCAGATGCACTAGATTGATTTTCATGCAAAGAGAGATATTGCTTGATGTGCTCTGACAGGACTTCCTCAAGACATTCATACATCCATAGTCACACACATTGGCACACAGAGTGAAAGCATTTTGACAGAACTTGCCAATCTTTTAGAGTTGAACCCAGTGCAGCAATGCTGTCACTTCCATCACTCTGTTGTCATCTTTCTCCTCCATGCGGCATGGCTAAAGCCCCAAGTTCCTCTTTTTCTAAAGCACTTATTTAGAGCCTTACAGCTAGGATTCAGGATTGTCAGGTTTGCCCACTGCATAGAGGATATGGTTCTGGACATGTCATGTCAGTTATGTAATGCTGGCAAAAAGCATCTGGAAAGATTATAAGCATATTGTGAAGTGTGAAGTCTGTCCATAGTAAAAATGACTGACATGATAGATTCAAACGGGGCTTAAATTTGCAGAGGTACTTTGATAATAAATGAACATCACCTTTCATGAAAAACTGAAGAGGGATTAATCTTTTGAGACCTAAACACCCTTTTTTATATATATTCTTTTAGTCCTAAAATGAGGATCATTATGTATAACAGTCAGTTGTGTGTTGTGAACTATTGCACTCCTATGTTACTGAATGTTCTAAGATTATAATTGCTCATGAAAAAGCATGTAAGGTAAAGTAAAATTGTACGTCATTTTAACGCATAAAAGACAATGAATACATAACTAGTAGAACAGCAATAGCAGTCTATTTTGTTGAATTGTACACTTGTTTGATGTATATAATTTAGGTTTTCAATAGACTGTGTGTAGCTATACTTTTTAAACAGTCCATGAGATAAAGTTACATTAAATAATTACTGTAGGTATTCATAAGTAATATGAAAAAAATGTAAATAGTGCTTTATGCTCATCAGCTAACTGAAGCCTTTTTAAAAAATAAAATCTTACTAACAGCAACAAATATGGTTTTTATATGGCCACACTGCTGTTTAGTCTCAATCCTGTGAAATTCTATCACATAATTGTATGTCTATGTGTAGCATGGAATATGTTGTTACACCAGATTATGCATTTTATTTATTTAATTTTACTTTATTTTACTCCTTTTTTGGTATTAGTATTGCAGGGGACTATTAGTTGGAAAAGAAGCTTAGGTTAAAGTAACTGTCCCAGCATGCATGTTGGCTGACGTCATGTACGTGTAAGGGGTGAAACTCGCTGTAAAACCGGAGATCACTCTCTTTCCGGAAATGTTGGTAGTGAAGAGAGGTATGATTTCATGAGCTCTATTAAATGTTGAGTGGTTATTTCATACTTAAGTGTTCAAATTTTAAAGATTTCATGCCATGCTATACTTAGTCACTAGTTGAAGTTATTACTGTGTTAAACAATGCTTAAGTGCTGTTAATGGTATTTAATATTGAGCTATGCGAAATAGCGGTGCCGCGTGCGTGCATGCGCGTGTGTGTGTGTGTGCGTGTGCGTGTGTGCGTGTGCAAAGATGTCAGTGGCTAAGCGGCTAGCAGTATGCTTAGTTGCATAGCCAATGTATAAAAGAGGGCAGTTTTTTTTTTTTAATTCATACCTTGCATAATTTATATATTGTGTGGTTAACAGGCAATGCAGAGTCAGTGATCCTGATACCAGTGCCTGTACATTTTTTTTTTGTTTGTTTTGTTATTCAGGTATGTTACGTTTATCTGATAAAAATTGTACTGTTCTGACTTTGGTTGAATGTGAAGATGCTGTATAATCGTATAAGCATTTTATAGATAATCTTATGTTATATTTTATAACCTTCTTATTATTGGTTGTGACATTGACATTATTACATACAGTATAATGTGAGTATAAAACTCTCTTTCCGGAAATGTTGGTAGTGAAGAGAGGCAATGCAGAGTCAGTGATCCTGATACCAGTGCCTGTACATTTTTTTTGTTTTGTTATTCAGAGAGAAGAGAAAGATGTGAAAAAGGACAATTACATAAAATCATAATAAATCTCCTGTGGTGAAAACCAGCTGTGTGACGAGAAAATTATTGGATTCTAACTAACTAATTTAACTAACTAACTAAATAAATACATTTAAACAAGAAAGAGAGAGAAACACAACGCAGAAGAAGATCCACTACAAACTGGTGCCGTGACCCGGATTTGTGGTTGATGGCTATCAATCACCCGGATTGCTGCGGTGGAGTCTGATCGGTATCGACGAGAACTGGAGGTATGAAGGGAACCTTTTACTGGTTATATGGTCTTGTCATGGAGTTGGACAGATTGAATCGCGCATAGCGGACTACAATTGGACAATCTAGGGAGAATTCAACATCGGAGCCGACAAGTACAGACTCGATCCTCATGGGCTGACACCAATCGGCTTGATAAACTTGACGGATGAGGTATTCCACATCATTGATTGGTTTTGTTTTCAACTAAAGCACTGTAATACCGATAATTAGTGAGTTGCAGTTTTAGGTGATTAATCCGTGATTAATATATAATATTAATGACTAAGGTAATTAATAGGTGGGTAAATGACAGTTAGACCTGTAGATTGATTGTCATTGATTGGAATTGTTTTGTTTACCTTTTTATGTTTAGAGAGTACTTTCTGATACTTAAAGACAATGGCTGCTAAACAAGGTGCTATTGGATGGGACACAACATTTACAGCCGGTAGAGGGCGGGGCATGTCAACCAATACACCTAGTAAACCAATGTTATTTGAGGACCCCGAATATTGTAGTACTGGCCGGGGTAGATCAATGGTTGCTTCTGCCACTGACCGTGAAATGTGTGGTAGTCCATTCACTAGGGAAAATGACAGTGGGTACTCCCCTGGGGAGTCAGAATTGTCCGGTCAGATGGGGAATCTCATAAGACAAATTGGTAGTGAGATTGGACAGTCAATCAGAGACAGCATGATGAGGATGAAATTTGATGAGTGTTCAAATTCCCAATCAGCTAGAAAGTTTCAAGAAGGTGCCAGTGGTCATGTTCCCGAGCAGTTAAATTCCACTGTCATTGATGCATCAAAAATGAAATTAATCCTGAAAGCTGAGACGGCTGCACCACCATACTTTAGAGGAGATGGTTCAGACAGGAACTCAATCATGGAATGGGAGGACATGATGAGGGTTTACTTGAGCAAACTTGATGTGACTGATTCAGAAATGGTTGATGAAGTCATGAATAGAGTAATGGGGCGGGCTAGAGATGTAATGAGAGTCTGGCTTCGTAATGGTTCAACAACTCCTACCGTTGATTCTGTATTCTCTGTTTTGAAGCAGCACTTCGGGGAGCAGAGTAGTTCAGGTATCCCTTTGGCGGACTTCTATTCTGTGAGACCATATCCCAGAGAGAGCGCGTGGGATTATTGGATAAGAATAAATAAGGCAGCGGATGTAGCTGAGCAAAGTTTAAAATGGGAAGGTAGGACTTTGGATAACAGGAACAAAGAGTTAGCAGTTATGTTCATTTGTCACTGTCCTGACAGAGAGTTAGCTTTTGTTTTCAAGAGTAAACCGGTACAATCATGGACGGCCTCAGAGGTGCAAGCCCAACTGGATGAGTGGTTGAGAGAACGAAAATTCACCAATCAAGCTGTCAAACAATTTGCAGCAGTTGTTTCGGAGCAGGAAGTTGATGTGACTTCCTCAGACCCGAAGGTTGAACAAGGTGCTGATGTGAATGATGAGAAGGCCTTGGATAAAGTACTGGCTTTGCTAGAAAAAGCTTTAGTGTGCAACACTCAGTCTCTGTGGAGTCCCTGTCTTAAACAAACAGGAAACAAAAATCGAGAATGCAAGGTCTGTCAAAGTACTGAGCACAGCACAAGTGCTCATTGTAGGATGTATAACTTGTGTTTCAAGTGTTTGGCCGCAGGGCACATGAGCTACAACTGTGACAAAGTTAAATCAAGGGGGAGTTCTGGTCGACAAGATGGAGGAGCGCAGCAGGGAAACTAGATGGCTCCCTTCGGGCAGGGGACGAGGTGGGGCTATGTTGTAATTCCTCTGGTGAGACTGATATTGAGTCAGTCTTTTCTTTACTCTGTAAGAGTGTTGGCGAAACAAAGACCGTGATTTTGCAAAACAGCGTGCAAGTTGGTCGAAGTAATAGTCTGTTTTATGTGAGTGTCTTATTGCAGGACAAAGTTGAACTTCAGGGGATGATGGACAGTGGCTCTATGGCCACCACCCTAAGTGTTGATGTAGTTCCTCAACTCAGACAAGAGGGGGTGCTGGACCAGGATATCCAGAGTTCTTCAGACATTGTGTTGGTGGGTTGTGGTGGAAAACAAACTACCCCTGACGGTATATGTAACCTGAAGCTTGAGGTTTTTGGGGTTAGTTTCAGCGTTCCTGTTCTAATCGTGAGGGGTCAGAAGGATCCAATCATACTTGGAACTAATGTTTTGAAACCTTTAATAAGCCAGATGAAGCAGTCAGATCACTTTTGGAGGGTGGTGAATCGTCCTGACTCAGCTATACACACTGAAAATAGCCAATTTCTCTGCATGCTGTCATGTATAGAGAGATGGAGGGGTGATTCAATTCCTGATAAGGTGGGTACATTAAGACTGAGGTCATCTGTGACCCTCCAGCCTATGAGTGAACACCTTGTCTGGGGTCGTCTGCCAAAAGGGTCAGCAGTGTCAGTAGGGAGCACTGTAGTCATCGAACCAAGTACTTCACGATGTGTACATAGGACTATGTTGGTTGGAAGAGTGGTGTCACCTTTGTGGGGCGATGGCTGGCTTCCGGTAAAAATCATCAATCCCACTAACACCGAAATTGTGCTGAGAAAGAACGCTGAGGTGGCCGACGTGTACCCTTGTGTGGCTCTGGAGGACCTCACGCAAAGCACTACTGTGAAAATCTGTCAAAATTCAGGCACCGTACAAGCTAATAGGTTGGGTGATAGCAGGTTGCATGATTTGGGGTTAAGTGATCTGAATGTAAAGGATTGTGAGGTGTCTTACTTTTGGAAAAACAAGCTCATTGACCTGGTGGAAAAGTATGAGGGTGTATTTTCTCGACACAGCCTGGATTGTGGTGAGGCCAAAGGTTTTTGTCATCACATCAGAGTTACAGATGACAGGCCCTTTCGTCTCCCATATCGCCGCCTGTCCCCTGCACACTACGTGAAGTTAAAGGAGACTTTAGATGAAATGGAAGAGAAAGAAATTATAAGGAAGTCAAGCAGTGAGTTTGCGTCGCCATTAGTATTGGTGTGGAAAAAAAATGGCGATTTACGGGTATGCACAGACTTCCGATGGCTGAATGCACGGACCATAAAAGATGCTCATCCACTTCCTCATCAAGCAGATGTGCTGGCAGCATTGGGTGGAAATGCATACTTTAGTACGATGGATCTGACTTCAGGGTACTACAACATTCCACTACATGAAGACGATAAGAAATTCACTGCATTCTGTTCGCCCGTGGGGCTCCATTAATATAACAGATTACCTCAAGGACTGTGTAACAGTCCAGCCACCTTTATGAGAATGATGTTGACCGTGTTTGGTGACCAGAACTTCCTGAGCCTTTTGTGTTACCTGGACGATTTGTTGGTTTTTGGGAAGACCGAAGAGGAGAGCTTGGAAAGGCTTGAGATGGTGTTTCAGCGCCTGAAAGAGCATAATTTGAAACTGTCTCCTTCAAAGTGCAAATTTTTGAGAAAGTCTGTAAAATTCTTGGGTCATATTGTGTCTGAAGAAGGGGTTGCCAGTGATCCAGCTAAAATTGAAGCTATTGTGAGTGTATGTGAGAAAGATTTGATGGAGACAGATGGCGTTACGCCATCAGCGAGCGTTTCTAGGTATGGTGGTTTACTACCAGCATTTTATAGAGAATTGTTCTTTGGTGGCTAAGTCCTTGTTTCAGCTTTTGACAGGACAGAAAAGACCTAGAAAGGGGAGAGGAGTGAAGCGCTTAAAAGGAAGTCGGACTCTTTCGCCAACAGATTGGACTGATGACTGCAGGATGGCTCTGAAAGAATTAAAGACTGCCTTGGTGAGTCAGGTTTTGCTTGCTCATCCAGATTTTTCGAAGCCTTTTCTGCTGTCGGTGGATGCCTCCACTAGGGGACTGGGGGCTGTTCTGTCGCAGGTTCAGGAAGGGGTTATTGTTGCAAGGCCGATTGCATTTGCATCAAAATCTTTGAATCATGCCCAGTCAAAATATCCAGCGCACAGACTTTAATTTTTAGCAATGAAGTGGGCCATTTGCGACAAATTCAGTCACTGGCTCCGGGGACACAGGTTCACTGTGTGGACCGATAATAACCCACTTAAATACATCCTCACAAAACCTAAGCTGGATGCATGTGACCAGCGGTGGGTGGCCAAGTTGGCTCCTTACGATTTTGATATTCAGTACATCCCTGGACCGAGAAATGTAGTAGCGGATGCATTGAGCAGACAGCCGTTCGCAACATCGAGGATTTTGCACCGATTGACTAGGACACCCTATGACATTTTGCTGAATGAGGCTAAGTCTGTTGCTATCGAACAAGTGCAGGACATGTTTCATCTTTCGTGTGAACGAAAACCGTGGGAGGGAACATCATTGGCTGGACCCTCAGAGCAAACAAGTTGTGTTGAAAATGTGTATGTAGGGTCTACTCACTTGACTGGGTCAGTCTCTCATCAAGAATTGTCAGCTGTTTTTCGATCGCACCAGGAGTGGGAGCATGGTGCAGTAATAAGAAGTATGGCATATGTGCAGCAATTGGAGAGCTTGGTCGACCTTGAGCCAAATCAATTTCATAGTCTTACCCATGATGAATTGCTGGAAAAGCAGAGTCAAGACCCGACAATTGACAGAGTAAAATTCTTTGTGGAGAGAGGACGACGACCCTCTCGCAGAGAAAAAGTTTTTGAGTCCAAGCGGACTGTGAAAATTCTACGGCAATGGGGCAAACTTGTCTTGAGGTTGGGGGTTCTTTACCGGGTCTCGAAGAACCCGGTGTCCAAGAAAAAGACTTATCAGTTTGTTGTACCAACAATACTTCAACGTACTGTTCTGAAGGGGGTACATGATAACGCTGGTCATCAGGGTCAGCATCGAACTCTCTGGTTGGCTAGGCAGCGGTTTTTCTGGGAGTCTATGGAGGGTGACATAAAGAAATATGTTAATGAGTGTGAGAGGTGCATTTTGAGTAAAAGACCTGAGCCCGAAGCCAGGGCTCCTCTTGTATCGATTCATACAAGTGCTCCACTAGAAATGGTGTGTTTGGACTTTTGGTCAGCAGAGGATGCTAACAACAAGTCAGTGGACGTGTTGGTGGTCACTGATCATTTCACAAAGTTTGCTTGTGCCTATGTGTGTCCAAACCAAACTGCAGAAGCAGTCGCGCGTACTTTGTGGAACAAGTTCTTTTGCATTTATGGGTTCCCGGGTCGTGTACATTCCGACAGGGGTGCGAGTTTTGAGAGCTCTCTAATGGCCGAACTGTTGAGATTGTCTGGCGTAGGAAAATCGCACACCACCCCGTATCATCCTATGGGCAATGGCCAAACAGAGAGATTTAATCGTACCCTGGGTGACATGATCCGTTCACTACCTCCGAGATCCAAAGTTAAGTGGCCGCAGATGTTGAACACCCTTACCTTAGCATACAATTGCACAAGACATGAGACCACTGGGTTTCCTCCATTCTTCTTGATGTTTGGCCGAACGCCAAGACTACCTGTGGATGTTCTGTTCGAAAGTGTCATTTTGGATAATGATACTGTTGATGTTCACAGGTATGTTCAGTCGCTTAAGAAAGACTTGAGGGAGGCGATGTTGATTGTGCAAGAGCATGCAAAGCACCAACAGACTAAACAAGCGAAATATTACAACAGGAAGGAAAAAGGCCAGCCTATTGAGGTGGGTGACAGAGTACTCCTGTCAAATAAGGGGGAACGGGGAAAAAGGAAGTTAGCAGACAGATGGGAGAGGGTAGTGTATGTGGTTGTGGGTAAGAGCATCGCACTGAACACATATAAGATAAGAAACCCTCGCACTGGTCAAATTAAGACAGTACACCGTAATTTGTTGATGCCTGTCAACTTCTTGCCGATGGCCGCCTGGAACAGTGAGGAGAGCGATAATGAGAGTGTTGGGAATTCCACAAACAGTGGTCCTTGTGGTGAAGGTGACCAAACTCAAAGTGATGATCGAACTTCCCGTTGGGTTGCTGATCTGAATACTAGTATGAGTAAATCAGAAGATTGTCTTGCTGGTGATCGAAGTGATGCATCTGGCTACACGGTTGTGGCAAGTGATGATGAAGTGGGCGGAGGGGATGCGTGCAAGAGAACTTCTGACCACCATTCCAGTGCAGCTCAATCAGTATGTTCATTGGTGCCGGATGATTCTGCTGTATCAGCAGATCCAAGTGAGGGGAAGGTTTCCAAGTTTGATGAGCATGACAATTCGGGTGTTATAGATACTGTGAAAGCATCAATTGCCCAAGATCAGAGGAGTGAGAAAAACTCATTTGTGCAGGATGGTTTAAGGACGAGATTAGGGAGACTTATTAAGCCGGTTAACAGACTTATACAGACAATGTCTACACAAAGAGTGCATGTAATTCACCAGATTTAAAGTGTTGATTTGAACTTACATGTTACTTGGTTTGAAGATTTTTTTTTAATATTCTGGTATTATCTTTTTGTTAATTACATGCTTAAAGACTGCTTGTATATCGTTTGTACAATTATTGATGTCATAAGAGGAACTGTGTAAAAGGGCATGGTTTCCTATGGGTAACTTGGAGATTAGCTACCTCTGAGTTACCTTAATCTCAAGCGAGATAGTTGAGTACTGATCAGATCTAATGTGATCTCGGAATAAGTGACATCATAAACATGTTAAACTCTGGTATTCATAATCTGGTGTAAAAACAGCGGAGGTGAATGTAGCATGGAATATGTTGTTACACCAGATTATGCATTTTATTTATTTAATTTTACTTTAGTACTATTAGTTGGAAAAGAAGCTTAGGTTAAAGTAACTGTCCCAGCATGCATGTTGGCTGACGTCATGTACGTGTAAGGGGTGAAACTCGCTGTAAAACCGGAGATCACTCTCTTTCCGGAAATGTTGGTAGTGAAGAGAGGTATGATTTCATGAGCTCTATTAAATGTTGAGTGGTTATTTCATACTTAAGTGTTCAAATTTTAAAGATTTCATGCCATGCTATACTTAGTCACTAGTTGAAGTTATTACTGTGTTAAACAATGCTTAAGTGCTGTTAATGGTATTTAATATTGAGCTATGCGAAATAGCGGTGCCGCGTGCGTGCATGCGCGTGTGTGTGTGTGTGCGTGTGCGTGCGTGCGTGTGCAAAGATGTCAGTGGCTAAGCGGCTAGCAGTATGCTTAGTTGCATAGCCAATGTATAAAAGAGGGCAGTTTTTTTTTTTTAATTCATACCTTGCATAATTTATATATTGTGTGGTTAACAGGCAATGCAGAGTCAGTGATCCTGATACCAGTGCCTGTACATTTTTTTTGTTTTGTTATTCAGGTATGTTACGTTTATCTGATAAAAATTGTACTGTTCTGACTTTGGTTGAATGTGAAGATGCTGTATAATCGTATAAGCATTTTATAGATAATCTTATGTTATATTTTATAACCGTCTTATTATTGGTTGTGACATTGACATTATTACATACAGTATAATGTGAGTATAAAACTCTCTTTCCGGAAATGTTGGTAGTGAAGAGAGGCAATGCAGAGTCAGTGATCCTGATACCAGTGCCTGTACATTTTTTTTGTTTTGTTATTCAGAGAGAAGAGAAAGATGTGAAAAAGGACAATTACATAAAATCATAATAAATCTCCTGTGGTGAAAACCAGCTGTGTGACGAGAAAATTATTGGATTCTAACTAACTAATTTAACTAACTAACTAAATAAATACATTTAAACAAGAAAGAGAGAGAAACACAATGCAGAAGAAGATCCACTACATATGCTCTTACTTTCACTATTAAACATATCTATGATTGTACAGTTGATTGTTTTTTTTACCATGCGTCTAACATGCGTCAAATGTTTAAGTGATCTCCATTCATCAGTTTTTTTCTGACCATATTTTCTTCCACAGCGTTGACAGTTCAGCACTATCCTTCCAGTTTTGATAATGTGTTGAATGGTTCTTGCAACTCCAATAATTTCAACTCTTATTAGTTGTTTTCTTTGCTTGATGCAGCCCTATAATTTGACCCTACTAAAACGATGATTATTTCTTTTATTTATTTATTTTTTTTGCCAGGCACCATTCACATATATAAGATCCATGTGACACATCGGACAAACGGACACTCCCCTGTCCTGGAGAGATATTCACCTTTTCTCTGGCAGTTTCTTACACGGTTGGGTTGGCAGCTCAACACCCATTTGTATCAAAGGGTGGTTTCTCATAAGGCACAAGTCATACTATACTCAGGAATTATTTCTTGCCACTCCCCCACTAGCCAGTGTTTATTATTTTTGCTCTCTGTACTCAGGTATATTTGCGTATTTACACTCTCCGATGCAGCAGGTGGCAGTATGCACCTAATTGGTTTGTGAGCTGCCATTAAGCACAGGTGGAATTGCATCAAAACAACAATCTACTTCTGATCTGAGGTTCGTTTGGCTTCTGATTCAGTCCATGCATGAGTATGCTGTATCATTTTCAAGACCAGCAAGACCAGCATGGTTCTCTAGCATGGAACAACTTTGTTCTTACTGATCAAAATGAACCATCCTTGAAGGTCAAGTGTTCTCAGGAACGATCCAGGGACAGTAATGGGAAAACGCCCTAAGGAGGTGCACAAGGACAACAACACTGTGGCTTGAACCAGGCACCCTCAGATCAGCAGTCCAACACTTTAACCACCAGGCTATCCCCACCTTCATGACAATATAAAGATTACAATATTATCTAATTTTATTAAAAATGAGGCTAAAAAAGTTTAATTTCTTTAGAGCAATCATACCTATACATTTTTCGAAAGGTCAAAAGGACAGCCAATCAACTATTAAAATAAAAAAGAGCACTATTATAAATGAGCTTGCCCACCATCAATAATACAATAGTGGAAATTAAAGATCAAGCACAAAGAAACAGGCCATGCAAAGCTTGCAAAGTAGGAAGAGACCTTTTAAAGAAAAGAGGAACTTTCTCTGTACCGCAAAAAAAGACATTTATATGCTCAATGCAGAATACATGTCAAGATCTCTCATCTGCCCAGGTAATCACTCAACCAAACACTCTAATGCAAAAAAAAAATCAGTTTTGCTTGGTGCTTAAGTTCTCATTACTTTTCAGCACTCATCAACTCTGGGGCAGCCAGGAACTTCATGGATGAAGAAGTAGCTGAGAAATTGAAAATCTCTTCTGTCCCTGAAAAGTCAGCTTAATATTCATGCCCTGAATAGAAACCCTAGGGAAAAGAAAGCATAACACTAAGCAACATTGCACAAGCCATGCACACAGGGCCTCCACACAGTGAATCCATCTCTTTGCTTACCACTAAATCCCTTTATAATCCCACAGTACTAGGTATCATGGTTTGCTGCTCACTAGCATATAGTAAGGAATGGATTTTCTAATAGGCACTTCACCCCATGAAGTCAAGTTTACCTATTACTGTATCTGTCAAAGAAACATGGTCTACAGAAGAAAATGTGTAGACACCACATTCTTTGGCATGTATAATCCTTCGCACTTCTCCAATAAGTGAGTAACTGCACACGTTTTCTTTGGGCAGAAATAGCACAAGGTGACTCCAGCTGTGCATTGATTGCAGGGGCTTTAATGCTGTACTGTTTAAATACCATTATTCTAAGCCATTGGTGCCAGGTGCAGGGCACACAGATTTTCAGCAAAGATGACCAGCACAGTGCATGTAACCTAACACATTCATTATTGCATCTGGGTACTATAAGTATCTTATTATATCTTATGAATGGTCCACGACTCTTCAGTATTAATTTTGCATAAATTTCATTAAGGTTGTCTAGCAAATGTCTAGCTTGTGCAACTGGGTGTCTCATGACTCTCTCATAAGCTCTTTGAATGAGGAAAAAATTTTAATTCAACAACCGGACACTTGCCCACATTCTTAATAAAAAGGGGTTATACATGGATAAGCATAAGAATGAACTAGTATGAACCATCAAGGAGCAAATTTCCATAGAGGAATCTCAATTCTATGTCTGCGCCTTTCACGTATTTGCAAGCCTAGAACCCTGAGATGGGATGACTCAACATCAAATGCCTTTCAAACACTGAAATATTGTTTAAACAGTGTCCCTATCGTCCAGTATGCAGACCATATACTGTATACCTTTCATGCTTACAGACTACATCAGTGGATTTCAACCCTGGTCCTGGAGAAGCATGAGCCCTGTACATTTTTGTTTTTCTCCTGCTCTCACACCCAATTAAATTGAGGAAAAACTGTTTAGCTGATTAGTTAAATCACGTGTGCTGGAAGCTGAGAGGACCAGTGTTAGGACCAACTGGATTACATCAATAGAAAATGGTCAAGAAATGCCTCAATGTCTTTTTATGCCTCAACATTAAAAGTAACAAAATAATTGAAGCACACAAACAAATGAATAAATACAATTCTGTGTTCAGCTACTGGTGACAAGTCATGGATTCATCACTACAAGCTTGAGAATAAACCTACAGTGTGTGGAATGGAAAAATCCTCAAATCGCCTTAACATCAAATGTCTCAAAGAAAACGCCAAAGAAAAAAATTCAAACGTCAACTATCAACTGGAAAATTGATGCTTACAGTTTTCTGGGATTCTCAAGGGCCTGTAGTGGGACATTATCAGTAAAACGGTTGCTATCTAAGGACATTGTGATCTTGCATTATGATGCACATCTGCACACTTCTGCCCACACTGTCAGCACTCTGCAAAGATTTTGTTTTGTGGTGTTAAAGTATCCTCCCTATAGTCCTGATCCTGCTGTATCAGACTTTCCCCTGAAAGCAGCCCAACAAGAATGAAGGTTCAGACAGCATGGCATTTGTGGCTGTAGGTCAACATTTTATTTTGACAGATGGACAAAGTGTATTGAAAAGCAAGGAGATTATGTATTTTTATGTAAATTATGTATTTGTCTTTTATAAAAGTTAATTGAAATACATTCTACAGCCAGAGTGCAGATCATTTTTGTCTCAGCGTCAAAGATATATTTACATTTACTAAAAAAAAAATTTTAATATTTAAAAAATATTCAATTATTTGTTACATCTACCTTACAGCACAGTGAAATAATTATTCACTTTATTAAAGCTGTGGTCAGAGCACAGGGTCATCAGGTTACAGCGCCCCTGGAGCATATAGGGTTAAGGGCCTTGCTCAAGGGTACAATAGTAGCAACTTGGCGGTGCTGGAGCTTGAACCCCTGCCGTTATGATAAGTATTCCAGTAACCTACAGCCTTAACCGTTTTAGCCACCACTGCCCTATTATACTAAATATCAATATAAAACAAAATGCACAAGGCCAAAACAACTGTGTGTGTGTGTGTGTGTGTGTGTGTGTGTGTGTGTGTGTGTGTGTGTGTAATATCTGAAATCAGCTACATCTCTCTAAACCCCCATTTATGATGAACCAACCTGTAACATCCTATCTGATGGGAAATTATGGGGTGCGTCTTTATTCCACTCTCCAACAATATAATACAACGTAATGCTAGCCAACTACATGACTGTTAGTAAATAGTATTTGTCACATGTAGACATGAGTGCGATTTCATTATCTAAGTTTGTAATGATTTATTTCACAGCAGCCTGTAAAACTCAAAATATTTTTGTTTATAAGTACAGGGGTACTTCAGAAGGAAAAAAAAACATTTATACATTACAAAAACATTTTTAACTTTGTTAATGGGTATACACAGCTAAATTCCCCATAATTATCTCACATAGAACATAAAAGTAATTGGCAAAGATTTTGCATGCCAACTCTATTCTACTAAGTTCTCTTCTTTCTTGGAATATAATAGATATCTCCTGTTTTTCTTTCTAGCAAGTAATAAGATGTGGAATGTTTATTCTTGAGTTGGTAACAGGTGGTTTGTAATTACTGCGATAACGGATTATTGTTCCAAATTGCTCTAATTGTTGTTCATTTAATTACACTCAGAGTGTAAGATTATGATTTGGGCACATATAATTTGATGTGATAATTGTGGATCTAGCCTTCAGAATAAGTTATAATCTTTTAACTTCTGTTAAAAATGCGCTCTCTATTTAAGACATTTTTAATCTTGAAGGAGCAATTTTCTCCCACCTCTGCCTGATATAAATGCAATGTCACCAGCTATGTGATACTGGGCAAAATTGTTTCTGCCTGCTTTGCATTTAGCATAAGCCATGCTTCACAAAAACTGCTAGCAGGAGACATCAGGTGTGTAGATCTATTGTTCAGACACTCAAACTCCCAAACAATATGCCCGTATAAGTTGCATATTAAATGACAGCCTTGTTCCTGTTGGAATATTTATTATATTGCAGCTCTCAGCTTTATGTGTCCGGTATCTTAAACACAGAAAGAAATAAAGATACAAGAAAATGTTGTATTTAAAAATGTGTACGAATGTGTGTAAGAAGATTTGAAGATCAGCAGAATCCTTCACGCCTACTCCCCTCTGCCAACGACGTCGCTGTTAAATAATTTTTTTTAATGAGGAAAGAAAAAGATAAAGGAATTGTGTGTACCACAGGGCAACATTTCAAACATCAGATGCATAGAGGGAGGGAACATGATAAACGCGACAGAAGTGAGAGAGAAAAACAGGAAGAGGTAGAGAGTCACACAGATCCCATGCTGAGATATATTTTTTTAATTATTATTATTTTAATAATAAACTACATAGAAACTACATGGACATGTCTGTCCAAACGCCTGCAAGTTTGTCTTTTTGCACTCAGCCTCTATCACTATTTAACTCCTGCACTCGCTCTGAAAGAACAGGATTTTGACAGAAGATATAACATGGAGGCCATTAATCAACATTCTGAATATCCTCATGCATAATGCAATAACTCAGAGGTGATTCCTTTTCCAATTTATGCATTATTGTACTTAAAGCCAAACCCTAATATAATTTCATTTCTAAAGTGAACCTTGTTCTATGACTGCATTAATATTTACACTGATATCAGTGGATATTTGAATCAGTAATACTGTATCTCAAACTCACTGCAAGCCTTTCTATTAAAATGCGTGTACTGGACTGTGCAAACACTGCTCATTGAAACCAGATTATTCAAAACACATCACATTTATCTGAATAAATGTGGCTGCTGTTTCCTTCTTTGGATTTGACCACAGCTGCATTATTTCACACTAATCTCTGTTCGTTGTGTAGGCAGAACAGCTGCAAGAGCATATTACTAGTTAATTTCACTGCCGTAAGCTGGAGGGTCAATGTTCATATGTACTGTATAAATCATCTTGTACTTTTACTACAAACTCACTTGTAGTTTGTGGGGATAAACACACACTTGTTGCTAGATCATCTTTAAACATTTGTACATAATATCAGAGCAAATTGCCTCTTATTTTAATTTCTTCTTCTTCTTCTGCTTCTATATTTTTCATTCTCTGTGTCTCTTGCCAGACTGATCAAAACATAGAGAATGGGATCTGATGTTGTTTTCTATGCTAAGAATATTCGCTCACTGACCATCTTGTTTAATTATTAACATTTGAAGGGTAAAAATTAATATGCATTTAAATATTTCTCACTCACTCACTCACTCACTCATCATCTATACCGCTTAATCCTGTATTCAGGGTCATGGGGGCCTGGAGCCTATCCCAGGAGACTTAGGGCACATGGCAGGGTACACCCTGGACTGGGTGCCAATCCATCGCAGGGCACAGACACACAATACGGGCAATTTTTTTGGGAACGCCAATTAGCCTAACCTACATGTCTTTGGACTGTGGGAGGAAACCGGAGTACCCGGAGGAAACCCACCAAGCACGGGGAGAACATGCAAACTCCATGCACACAGATACAGGAATCGAACCTGGCCAGGGATCGAACCCGGACCCTGGCGGTTCAAGGCGACAGTGCTAACCACTACACCATCGTGCTGCCCATTTAAATATTTAAAAAATATATTTTTTATATGGAAGTAAAAGTTTGAACAGGTAACCTGAACAACACTGATCATCAAGTATACACCAGTAAACTGGTGACAGGATCATGGTCACACAAGATTCACCCATGACTGCAGCGCATATTGCTGAAGTAAAATGGCCCCAACCCATAGCACCCCAGTGGGGGATAAAGTAATAAACTTTTGTGCTCAAGTTAAAGTACTGTTACTCCAGTGAAATTTTACTGAAATACAAGTAAAGTTACCATTATGAAAATCTACTCAAGTATTGAGCCAAGAATAATGTTCAGCACAAAACCTTTATCGGCCTCTTTCTTTCAGATTCACAAAATTATAATACAAAACATAAAGTAAAAGTAAAGTAAAGGGTAAAAGAATAGAGTGTTTTGGGGGTGAGCAGCACACCTGAGCTCCTACTCCATTCTCTCCTTCTTACGCACACACCTCCGCAGCGCACACACTGGGGGAGGCACAGCGAAAAGGGCAACAAACCTACATATTGTGGTATACAACATAGTAGTGGCCGTTACAATGGCCAGGAGTTTGCTTCATAAGAATTTGATGGCATTTCGCTTTCAGCCGGGTCTGCATCACTGGCATCTGTTTTGTCTGTCGCGTTTGTTCTCCCCGCCTAAAAATCAATCAGTGCAGTGGTTTCCGGGGTGCAATTTTTTTCCTTCCCCGTTGCATTATTTGTTTTCATTTATTTATTTTTTTACTCAGTAGAGAATATGATTTCAAATGTAGCGACGTACAATACTTCAAACAAAACATACTTAAGTAAAAGTAAAATTATAGATTTTAAAAACTACTTTAAAAAGTAGAAGTACACAAAAACTACTCAGTTACAGTAAATGGAATTTGTTACATTCCACTTCTGCTGTTGCCAAATACCACCACAAACCATCAAAGGTCTTGCAGAGCTATGCCACGAGGGGACAGAGCCACCCCGGTTGCATCAGGGGAACCCATACCTATGTGGTTTTAATGTTAATGTTTTTAATGTTATGGCTGAAAATGTTATATACAACACACTACTACTACTATTATTACTATTATTATTATTATTATTATTCATTCAGCTTCTATACCACTTATCCAGTGTATAGGGCTGCCAGGGGCCTGGAACCTATCCCAGGAGAGGG
Organism: Clarias magur; assembly: GCA_013621035.1. Taxonomy (NCBI): domain Eukaryota; kingdom Metazoa; phylum Chordata; class Actinopteri; order Siluriformes; family Clariidae; genus Clarias; species Clarias magur. The sequence continues at coordinate 3,572,785 of QNUK01000032.1, read as the reverse complement.
CCAATGGACAGGGTGCCAATCCATTGTAGGGCACATGTGCGTGCACACACACACACACACACACACACGCACGCACACACACACACACACACACACACACACACACACACACACACACACACACACACACACACATATACACACACACACACACACACACATTACAGTGAATTTGAGAATAATAACTAGCATGCCTTTTGACTGTGTGAGGAAACCAGCGTACTCGGAGGGTTCTTAGCCAGCTTCCTAACTCACCAAAAATGGAGAGAACATGCATACTCCATGCACACAGACCCAAGGTGGGAATCAAACCCTCATCCCTGGAGGGGCGAGGTCACAGTGCTAACAACTATGCCACTGTGCCACCTCTACTATTATCAATTCAGGGTAATTCAACGTATGAGAGAGATGACTGATTTTAAAAGCACCTCATGCCTCACACTGTATGTTGATGGGAAGCACAAATTGCTTAGGACCTTGCATACTTACAATTCCTCAGTGAGTGTTATGCTAATCAATCTAAATGATAGAATTGATTGTTTCAACTGAAGTAAATTAGGCCCTTTGTATGTTCAATTTTAAACATTAAATGCCAAGAGAGTAGAGGAGAGAAAGTCAAAGTTCAGTTGCAGTCTTACCGTCAGAAAGGTGTTGCATTACACCTCACTAAATTAGATTCAAGATCTTGGATAAAGGTGAGGCAAAGCATTGCCTCTGAATAAAACATTTCCCTTTGGCAAGCTTTCTCAGCACAAGAAATTGTCTGAAAGAGGCCAAATTCAGTAGTGAAGTGGGGAGATGCAGAGAGAAAGTGAGGAATAATGTGTTATGGATTGAAGCTGTCACTCCTGTTTCTGAGGAGGTGAATCCATTTGCATTGCAGTAGATGAACGAATTGCAGAATTCTGAACAAAACCACTATGTGTTGCATCTTAATACAGGCACTTGAAATATCTGAGCCTGAGACGGAGAATGCCAACAACATGAAAGGTCACAATGGAACTTTCCAGTGACTTTCTATGTGTAAGAGTGGTCTTTAAATGTGTAAGAGAGCCTGGATAAGATATTAGAGATGCACTGTATAAATTAAAAATAGACATTTTAGAATTACATTTCAAATTGCAATTAGCAAAACAAGATCACTGATATTATCACTAATGTTACCAGTATAAAAGGAATCAGTAAAAAAAAATATATTATACTATGTACATTGATTAAATGTAAAAAGAAAAAAAAGAGCTTAAATAATTTTTACTTAACATAATACACAATATACTGGACAAATAACACAAATTGGCCAATAATAACTGTGGCAAAAAAAATTATAAAATGACTGAAAATAGCCAACAAATTATTAAACATGAAAAAAGAATTAAATGTGGTTGTAATCAGGATATCAGATCTATGAATCTCTTTTTTTTTATTTTTTTTTTATGAAGGCATATTTCAGGATAAAATGCCACGATTTATCCGGCTCGTATTGTGAAAGAGTGGTACTGAGAGCCAGCGGCGACCGGGCAATACAGGGCACAGGGGCGCCGTCCCCCTTAAAGGTAGGCAGAGAAGAATGCTACTTTAACATGTAATTATTTAACATAATAATATTTTTTAAAAATAATGGAATAAAGTAATTTAGTCACAATATTCCGTTGTATTTCTTAATATAATTTATTTGCAATAAAAAAAATCTAAACTGTTCATTTGTTTTCGTGTACGCGGGCACCGGACAAACGAGTGTCTATGTAGGCACGTAAATTTTTGAAAAGCATGTTATTTGAGGCTGAGCTCTAATTGGATCTTTTCAAATCATCCTTGGGGTGCAGCACCGAACCCTCCCGAACCATCCCACTTTTGTTCTTAGCAAATCAATATTGTTTTTAAATATTTGGGCTCATGCAATTGGACCATTCTCAACAAGTCTTTTCCAGCACTTATTATGGCAAGCGGAGCTGCTGACTGGATGGGATGTGAGTCCTTTATTTTATACTAGTAGTAATGATGCTTAATCACCTGATAAATGGCTATTTACAGGCGAGGATTAAAAGTTTCATTTTGTTTGCCTAAGAGTGTTTGAAGGAAATGTTAGTGTGTGACATTTGTGAATGGGCCAGGTGATACACATACCAACTTTTAAAACCTTTTTTTTTTTTTTTTTACATTTCTTTGCAATACACAACCTGTTACTGTACTTCAGGGAATAATATTGAGTTTGTACTTCTTGCATTCTTGTTGTCTGATAAGTAAGCTATTTCCTGTTTTTAGCATTAATCCTAAAGTGAGTCGTGTAACTGTAATGGTGATGTCTCTGTAAATGTAAAGAAAATTTCTGACCAACTTGGAACAACCCATTTAAAGTACATGGTTGCATCTTCAGTACTTGATTTGAACCTATCAGACAATTTATTGGTAAAAGCAGCCTCTTCTGAGTTGGGGTCCGCCTCATGATAGTCTTGACCTGTTACTAAAACGTTCTATGATGAACATCATGTATAAGACTGGACATGCTGCATTGTTTGATTTGCTGCATGTTTGTTCATCAAAGCCACCTCCTCTACAAATTTAAGAAGATTTGACCATGCCCTCCAGTTACCACTATTTCGATGTTGTGATATTAAGTACTCTATCGACAATTAATATTTAGCATTGGGGTATTAGGATGAAATGTGATCACTGTGTCTTATGTTTCCAAGACCCCTTTTTATTCTTAAAAGTGCTATCTACAAAATTATTAAGACAACATATGCCGTGTATTTTAGTGTTTTCACAAAACAGGTGATTTCACTAATTAGTTCTAGCCTGAAGTTCTGACTGAAAAGTTGTGATAATTAACTGAAAAACTAGTGAAAAACTGACATGATATTCAACTCTGATACAATGATATTCAGCTTCATTGCCTGGGATCTCCAGACTTAAATAAAAACTGTTGAACAATGGTGAACACATTCCTGTAGATCAGATCCACATGATCTACAGGAAGCAATCAAGCAGGCATGGATTGAGAGAGTGACATCAGTATACTGCAGACATCTTTCTAACCCTATGGCCAGCTGGATCCAGCATGTTTTGAAGAATCAAGTTATTAACAAGTTTTCTTATTGTATTTTTTGTCTGTATAAATGTACCAATAGTCCTCTCATTAGCACTTCCGTAGCCTCAGCCTGCACATCACATCACTTTGTAAATGTGGGTCAGGCTAATTGTTCGTCCATGTTCATATGATATAATTGGCATGTATCCAAAATTTTGACCCAAGCAATCATGTACTGTAGCAATATGCAGTCGTGTCCACTTAAGCCTCATTAAGGATACTTGTCAAAGTTATGATCTTTTGTCACTGCTCAGAAAGAATTAGCTAAAGCTTAGAGCATTTCATCTCTGTGTCAGTGTCGATCTCTTAAGATTGTGCTTGATATGACAGCTGAAGAAAATTAAAGACATTAGCTCAGCTCTGCAGTGCAAAGCCACAGGTCTGAATAATGCATTATGTTGAGATGGCTCCCGTGTTTAAGGGATAAACAATCCCAGACAAATGCTCTCTAATATAGCATTAGGGGAATTATTGCCTCTGCATTTGTCTAGCTGTCAGTATCGAAAACAGACTGTGCATGAAGAAGATGTGATCTGTAAAAGCTGAGATGAAGCTAATACCCTCTAGCAACCAGAAGCTCTAACGGATTCTCCAGTGGATGGATTGCCTTAAGGCTTACAGTTATTTACTGAAACGTTCCATCATAGGGGTGACAGAAGAAACTGTAAATATGCATCTAAAAACATCAATAAAAAAAGTTGCGGTGATGAAGCAGTAGCACATTTTTAATAGAAAATGAGCTGAGATCCAACAAACCCATTTTTCAACTGGGGGAATATATCAAGCTGATGACTTTATAATAAATGGCAAATAACTCCAGAAGGGTTAACTTACTGTATACAAAATGACAGTTTATGCATGCATTAAAATAATATTTACTCAGTCCGGATGTATACAGGATCTGTGCATGATTAGGTAATATCACACAACATTTTTTTCAACATTTGTAACAGTTGACATATGACAATCCAATTGAGTATTCAGCTGTTTAACAGTATGTCCCAAAGTGTTTAATTTATCTAATACAACATCAGATTGCCAATGATTGCAATACACTGATCAGTCATACTAATGAAACACTTACTATTAAAACACCTAGGTTCACTTTGTGCCACCAAAACAGTTCTGCTGTACAACCGTGTGTGTGACCAAATAAAAATCTTGAATCTTGAATCTGTGTGGTAAGTTTTAAGGTAGGGCCTCCTTAGATCAGACTTGTTTATTCAGCACATCCTATGGATGCTGAGATTAAGACTTTGACCCCCACAGGCATGAATGAGTTTTGGGTGGCCGCAATCCTGTCATCATTTTACTGGAGCATAACTGATGACCAATGTTTTTCAATTCACCTGGAGGTGGTGTTCATGTTATGGCTAATCGGTTTATGAAATATGCTTTAGTTGACACTTGGTGGAATGTCCAAGAACCAAGTAGATTTCTATTATCATTTATAACAGCTATAAAAAAAGATGTTCCTTTACTTTCTTTTGAAATTAATATTCCAAAAAAAAAATCATCTTGTCATGTTGCCAAGAAACACCGAAGCCGTTCTAAAGAGTTTCCTGTGTTGGAAAACTGAAAGATACTGCTTTACCTCTGACTCTTAAAGTGCAGACACTGGAGACTATTTCCAAAAAAAAAACAAAAAAAAACATCTACTCTCAAAGAACTTCACTATATAAATAATTAAACACAGTTTTAAGCTAGTTTGTGTGCACTGTCTGCCAAACAAGCTTAGTAAAAGAACTGTTACTATAGAAACGGTGACATTTGTTGTTGAAAGAATGTATTAATATGAACCTGGCTGCTAAAACTATTATCAGAGCTGCTGAAAGACTTTGGAAAATCTGATTCAAGAATTTAAAAGCATTTGGATATAATTAAGCACTATCACGTGGTAGGGAGCGCTGTGGTAGAGAATATCAGAACGGCTGCAATGCGATTGTCAGTATGAGGAAGCAGATCTACAAACACTATTTACTATCAAGAAATTATAATTTGTTTATTTCATCAATTATTTTGCTGTGCCAATACAAATCCTTCTGTGACTGGTGGAACTAGAAATGAGCGGATGACTGACAGTTATTAACCGACAGTGTAATTTGCAGGGCTGACAGTAGTTTTAAATTCTTACTGGCCAAAATGTGAGGAGAATAAAGCAGGTGGTGGACAGTAATGTAAATCTCACTATTTCCCTTTATGTATTTCGCCCTTCACCTCCAGGGTCCGAGTTGGAGTTTGTATGTTCTCCCCGTGCTTGGTGGGTTTCCTCCGGGTACTCCGGTTTCCTCCCACAGTCCAAAAATATGCAGATTAAGCTAATTGGCGTTCCCAAATTGCCTGTAGTGTGTGAATGAGCATGTACATGTGTGTGCCCTGTCATGGATTGGCACCCATCCAAGGTGTACCCCACCTGGTGCCCTAATTCTCCTGGGATAGAATCCAGGCCCCTACAACCTACAACCCTACACAGGATAAAGGGATGTAGACAAAGAGTGAGAGTGAGTGAATTAATTTAATTTTGGGTTGAATCCATTTAGCGTAAAAATGCCAGGCTAGTGCACTATGTAGTGTGTAGAATCCCTTGTTCCACGCACCTGCCTATATTGCTCTACTGTTGAAACTCTTTTGGAAGCCACAGAAAATTAGAAAAGGCAGAACTGAATGTCATCAACAGCATCTGCAGTGCTTACCTAAACCAAGTGGCATTTTTGGCTGAATGCTTCCTATCTGTGTCTGAAACCATTGCAAAGACATTTTTCTATGTGTTATGCTATGGGTTGACTTCATAATAGTTTTAGCTTCAACAACTTAATATGGTATGTGCAGTTAATTTCATTCATTTTAATTCATTTTAGATTTTTAGGGCAATTGAATGCAAGCACATAGAAACAAAGAATTTTAGACTTTACAGGGTCAGCAGCATCTTTGACCAGCTTAAAGACAGCAGAGATAAATCACCACTGCCAGATTAGAACCAATAAAACAGAGAGCGAGTAGGGAATGGGGGTAGGAAGGGACAGATAACAAATAAGAAAGGCACTAGGAAACAAATGGAGGTCTGCAAATTCGTTTCACAAAATACAGACTAATGATTAGTTTTCTAAAGGATGTTAGTGCTTGAAGGTTTTAGAAAGGTTTAGCCTCTATAAGGAGACTGGGCTTGTTTAATACAGATGCACATACAAACAGAGAAAACTTTTATGTGCCCTGAAATACAGCACATTAGATATTTTATACATATTCCCAAAGATACATGAGTGAAATAACAATCATTGCCACCCATAAAGGCTAATAAAGTGAATATGGGCTGCAGTGATATTTTTATAAAGCGTTTGAATCAGATTTTTGTAGCAAGCAAAAATAATGATTTTGAACAGCCATTCTAGAATAGTGGAACAAAATGGGTGATATAAAAAGTATTAAATAAAAGAACAAATAACTAAGAACTCCTAAGAACATAAACTTGACCTGCATCTGTGCACAAAATGTACGGCACACACACAACACAAAAGATACATTACAGCGGTTCTCTAATTGGTTTTGCTTCGGTAGTCTAATGGGCATCATTAAAATGTTTGGAAAATCTCTGAGTTCTGGGAAGGCACATAGCACATCTAATTAATAACCTTGCAAGCTGTTGCCAAGGTCCATCTCCATGGCAACAGGACCAGGAAGTGACACAATGCAACTCTTTGGAATGCCATTCCTGAGATTTTGGACGTCAACGAGACCTTTGGTTCTAGTCAAAAGCTCCCAGCTGTTTTATTAGCACGAGGGCAATGGGTGCTTTAGCACGGTCAAGTTGAACATTTCAGCAATGTGCCCATCACCTAGCAACTAGTGAATTAGTTAACAGCGTGCACCAATGCCAATCACTCTCCCCAGTAAAATGGTAGGAAACATGATTACCATGCCTAATGAATGCACGCCTGGCAAATAGCCCATCAGATGAGCCGAGTTTCTCGATATGTTAACTGTTGCAAATGAGGGGAAATCACCTAGGGCGCAGAGCTAATGATGTTCGAGAAGGAGGATGACTGGCTAGGAGAGGGAAGAGGCAGAAAAACTTTTTCTGTAGTTTGAAGCTAGAGCTAATATGTGACGTAATAAAGAGTCTGCATTAGTTGCTCTCTCTCTCTATACACTCTATCTATCTATCTATCTATCTATCTCTCTATACACACACACAGGACATATACAGTAATCATACATACACATAGGACACTGATGATCATGGCTTACAGCTAAAGAAAACCCACAATTCAGTATATCAGAGAATATTACTTAAGACCAATAAAAATTGAAATGATAAAGGAATGTTGGACTACTAAAACGTATAAACATGTACAGCACTCAATATTTGGTCTGGGCTCCTTTTGCATGACTTGCTGAGGTGTTGTGAGGTGTTATGGAGGCCCAGTTTGCTCTGATATCAGTCTTCAGCTGTTCTGCGTTGTTTCTGGTGACTCGCATCTTCCTCTTGTGGCACGTGCCTAAATCTCCTTGCACACTCCAGAGCTCGCAAGATAGGAACTCCAGAGCTCCCTTCTGCAGGTGTGAAAATGGGTGGGGCTGCGGAAATGGGCACCGGCTGGTGCTTAATCTTCACTCACTGATCTCAGGCTTCTCCCTGCAGCTGGGGAGGGTAGCTTGGGGTCTGTCGGTCCGTTCGTTTGGACCTGGAAAGCGCCAGAGAAGCAAGAAGCTGCGTCACATGGGGGACGCAAAAAGTGCTAGGAGTGGCATGCGAGAGGCACGTTGGTATGCGCCAGGGACTTGTGACTCGCAAATGGAATGATGTCTTTGATTTCAGCACTGAGGACAGCCACGAGCTCCTGCGGCACGTGAACTCACAAACGGAGCTGGATTTTGTGACCCTGATGCCAAAAGAGAAAAAGCCGCTGTGTTTTCCACTACTCCCAGCCGGGAAAGCCATCCTGGCAAGGAGTGTCCAGGAGATAACCACCTGTCGCCTCACCGATGAGAGCTGAGAGGAGCTGGTTCAGCCAATCATAGTAAGTGCCAGTCAAGGACGCTTGCAAGCGCGGCTACCCAGACGGGCCCACATCGTTAACCAGCCTGTGCCCGCATGCCAGCGGGGCACTGCCCACAGACCTGCATGTGTATTCTACCTGTTACACTCTTCATAATACCCCATAGATCCTCTGACATTGTCTCTGGTTCAAGACTTGACACAAGGAATGCAACATGCGTAGTTGCCCATGTCCTGGATTCGTTTGTGTGTGCTGGCTCTTGAAGCACTGACTCCAGCTGCAGTCCACTTCCTGTGAATCTCCATGAAATTTCTGAATTGACTTTGTTTCACCTCTCAAGGCTGCAGTTATCCCTGTTACTTGTGCACCTTTTTCTACCATATTTATTTCTTTAATTTAACTTTCTATGAATGTGCTTGGATACAGCACTCTGTGAACAGCCAGCTTCTTTAGCAATGACCGTTTTTGTCTTACAAAGAAATAAATGCTTGAACTTTCAGTCTTTGTGGAATAAATTTATGTAATACAGTATATTAGTTTCACTTTTTGATTTGATTTACTGAAGAAAAAATATTTACTTTTTCGATGATATTCTAATTTATTGAGAAGCACCTGTATATAACTATATAACACATTTGGCTATTCTAGTCCGAATACCTAGGTTCTGCAACCTTAAAACTTCTGTTCTCTGGAACTAAAGGATCAATATTTTTTTCCAGCATGACAATGTCTCTATGCACAGACTGAGCTTCATGAAGACATGGGTTGCCAGGGTTTGAGTAGAAAAACTCACATGTCCTGCACAGGGTCATAACCACTGACCACTGAACACCTTTGGGATAAACTGGAGCACAGACTGCCCACCAGGCCAAGGGCATGCAGAGATATTTTAAGGAGTTGTTGCACCATCACACACATGCATCCACACAGACGCACACACATATATGCACACATCACCATCACCACTTTAAGCTAGTGTGCTATGTTGTAAGATCTTCTAGAGGTTACATATGTATACATATGCAAGGATTCCTTCTTGTCTTAGGAACTAGTCAGCTTTGTAACATGCCTGAGGTGTAAATAAAACAACACAGAAGAAAATGGGAACACTTTAGAAAAAAAAAACAGTGTAGACAAATAGTTGTTTACAATGACAAAAAAAAATATTGGATGTGTTTTCTTACTAGAAATGCTTCCATGACTGGTTTTTAATGGGGATTTGGGAGGCAGCAGCTCTACTCTCAGAATAGCAGTCTATACTGACCTGGAGTGGAGTGGAGACGTGGAGTGGAACATATAGATAAACGTCCCAGTTCTGTTATTGCCTAGTACCTCTTATGGAATGCCCCTTGTCCACTTAGATGGCTCAGTGTGCAATTTAGGAACGCCAATTAGCCTAACCTGAAGGTCTTTGGACTGTGGGAGGACGTATAATAAACATTTAGCATTATTTAATTTATTTCTTTTTATCTAATGTCTTTCTTAAAGAAAGAAGGTAATGTCTATGTTAGTTTGTGATATAGATGGTTATACATTAGCCAGCTAGGTAATACTGATACATGTAATGATAGCTTAATATGAGACATCATGATGTTGCATGATACAAACATGACAAACACATTGGTTGGAAACACATTCTTATTACTATATAGTGGTCTGTATTGTATTAAAACTATACCATAATAATGAGAAGCACAGCCAATGAGGAGGCAGAGTCACAATAAGTGACAGTAATACATAGGGAATGAGCCACTGAGCAGTAAATCAACCATCAATGACAGACACTGTCTGGGTCAAAAGTTACACACAGAGAGAGAAGCAGTTGCGCAACAGGGCACGACCGGTCAGGTGACACGCAGGAACATTTTGCCAGGCACCCTGGCAATAGGGATCAGAGGTGAGGTGAACTGAGAGACTCCAGTGTGGGATTAGTGAAAGAGATTTAGCTCCTTGGGGAAATAAAATGCTACTAAAATTATAGGAGAACTGAATAACTGGAAACCAGAGGCAAAAGCATGCTGTTCTTCCCGAGGTCAGCTTTATTGTAGTTTAAATGAGTTATTTTGGAAAATGGAGCCAAGTAAATTCATTACAAAATACCAAAGGCAGGTGAAAACACAAATCCGGCAAAAATTGTCCCAGAGCTTGTGGGAGTCCTGAACAAAAAAATGTGAAGAAAATCGAATTCATGTGTCTGAATCTGTACAAATCTTTTATAAAGTCAGGGTTTTAATACATAATAGATAAACATTCAAGTGTGTGTGTGTGTGTGTGTGTGTGTGTGTGTGTGTGTGTGTGTGTGTGTGTGTGTGTGTGTTGGCATGTAGGAGGCAGTGGTAAACATGGTAAGAGGATCAGAATAAGTATTGATCCAAGACGATGCATCTTTATTTAGAGGAGCTGGATTCTTTATGCATAGACAAGCAAGGAGATCATGTCTCTTTAGATGTAGAAGACAAAACAAATAATTTATTAGAAATACATTGCTGTGATTGAATACTTTAAAACTTGCTTCAGTATTACAGAACTAGGGTGACAGAGAAGTGCAAAACAACTTAACAAAATGAAAACAAAATAACACATTAAAAGCCACAATAACAAAACCCAAAACAAAATAAAAAATTCAAAAACAAAATAACATATTTAATAACTAATTTGTTATTTTGTTTTCGGTTTTGTTAATTTGGTTTTGAATTTGCTATTTTGTTTTCGGTTTTGTTAATTTGGTTTGCACCTCTCGGCCGTTCAGAAACGAACCGGAAAAGGTAGGTATAGTTTGTGAATGAAATTCTTACCGCTGATTGGACGAGACATCTGTCACTCAAGGAGTACTGTAGCGGCGGTAGATTCGTGTGTATGAATGTGCAAACATGTACTGACCTTATTGTGGTTTCAAATATGGCGTTCTGCCAAATTTTTGCAGTTATTGTGGAATTATTTTTCTTTTAAAAGGGACACAGCAGTTCGCAAACTAATTTTTATACCGTGATATGTCATCAGCATATCCAAAATCACGGCATACGAATGTCCGTCCTCAAAGTAACGTTGAATAAATCCCATTTCCTTGCTTTCTAATGAAAAATGTAATTATTTTCTTAGTTTTGCACACCGAATTTTTTTTAATGAAGCAGAACACACAAGAAACAAAGTTAGAGACACAATTTTCTACTTCCCGTTTATCTTGAGTGACAGGTGTCTCGTCCAATCAGCGGTAAGAATTTAATTCGCAAACTATACCTACCTTTTCCGGTTCATATCTGACTGGCCGAGAAGTGCAATACAAATTAACAAAACCCAAAACAAAATAACAAATCCGAAAACAAAATAACAAATTCAAAACCAAATTAACAATTAGTTTCGGGTTTTGTTATTTTGTTTTGGGTTTTGTTAATTTGGTTTTGAATTTGTTATTTTGTTTTCAGTTTTGTTAAGTTGTTTTGAACTTCACGGCCACTGTACAGATCTCATTACACTACTAAATATAGCTTGGAAATTATAGAACTCATAGGGGATACACAACAGGAAGTTGAATACTGATCATTTGTTGGTCTCACTCTCTCACACATGGTCTATACCGCTTTATCCTGTATACAGGGTGCCTGGAGCCTATCCGAGGAGACTTGGGGCATGAGGCGAAGTACACCCAGGACAGGGTGCCAGTCCTTTGCAGGGCACGCTCATTCACACACAACAGGCAATATGGCTTTAGACTGTGGAAGGAAACTGGAGTACCCGGAAGAAAACCCACCAAGCAGAGGAAGAACATGCAAACTTCATGCATACAGAGCCTGAGGCAGGAATCAAACCCAGACAGTGCTAACCACTATGCCACCATGCCGCCCATTATTTACAGAGGCGGGAAGTAACGAACTACATTTACTCGCGTTACTGTAATTGAGTAGTTTTTTGTGTATTTCTACTTTTTAAAGTAGTTTTCAAAATCTGTAATTTTACTTTTACTTAAGTATGCTACATACGCTACATTTTAAATCATATGCACTACTGAGTAAAACAAATGAATGAAAATGCAAAAAATATTAAGCTTTGTATAAATGCTTCGTTGCGCCCGCGCGTGTGTATCGTGTCCTGGTCGCGCGCCGCTCCAGACTCCACTCCAGGTTTTCTGACTGTCCCCACATCGGCATCTACCTGACGGTCGCTTCCGCCCTGAGAGTGACGTCATCAACCAGCGCGACCATATATAAACCGGAAAGAGACGTGGGAAAGAGGAAAGAGATTGTGATTTTGGCGTTTTGATATTTGGTTGTGACTTTTTGCCTCCCATTGACTTCGATTATTGCTTTGGTTGGTCTTTGTATATATTTGTAGATAATTTCACTGTATGTTTGTGCACTTAGCACAAACTGTAGTAGGGGTGTGCCTGCCATTTATTTTGGGAAGAAGGAATTTATCTTCACTGTTTTTGGTTTAGGGAGTCAGGGAAGGTACCTGTGTTTTTGTTTGTGTTGTTTTTTTTTTTGCAGGTAATCTAGCTACTAAATATAAATACCATTTTAGTTTATTATTTTGGCCTGCGTCCATCTTGAATCTGATCCTCCTTTTGTGTGTGCGCATGCGTGCATGTGTAAAGCAATACAAACCTCTTTATTTCATCAGTTAATGACTAGATCTAATTCTTTCTGCCATATACCAACATTTCCATACAGTTTAAAGTAGAACCCTGAACCATTCTTTTGCTGTACAGCCCGACACCATATTTAAGTGACCACTTTGATTTTCAAGCACAAGAAAGACAACAACTTTATTATGCAACGTTGTTCCTTCAGTTAAAAACAACTACTGTAGTTTGAGATTTATATCTGCTCATCTTTTTTGAACTATGCTAGAATGCCTCATCCCACCCCCACTGTTAAAAAAAAGTTACTGAGTAATGTTTATTTTTTATGAGGCACTTTTTACTTTTTTACACTATTTTTATAATGGTAACTTTACTTGTACTTCAGTAACATTTCACTGAAGTAACAATACTTTTACATGAGTACAACATTTTTGTACTCTTTCCACCTCTGATTATTATTTATTATTATTATTATTATTATTGTTGTTGTTGTTGTCTTCAGTCATTAGAGATTTAAAATTTGATATTTTACATTGACTTTTTGTATTAAGAAAAATAAATACATGGCCTGAACTTAAAAATAATATAGTAAAGTGTAGTATAGCAATTTAAATAAATATATAAAAAAAATATTGGTCTTAGAGCTCTATCATTTTTACTGCCTTTGATTCAGGGTGGATTGTAATGGCATCCTGGTGAAGCAGCGCTATGTCTTGCTCCTCTATCTCGCTCTCTCTGCTCCACTCCCTAAAGCTTCTTTGTTGGTTAGCAGCCCAGATATCTGCTATCTGTTTAAAAAACATCAAAGTACATTATTTAGCGTGCATGTTCACAAGGCAGTGAGAGTGAGTGATGGAGGGAGACGTGTGCATGCTGAAAATTCCACCGAACAGCTTTTGAAGGGAGAGGAGCGAATAAATCTCTTCTAGTGAAATTTCCGATAGAGACAGGTAGAGAAGTAATTGATAGTTAGCTTGAATGTATTTGAGACCTGAAGTATTTAATAGCAATATGTACCAATTGCATGTGTATGCATGGCAGTCAAGCACTTTATAAAAAAACCTGGATTATTCACCATTTCCTGTATTCTTAGAGGTTCCCAGTAGGCTAAGTGATTACCTAGGTGAACTACCGCTCCAGCTTCAGATACAACATTCTGAAATCTCAGAGATAAATATACCATGCAGGGTTGGATTTTAGTGGATTTGTACGTCAGGTTTTTACGAGCACTAAAACAGTGTCGACGTCAACACTAAACAAGGAATTTGGCATATTTTTGAGCTATGTGTCCATTATGAAAAGATTTTAAAAAACAAAAAACGTAGAGGTCTACAAACTGCAACAATCCATCTTTAAATAATGTAAAAGCTGCTGTAATGTTTTTGTAATCAGCACCCATGTTTGAAATATTTTTAACATTTAAAAACTACGATTTCGTCCGTGACACACTGTAAAGAACTCTGGCCCTTTGATTTTCTACAAGATCATACAGGTTAAGGATCAAATTCAGAAATGTGGGAAAGCACCTTGCAAAATGGAGCCAGGACAAGAAAATTAAAGGAATATCTGATTATATTGTATTCGTCAAATAGTCACATTTGTTAAACTCATTGGTCACTTAAAATAGTGTCATTAGTACATCAACAGAATTTTTCATTTATGGCGCTGTGAATAAGGACTACATGACACTTAACCTGCCCCTATGGAAAAGCCAAACAGTAGATTACACTCATTAGCCACTACATTAGGTAAACCTTGCGTGATGGGTTGAACTCCCTTTTGCCTTCAGGACTCCCTTAATTCATTATGGAATAAATTCAACAAGGTGCTGAAACATTCCTTAGAGATTTTGGTCCATATTAACAAGGTAGCATCACATACTTGCTACAAATTTGTCAGCTGCACATCCATGATGCAAATCCCCTGTTCTACGACATCCCAAATGTGCTCTATTGGATTGAAATCCGTTGGGGGTCATTTTGTACAGTGAACTTATTGTCCTGTTCAAGAAACCAGTCCAAATGATTTTAGCTTTGTGACATGGCAGGTTATCTTGTGGTCCTAAAGGGATGGACATGGTCACCAACAATATTCAGGAAGGCTGGGTAAACGATGCTCAATTGGTACTAAGGGGCCCAAAGTCTGCCAAGAAAATGTCCCCCGCACTATTACACCATCACCACCAGCCTGCAGATATAAATACAAGCCGTCATGCCAAATTTTGACCCTACCATCCAAATGTTGTAGCAGAAATCTCCTCTCCTAATAGAATATTCCTCAGGCCAGGCAATGTTTTTTAATCTTCTTTTAACCAAACTTTGGTACTACCATGTGAGTCCCATTTCTAGCCTCAGTTTCCTTATCTTAGCTAACAGGAGTGACACCCAATCTTTTGTTGTTGTAGCCCATCTGCACGTAGATTTGCCACTTACTGTACTAGATATTGTCTCTGTGAAACCTAGAGTTAGTTGTCCATGAAACTACCAGTAGATTAGCATTTCCAGAAATACTGAGACCAGCTGTTGGCATGTCATGGTCAAAGTCATTTAAATCCCATGAGTTGCTGCCATGTGATTGACTGATCGAATATTTGCGTTTTAGAGCAGTTGAACATAATGAATTGTACCTAATAAAGCAGCTGTACCTAATGAAGTGGTTGTTGAGTATACCTTAGTGCTTGCATTATTAATGGCAAAGCTGTTAGTGATGCTATTTGATTAGTGACACAGACAAATGGCCTGTACATGATTGATTGACTGATTTTGTTTTAACCTGCATATTACAGAAAAAAATTCATCATTTGCTATTATTGTTGTTGTTACTGTTATAAGCACTGACATTTTGATTTCCTATTTTGAAGGCCTCATTGCATTTCACACAACTACACTTGAGGAAACAGCTCAGGCAGATGGAAAATTGTGTTCAATTTTGAACATCACAAGTAGTCAGAATAGTTTACGGGTTATATAATTGACTACATTTGCAGTGAGCGCTAGAAAAAAGACTCGATATTTGGATGAAGTTATATGCAATACACACACACACACACACACACACACACACACACACACACACACACACACACACAGAGTTGCTTATTTTGGGTGCAATAATTATCTTTTTTGTATAAGAAGATGTATTTCCAACATGTATGATCATGTAGAATGCTACAGTGTTTGTTGTTTTACTTTATCAAACAGACAAAATCTAAGTATATATGCAGTGAACAGTCATTGCAGCTTTCACTTTCTCTGTGTTTCAGATCAGGGTTCTTTTGAACTCATGAAACGGGCTTGATATCTATATCTAATAGGAAGGGAAAGGAGTCTTCTGCCTGAGCTAATAGAAACACTGGAAATGCGAACAAAAGAAAAGAACGTGTGAAGAGAAAAGCAGATATCTTCCTATTTTCTGCTCTTTACAGCCCCAGGTGTAATTACTCTCCCAAAGCCCCATAACTGCCCAAGGTCACCTATGCGTGCAAGTGTGTGTGTGTTTCAAAACCCTGTTGTTGGGATTCTCTGAAGCTATTACTGAAGTGTCACATCTCAGAGTACTAGGCACAGCAGTAGATCATTGTAGGCTTTCTTTTTCCGCACTGGATGATCAGGCATCACGGACACCATGTGTCAGAGTGCAAGAAAGGAAAATGAGCAGTTCCTTATGTATCTCACACTAACATTGCTAATTAGGAAAAAGAAACGAGAACAATGAAAGAGAAATGGAGGAATCATTTTAACTTCTCTCAAGGTGTAATTAAAACCCCAGGACTCATCATGCATGTGCAAAAGCATATTGTACAATGGTGACAATCCCATTACCTTTTGAAAGTGTAGTATGTTGAAAATGAATTATACAAAAGTTGGTTCTGACCAAGCAATTGGATTGGACAAGACGCATTCCATGAGTTGCGATATAGAATATAACCGCACTAGGATGTTTAACTATATACAGTACAGTGTATCACACTATTTCATAGGTGCTCTAGTCAGAGGTGTCATACCTATTCCACTTCTGCACGACTGTAATATGAGCTAAGCAGAGCTATTATGAGTTGATGCACAGCTGTGATCGTATTATCCATGAATAACCAATCCAGCTAACTCACGACATGAGAACAGTATGTTAACGTCTCATTACTAATAGCTTCAGAATTTCCATTTATAAACTGTCTTTAGCATCATCTCATAAGTGATTAATATTAGTGTTAGCATTAGCTTAGTGTCCTTTGCTATCATTTATTTATGTTATTTGTCAAATTTGTCAAAATTTTAGATGAAACAATAGATGACGTGTCTGTTAGTCACTAACTGTCGTCGCCAGCTAAAGTTCTGCCAGGCGTGGTAGGATATGAGTTGGTGGAGCCAAATAACTGATTAGAAAAAAACTGATGTATATAAGTAATATCTATGTTGCCTTAAATACTTGGGCTGCAACCTATCTGAGAATACTTGGGGAATGAGGCGAGGTACAACCTGGACAAGGTGCCAGGCCATCGCAGGGCACATACATGCATGCACACACACACACAAACGACAGGCAAATTACTCTGCATGTCTTTGAACTGTAGGAGGTAACTGGAGTATCCAGAGGAAACCCACCAAGCACAGTGAGAACGTGCAATCTCCATGCACACAGACCTGAAGCCTGGAGGTGCGAGGCCAGAGTGCCAACACTTACACCCCTGTGCCACCTCTCTGATATTGTATAATATCTCACAGCAGAATATTGTCCATACACTTTACACAGCTGTCAATAGAATCAGACAGAAAAGTGTTTTTCAGTCATTTTCTGACCTATTCAGCTCCAATGTGCAAGGGTTTTATGTGCTAGTGCACAAACAAAGATGGCAAGAATTCACTGAAACATTGCTGCTCTTTGACTACTTTAAAAAATGAACACAATGACACATGAGAACTATGGGCTACTTTAGTGGATTTTGAAATAGAGGTCTTTAAAAAAGATTTGATCATTTGGTAATTTTGTGAAAGCTTCATGTGATGTCACACTGTAAAAGTGTAAGAGGTGATTGACTGCATCTACTATTACTGTTTATTTTCCTTTATATATTCAATTGCAGTCATACTTGCAATCCATTGCCTTAATGTACTTGACTACAATATATCTTGAAAATGTAGCACTATAATGGATCCTCTTTGTCATCCTCTATAGTGTCATTGTTGTCCTTTTGTGTTTGACTCTGTTTTGAATCCTATTTCTATATTTACATTTCTGTTTTTTCTGTTCTTCTGTTTATTGCAGTCGGGTGTGTCTGGTTTTGTTAATCACTGTGTCTATTTAAAGTCCATTCTTTCAGGTTTCCTTTATTGCTATCTGTTGAGCTTCATCTCGCTGTCTCTGTTATGCCACAGTAAGTACTGTTTAATCTATATTAGGATTAGCATTTAGTAGTGGCTTAGTCATAAATTTCTCATTTTGTGATGCTTTAATTTTACAATAATTGAGAAAGGTCTCCACTTGCATCTTGCCTCCTAATACATGACACCCCGTAATTACAATATCGTAATTAGCTAGCTGTGCAGGTCATGGAAACCAGATAGTTTATCCTGGCAGCAAGTGTTGCAAATGTTTTGGAAAGGTAAGGTAATGTGCTGATATTGACAGTTCCCCGCTATAAGGACAGTTTTTCTCCTGCTGATGAAAAAATTCTGTTTATAAAAACAGACAAAAGACATTTGATCGATTGGGTCTACAATAAGTCCATGATAATGTTAAATCTCAGTTAAAGTGCAGAATCACGAATGCTCCACTGGATAACACTATGTCAGGAATCCCCTAAAACAGTATCTTATAACCAGAAATCCCAAGAAAATATCCCCCAAAATCTTTATAGTAGCATATGAGACTTGCACCAGTTTGTTTTGAATTGGCCACCAAATTAATGAATAATGATGAGAATAATTTTTAAAAACCTCTACATTCCAGTATATAAACCACTAGCCAAACAACATTTTTGTCAAGCAAACCGTCTACTAGGAAGACATAATGTTACTTATTTAGTTAGCTTTATTGTTAGAATTATATTTTCTTGATCACATTGTCTTGATAGTTTGCAACAACCAACTTTGCCTATGTGATTCATAATTGGGGGGGGGCTTGATCTAGAACTACATGTACACTTTCAGATATCTATCCCGATTCTTTATTCAGAAATCCATGTATCATTATGCTGAAATAGAAAGGAAATTGCCACAGACATGAAGAACAGGCTTCTGAGCTATTAAATGATTTGAGTCACTGTGACACTGCTAAGGCATTATTAAGGATTAGGTTTCTTTGATAACATCTATTGGGTTAGGTGTTTCTTATCTTTCTCTTTACATTAGCAGAGATTCTCACTAGGGTTCAGGTCAGGCAAGTTGGATGTCCAATCAACCACAGTAATATCATGGTCAACAAACCAGTTAGTGGTAGAGTCCTGAAGGAACTCGACGTCTCCATAAAGCTTGTCAAAAGTGCTCTAAAAGATCCTTTCAGATAGCTGCGTTGACTTTGGACTTACTAAAACACAGTGGAACAACACCAGCAGGTGACATGACACCCCAAATCATCACTGACTATGGAAACTTCACACTGGACTTTAAGCCAGTTGGATTCTGTGACTCTCCTCTCTTCCTCCAGACTCTGGGACCTTGATTTCCAAATAAAATGTAAAATTTACTTTCATCTGAAAGGAGGCTTTTGGACCACTGAGCAAATGTCCAGTTCTCCATAGTCCAGGTAATATGCGTTTGACATCCTCTCTGGTTCAGGAGTGGCTTAATAACAAGAATGCAACCTTTCATGATCTGTAATAATTTCAATATCTAGAATATATAATGATAAGTTTTTAAATTACCAAAAAAAAAAACCTTTTCCACAATATTACAATTTTTGAGATGCACTCTGTTATAGTAATACTCTGCTAAAATGTATATATTTTATTATTATTATTATTATGAAAATATGTGATGACTGTTCCTCAATTGTAATTTTTTAATGAATTACATCTACTTAAGTACAGACAGTTTCCATTAGGAAGTTATTTCATTGTATTTAATGGTTTGATTCTGTAAATTTGCCAGCACTAATTAAAACATTGAAGACTTGGTTTATTACTTGGATATTTATTTTTGTACTGTTTTTATTTTACGGTCGAAAAAGGCAAAACAATGTTGCAATAAATTCAGTGTTTTATTATTCAAATTCAAAGCAGGTATGAATAGAAAACTTAACACGGACCTGGCCATTTTTAGCTTTCTATGCTGGAGGGCAAATATGGCTTTATATAGTAAGAAAGCTGACACATTTGACATTTTTATATTTCACAATTCACTGAGAATTGTTCCCAAAAGTAGGCTGCAAACTATGCAACATGTATTATTATTATTAGGGCCCAAGCACTATAAGGTGCACAGGACCTTCTTGTTTTCCTAAGGATTATTTGTATTTTTTTTCCACCCTTTTCAACTTTTCGGACTTTTTTGGTCAGACAGGTTGGAATCTGCTGCCATCAGGATGTCTGAGAGTCGCGTGGCCTGGGATTTTGCTGCCTAGCTCATAGACAGTTTCACGTAAGCACACGAAACTTGGTACACATTTAGAGCTCATCGAGCCGAACAACTTTCGCTTTGGATGTCCTGGGCTAAACTCAACAGGAGGCCGGTTATTTTGGGTCGTTCGCAAAAATGCACCCGATGGATTTTGATATACTCCTCCTAGGGAAATTATACAATCGCTACCAAACTGGGCCAAAGAGATCTAAAGACATTGAGAATGCAAAATTGCAGAGGGATTTTTTATATCTCAAACGGGTCAGTCGTGATAATGTCTTAAACGTACGTTAAAAAATTATTAATAACTTTCTGTGTGGCATTATTTTGAGTTACATTATATTCAGTGACACTTTCTGTGACATCACGTTCAGTGACATCACATTCAGGAACATCATAATGTGAGGCTTTTCTTCCAGCACCTGCGACCTATTGTACACACATACACATCACAAATGTTAATACATACACACACACAAACACATCTCACACTCATATATATATAAACACACAAACAAGTACAAACACATTTACTCGTCACACACAGAATGACACATCCACACGTAACACACCTCTCTCTCTCACCCACACACACACTAACCCTCACACACAAACACACACACACACACATACTGTATCTATTGTTATTAGACACAGACTCACACACCATACACACAAACAAGCACAAAACACAATCACATTTACTCGTCACACACCTCTCTCCCTCACTCTCACACACACTAACCCTCACACACTAACGCGCTCACACACACACACGCATACATGCATGCACACAAACACACTCACACATCACACACATGCACACATACATACACCCATATTACAAATGTTTACACTCATGCACACAAACACCTCTCACGACACACACCATACACACACACATTAGCCCTGTATAGTGTGTGATGAGTGCAAGTTGTGCGGTGCAACCGAGTGGCGATGGCACAGGGTGCTTGGGCCGTCATCATTGCTTGCAACTACTGTATATTTATTATTATTATTATTATTATTATTATTATTACATTTATTATTATTATTATCAATTCATTAGTAATCCCACTTATCTTGTGTAGTGTCACCAGGTGTCTGGAGATTAGCCCAGGAAATTTAGGGCACAAAGCAGGGTACCACCCCATTGCGGGGAATAAGCATGCACACACATACTTGTTCACACACTGCGGGTAATTTTAAGAGCTAATAAAGCTACATGCATGTCTTTGGACTGTTGGAGGAAACTGGAGTAACCAGAGAAAAGCCACCAAGCACAGGGAGAACTTGGGCACTGGGAGAAATTGGCAACAGTGGCAACCACCTAAGCCACCATACAGCCTTGTTTGCTTATTTATTTATTTCAATTATTATTATTATTATTATTATTATTATTATTATTAACAGCCCAGAGATGATTTTCACTCCGGTCTGTTTTATTTTTGTTGTTGTTGTTTTACTGAAATAATTGCATGTAAAAAAAGAGAGAGAAAAAAAAGCCTTTGTGCTCAGTTTTCATTTGGCAGTAGCAGATTCAAGTTTTACTGTAATCACTGTCATGGAGGTTAGCACATATTAGGACCTTTTGTTTTTAAAATTTGGTAGAATAACTGTTCCTGTTCTCTGATCAGTGACGGGTGTCAAAGGTGTTGGGATATAGAAAGTTAGCACACTACGGTATAACAAACATAACTAGTTTTTTTTTTGTACAACCCTGCACTAGATTGATTGTTTAGAATAAGAATTATAGTTGGAACAGAGCTGGCACAGGTCTTGTACACCGTATCAGTTTTGGACCAATACCAGCACATCCTGTAACCAAAGGTTGTTTTTTTTTGTTTGTTTTGTTTTCTGGAAATGGTTACACATAAAAAGATGTGAGGATTGGTTTTATCATACACTACCAGTCAAAACTTTGGTTACACCTTCTAATGCTGAAGGTGTCCAAAATATATAATGATCTGAATGAACATTATTTGAATATTGGGATTTGTTTGCTACTTGCGCTCTGCAAAGCCTTGATAGTGGCTTTAAACTGAGTTGCTGTTAATTGGTGACTTTTGAGGCTCGTACAGTAAATCTAATCTAAAGTAAATCTCGTAAAGTAAATCTAAATGAACTTTTCTGCAGCAGAGGTAAGTTTTGGTCTGGTTTTCCTGGGATGGTCTTCATAAGAGGCAGTTTCATTATGGTGCTTGATGGGTTTTTCAAATGTACTTGATAACAGAGTGGCACCTCAGCATATGAATGCCCCGCCTTGCGAAATTCTCACCACAATAGCTAAAATATTACAAGAAATTTTTAGCATACAAGTGACTAAGCTGCGGGGCAAGAGGAATCATAAATTAATGATGTGTTGTTATAATCGCAATAAAAAGTTCATGATTTTGGGAGCATTGGGGGCTGAGTGGGCGTCTTCTTATCTGCCATGTGGAATACCTTGGTTCGCTTCCCCACCTGGTGCCCACAAAACCTACCCCGGGCAATGCAGTCACCCTAAGTGCCACTCCCAATCTTGGAAAAAAAAAAAATCTTCAAAAGGGGACACATGACTCCTGTTAACTGAACTTGTTAAATATTTTTTTATGCTGTACAGGGATTCACAAGAGTAATAATTTATTGGATGATATTATTCATGACTGTATCAATGTTCCTGTTATTTTTGAAAGTACAATGCTTTAACACAATGGCAATGGATAAAAGCTCCACATAAATAAAATTCTGTTGAGCTAAATACATTTATTTTGATATCATCCTCTCTGGATCAACTTTCTGGGCCCGTATTCACAAAACTTCTTAAGCCTAAAAGTTGCTCCTAGTGATGAAATTCTTAGAATATTATTAGAATTTTCCATTAAATTTAAGACTAAATCTTAATAAAGATAAAAAATAATTCTTGAAACATGTTAAACCTAAAAACAGATCTAAAAACAAGTTTAAAAAATTGTTAAGAGTAGAGGGCTTTCTATAGCAGAGGACAAAATGGCAGAAAGAAGAAATATTCTCCTAACATAATAACATCAGACATACAGTATCCTATTTGGTTTTCTTGTTCTTTTACTTCCTTCCATCTCTCTTGGATTGTTGGCTACATCCGAAATGCACCTTAAATAGACTGTCCTGCAATCATGTAACTTGGTAAATGGTGAGTCATTTTGCTCCCATCAATCTGAAATGGATTACAAGTAATAAAATCAGTATAGTAAATAAATGTAAGAACTTAAATATAGTAACTACTGTTTGGAAATTGGTTGCTTCAAAAGTAGACAAATTTTTCAACATTTTAAATAACTTTAAGATATTTAGCCTGGTTTCATGATTATACAATTTCTTTTTTATACAAACATTATCTCTTCACTGTCTATTCTATTATCATATATTCTATTTTCACAAAGAACGCATTTTAAGACCTTTGCAGATTTTTTTTATCAACCAATCACTGTCCTTGAATTGCTGCGTCATCCCTAGCAACGGGGTCAACCACACCTCCTCACTAAGATAAAGGTTACTCAGAGTGAATGAAGTTTCCTAATAGACCAGTGCACATCTACACTTGAATAACATAACTGATTATGCCATGAGGAGTTGATGATCGCAGATTTCATTCCTCCAATGTTGTTTTTTTTTAATGTTTTTTATTGTATTTTTAGTATGGAAATAAAAAAGTAAGTATTCTTTCATGTAGAAAATTAAATATCTACATATACATCTATGCCCTCTAATACAAGTTCTGTTGTGAAGGTCTGATCAATTTCACATGAATTGTTACAGATGACTTGCGGATAGAAGAAAAGTGTGACGAGACGGATCCAACATGGCAGAGGTGGAAAGAGTAATAAACTTTTGTACTCAAGTACAAGTACTGTTACTTCAGTGAAGTTTTACTGAAATACAAGTAAAGTTACCATTATATAAACCTACTCAAGTAAAAGTAAAAAGTAGCTCATAAAAAATTTACTCAGAGTAAAAGTTACCGAGTTACTTTTTTTAACAACGGGGGTGGGATGGGGGATTCTAGTGTAGTTCATAAAAAAGACAAGCGGATATAAATCTCAAACTAGTTGTTTTTATTTGAAGGAACACCTTTGCCTAATAAAGCTGCTGCCTTTCTTGTGCTTGAAATCAAAGTGGTCGCTTAAATATGGTGTGACGCTTTGTATCGGATAGCCGAGGGGGAAAAAAGAGCTCAGAGCCAAGAATAACATTCAGCACAAAACCTTTTTCGGCCTCTTTCAACGTCACAAAATTATAATACAGAACTTTAGTAAAAGTAAAGAAAAGGGTAAAAGAATGGGGCGTTTAAGGGGTGAGCAGCAGACCTGAGCTCCTACTCCGTTCTGTCCTTCTCAGTGCACACACTGGGGGAGAGGCAGCAACTCTTAAAAGGGCAACATACATACATAATGTGGTATACAACATAGTAGTGGTTGTTACAATGGTCAGGGGGTAGCTTCATAAGAATTTGATGGCATTTCGCTTTCAGCCAGGTCTGCAACACTGGCATCTGTTTTGTCCGTCTCCTTTGTCTGTCGCGTTTGTTCTCACCACCCATCTATCAATCAGTGCAGTGGTTTCCGGGGTGCATTTTTTCCCCTTCCCAGTTGAATTTTTCATTCATTTATATTTTACTCAGTAGCGAATATGATTTCAAATGTAGCGAAGTACAACACTTCAAACAAAACATACTTAAGTAAAAGTAAAATTAAAGATTTTAAAAACTTCTTTAAAAAGTAGAAGCACACAAAAAACACTAGTCAATTACAGTAACACGAGTAAATGTAATTTGTTACTTTCCACTTCTGCAACACGAATTATGGCAACATGAGACGATGGATATTGATTCTTATGTATAGCCTGTGCTTTGCAGGCAGGTGACTCAAAATGTGAGGCTGCTTCAGGGAAGGTATCTGGCATAAAAAATTGTGCCAAAAAAAGGTGCATATTTTGAATAACCTACTGTGGTGACCCCTAATGGCAGCATCTAAAAGAAGACAATTGATGTCATTTTTGTGTGCAGAGAGAATACCTGTTGTGTGCTTCAATTGATAATAACATGTTGGAGAGTTTTTTTTATTTTTTATGTTAGATGGGGATCAATATCAGCAGTAACCTACTGGTATTAGGTGGTACTGTGTAATTCTATAAAGAACTAGTAAGTCATAGAAAAAAATATAATGGACAAATTGCTGAATTGCATCAGGATACAGTACATTCATCATAACACTGATTTTTGAGGGTTACCCATCTGCTTAATGTGGTCCCTGCACAATCAGTAGTAATGTAAAACATGCAGACAATTCTCCTTAACCAAAGAGCTAAATCTTGTCAGCCTTGTCTGACGTCCATTCATCCATTCATTTGCCATTTCAGGGGCCTGGATCCTATCCCAGGGAACTTGGACACAATGGCGGGGGACACCCTGGATGGGATCCTTGTCTGAAAAAGGTTATGTATTTTGTGTGTGTGTGTGTGTGTGTGTGTGTGTGTGTGTGTGTGTGTGTGTGTGTGTGTGTCTGGCTGCACTCCCTATGGATAAAACAAGCTCTTCCATCACCCAATCTCTTCCTCCAAAAGACAAGTCACCTCTAACGAGTGAAGCCATGTTAGACAAGAGTAATTAGTCTCAACACGCACTGAAAGAAAGAGAGAGAATGAAAGCGAGAAAGAGAGAGGAGATGGTAAATATGTGCAATGCTTAAACAAAACTAGCGAGGCATAACAGACATGTATGAATGCTTTTAACACATTCAAACTAAAATTTTACATCTGAGATGTGTGAAAAACAAGAATACACATTTAACAGTGTTTTCATTTAGGGATATTAAGCACAGCGTATTTGTTTTTCACAAACAAGAAGAAAAGTAAAGAGAGAATGAGAATGACAGAGAAGGGTTATAGGATGTTCTATACAGAATCATATGAATTCACTTCGCTTAGCTCTGCATACACACACATACACACACGCACAACTTACACAGCAGGTGTTGCCTCTCAAAGACAGAGTACCGAATGCGCGGTGGCATGCTAATGAGATAAGTAAAAAAAGATAAGAGACAGGTTTACTCAAAAGTTGCTCCTCCCTTAGGGCCAATTTAAAAAGAAAGGAAAGAGAGAGGGGGGCATGGGGGGGGGGAGGGAGTGGTAGTAATAGTCAAAATTATCCTACTTAACTTATTAATTAAAAGTGTTTAAGTGTAAAACATGGCCCTACCTCTTAACTGCACATCCTATATTACATGCGCATACACAATGCACAAAATACTCCAGCACCTCCCATTATGAAAGTCTAATGTACCAGTTGACAAAGCATCCATCAGCGCTGCATTCAGACACATCCCTGTGTTCCTTTCTAAACTCCATCGATCATTACGAATGAAATGAATGACGATAATCCCCAGGTTATTCCATCTGTTTTAAAACAAGGCCTTAATATGATTAGGATTTGGATCCAGCCGCCTCCCAGAATTAACAGTGACTAATGGCTCGAAATTCTTTCCCTATGTGAGCGTGTAACATTAGCATTTTCTTTTAATTCATTTACCAGACGCAATAATTCGCCGTGACTCATAAGTCTAAAGGCATCCTGGGCACAGAAGAAAATATGGAGGAATGAATACTCCAGTTCACACACAGGAAATATGACTAGAGCAAAAACAAATCATTTGTCTGAGTGTCTGAAGAGAGTCTGGAGCTCGGTTGAAAAGATGAGCAATTTATGAGGAGCAGGACAGGAGAACTGACCATTACTTTAAGAGTTCTGCAGCAGTCCTGAAGAGCTGTATAGGCCCTTAACCTCCTGAACTTAAAGAAACTCCGGATGCTTAAACACTTTACCTCTCATTCTTATAATATAATATTGATTGCTAAATTGAACTGAACAGTTATTGGATATAAAGTTAGGGTTTAGAAATTTAAATGAGCATAGCAACATAATCTAACTATCTATACATGTAATATAACTGTAAAATTGTCATGTCTTTACATTTGAAGGAGAACAAGAATTTTACTTACAAATTATTCAAGTCACTGAATAAATGTAAATCCATGCTATAGAATAGAATTGATTTACATTTATATGTGTGGTGAAAATTCTAATTAAATAATGACATTTGCATTACCCACATGGCGTACTAGCATCAGCATTTTGTTTATACATTTTCCTATATGGTCAACAAGAAAGCATATACTGATATTTTTAATGAATGCTTTCATAGTGATAAATTAAAACAAGAAATTATCCTTACCATATCAGGAAATAATGAAGTGAATACATTAGCATCCTCTGAGCCAAATATAAAGCCATTAGAAATGGCGATGGTTAAGTATTACATTTTTAACTCGTTACGTTAGTCAAATTACTTGCAGTATTAATAAAGATTATTAGGGCCCAAGCAAGGCGGCACGGTGGTGTAGTGCACACAGGTTGGAATCTGCGACCATTAGGACACCAGAGCCTGTTTTTAAACTTAGCCTACATGATAAAAATTATATTTGTTATCATTGTTAATTAAGATTATGATTACAAAATGTTAGTTAAATATTATTATCATTAAAGTATATATTGTATATAATGTATGTTTATCATTTGTGTTACTGGTTCATGAATACATTTCTTAAAGGAAAGAGCACTTACTCTTACAGAATAACTGTACAATAAATAACCAAACAATATGCCAAAAAATGTAGGTGGTATCAGATTGGCTTGTATTTTTTTCACTGTTGTATCTTCAAAATTATATATTTTGCCCTGCCTTGTCCCAGCTTGCACCACCTGATCATGATAAAAAGGCTTTATTGTGCCTCCGAGTGGCACAGTGGTAAAGTTATCTCGATCCGGAGATCGCGAATTTGATTCCAGGTTGATGCTGTAACCTCTCGCAGCTGGAGGCCTAGAGAGAGCTGATTGGCCGAGCGCTCTCAGACGGAAGCGATGAAAGGTACTTTTTGCTCTCACATTCATTTAATGTTGAAGCCCCCTTACTGGGAGGAATTGGATATGACTAAATTTTAGGGAAATCCCCTTTAAAATAGGTTTATCCCTATAAAATAGTTAAAGATGATGTTAATCCTTTTCTGTGAGGTTCACAGTAAAATTCCCAGGGTTCCACATAAACCCTAGGTAAACTCTGTACAGTGTTAAATCAACAATTGGAAATTTGCTGTGTAACGAGATTATTAATTAGTGCAATATTTAAGCAGCAGCAGTTCGGCAGTCCATTGTGCCTAGTCTTTAATGATGTAAAGCTGAATACGCCTTCTAAAGCTGGAGTGGAAGAGGTGGTGCTTCATCTCAAGGACATTTTTACAGCATCTATTGAGTCAATGTGATTTCAATATGTGATCAGGTGAAGACACTGCTCTATGTTTTTTTTTTTTTCTTTTCTTTATTTTTAGTCTTGCTCACATTTCACTCTGTCTGGGCCTGTGATTCATTCAGAAAACCACGTGGCTTTGTGGACTGTGTATGGCTGTGTGCAACCGTGTCTCTATATGTGTTACATGCACATGTGTAGCAGTATGTGGTGTGTCTTGAATGTGTTTGTTTGTGTTGGCTGACCATTAATGATGAGCAGATGGTGGGGGCAAGCCGATGACCGGACATACTCTCAGAGCACGTGGGGGACATCTGCTGCATAGAAAAACATGCATGACAGTCATGGTCACTTCTCAAGCCATATCTGCTTTTCCTCCTTGTCCTTCACTGTCATATTACTGCACACAAAAAAATACCTTCTGTCACTACTATTATTTTATCCTCTAAACTATTCCATTTAGGAAAATGCTGCAGTCTACTCTTTAATAGAAGTCTTCTAGCCCACATACAAAATCAACTTGAGTTCAATGTTTTTATTTTGGTAACCGAGAATGTTTCTACAGAGCATGTTTCCTGTCAATATGCTGTAAAGTCATGCTCAGATTAAGTGGTCAGGGTACAGGGGAGGATAGCCAAGCAGTCTTTTTTTTTTATTCTGTTGCATCTTGAGATCTTTTTTTTTAGTAATTAAAAATTTTGCATAGAGACAAGCCTAACTGGCCACTTCACTCCATTTTTGATTTCGGCTTTATTCCAAACATGAATCATTGAAAATAATTTTAGCACAACAAAACTGTTTGGGGTTATCTGTGTGGCAATAGTAGAAATACAAAAAAAAGTAATTATTTTACTTAAATAGATATGTGGAATGCAATCATAAGGTTTTTTTTTTATTTTACACTGACAATGTTTATGTTTTGCTATGTTATGGTGTTCTCTGTGATTAGTAGGCATTGTACAACAGTTAGTTCTGACTAAGTAATCTGATTAGATGAGAGGCTTTCCACGAGTGGTGATAATGGACGGTAACTGCACTAGGACTTTTATGTATAGCTCCACGTCACAGGTGTTATATAACCGTTAATTACACTAACTGTCGGTCGCAGCATGTGTGTCCGCCATGCTAAGCAGAGAGCAGCTGCCTGCTGAAAACCCACATTCAAAACCAGTCACGGACACACCTTTAGCAGGAAAACAAATCTGATAATGATATGTAACTTTTAACAACTCTTTTCTACTTTTTCAAATTTTTCTACTTAATTGT
The DNA here is from genome assembly GCA_013621035.1 of Clarias magur. Taxonomy (NCBI): domain Eukaryota; kingdom Metazoa; phylum Chordata; class Actinopteri; order Siluriformes; family Clariidae; genus Clarias; species Clarias magur. Next base: position 3,542,984 of record QNUK01000032.1, on the reverse strand, counting down.
TTTGTGAATTGCTTCTGTGTTCTTTTATCTTACGTTTGAGGTGAGCTAACAAGCTAGCTAGCTCCTAATTCTAGTCTGAATCACAAATCCCTCTGTAACACATAATCAAGGGCGCTACTTAGTGTGGAACAAGGGGTTGTATACATTAGTTAGAATTTATGCTAGTTAGGATTTAACCCAAAACTCAACGTTATCGTAGCTGAAATTCTACAGTTGAAATATAAAGAGAAACTTATGAGATTTACAGGACTGTCCACCACCTCCACCACCTTTTCCTCTTTTATTCTTTTGCCTACACAGTACCGGTATGAATTTCAAACTACTTTTACCCCTGTAATTTTACTCTCTGTCGCCTGCTTCACCAGTAGTGGTTAGTTAGTTCCACCAGTTGCGGAAGGATATGTACTGATGGAGCAAAATTGCTGGTTAAATTATTAAACAGATCATAATCTCTTGATAATAAATAGTGTTTGTGGAACTGTTGAACAAAAGCAATTTACTCATGATGTATACGCACATAAATATCATATAGTTTATGTGTGTGTGTGTTTGTGTGTGTGTGTGTGTGTGTGTGTGTGTGTGTGCAAGCTAAATATTGATGCAGAGCAAGTACACCCCTTTATGAAAAAGGTATTCCCTGATGCCAATGGCCTTCACTCACCCTCAAACACAACTAAAATTTTCAAGAAACAGTTTGAGGAACATGAGTTTGAAGTGTTGAATTGGCCTCCAAATTCCTTAGATCTCAATCTGATCAAGCATCTCTAGGATGTGCTGGACGAACAAGCCTGATCCACACAAGGCTAACAGTACTTAAAGGATCTGCTGCTAATATCTTGGTGCCAGATACCACAGCAAACCTACAGAGATCTTACGGAGTCCATGTCTCGACAAATCAGTCATTTTTGCAGTATGAGGCAGACCTACACATTATTAGCAGGTTTTTTTTATATTATGTCTGTGTATAAGACTAGATTTGTAGCTGATCGGTGTATCTTGGTTGGTTAAGGTTAAAGATTTTTTATTTTGTACATTCAAAAGCAAGTATTACAAATAATATGTAGTGTATTACATATTACGACACAATAATAGAGTTAAACTGAACTAAACTGTGACGAATTTCAGCTTTGTTATAAAGACGTCCTTGTCACCATCTCACAACCTAAAAGTGTGCAGGGTAGGCCTTTTACGTACATAAAGTGTGATTCAATCACTACACACCTGCAATGAGTAACAATACCAACATGAACACACTGTCATTGGTGACATCATGTAATCAATATATACTTCAATGTGTAACTATAATACTATCCACATAATTTCCAGGTTTCACCCACAACAAAGTTAACACTGATAATACTGATATCATGGAAATGTGATTAAAAGATTTGTACATCTCGTTGTATGCAAATGTTTTTGCAGGGAATTTGTATCATATTTACAAAAGCATGATACCGCTGATTTTCTTCACACCCTCATGTGCGTTGATTAAGTGCCAATCAGCTAATGTACAAAGTCATGTTTACAGCACAGTTGATTTAGACTTGGTGGCATTTGCCATACTCCCAAAACGAAGCCAAAGCTTTTTATACAGAGAGCTATAAATGACAAACTGACAGCTAAAAACTGAATGGTATAAAATTTTACTTGCAATCACAGGTTCCCAACCCTGGTCCTGCACAGTTTATTGCTTTCCTGGTTCTAACACACTCAGTGAAATCCAATCATCTCTCTGAACATCTAGCACTGCTCAGTTAGACCCAACACCTCTTAAGGTACAAGGAGGGCACGTATCAATGTTCTTCCCTGTTCAAAATTTCCCCTGGCTGTCTTTGAACGTTCTCTTCATGAAGTACCTACATTTGAACTTTTGTTATTTAAAAAATTTTATTAAATTTTTTTTTTAGGCTGATAGTTCTTTTAGTTCTGGACCTAGTGAAGGAGTATGAAGATGTTTTATGTGTTTTAAGGTCACTAAGGGCATCGGGAAAATGATGTAAATGTAAATATAAAATACTGAACTACAAAGTACACAGTGCTATTCTAGAACCAGGTGTGGGAATCTGTGGTGTAAATGCTACTGCAAACATTTTATGAAGCAGTTTATTTTATATCTAGCTTGATAATAAATTATGAATTCCTCTAATTATAAGATGACCATAAACAGTATTGTTTTGTCTGACAAAATATTCTATAGTTTTTTTTTTTCAATTAAATTCAATTCAGTTTCATTTATATAGCGCTTTTAACAATGATCAGTGTCGCAAAGAAGATTTACAAAATAAAAAATAAAAAAATATATCAATTTGTTATCATTAATCAGTTTGTCCCCGACGAGAAAACCAAGGACGACACTGGCAAGGAAAATATGCACCGAGATGTCAATAGGAAGAAACCTTGAGAGGACCCAAACTCAACTGTGAACCCATCCTCATTTGGGTGATATCAGATAGCTGGGATTGATCTGCAGACATACTGTGTGTAAGGAGGCTGGAAGTTAATACAACTGGAGAGGTTTAAATTACTATGGAGTCCACTTTTGTTATTGGAGGCTTAGATATAAAACTGTTTGGGGGTAATTTCATACCTGAAATATTGACTGCAGTCACAAGTCATCAGAGAACAGCTGTCTGCATCAACTGAGTCTAAGACCATCTTCATGGTACAGTGGAACCATCCACAGTCACCACATGCATTTCAAGGTGACCATATGGGGCCTCCATGCGACAACATCTCCAATCAACAGAGAGTGACGAAGAAAGAGAGAGGGGGAGAGAGATAGAGAGATAATAACTAGTTAGGGATGGTTACAATCACATAATGTATAAGATGAATGTATATTTAGTTCACTATGCAGGAAACACAGACATGAGTTCTCCCTGGGAAGTAAAGCAACTAGTCACCAGCCACCCCCCACAAACCGGATTGATCTGAGTTTATAAAGTGGTGAGAAACTAAAGTGTTGTTCATAATGCCATGAAGTTATATTTCCAGCTGGCATTCAAACATAAACCACATATATTGTACATTGTCACATATCATTACAGTTCAATGGAATTCTGCTCTTTGCAAACTCCAGCTTGTGGCAGGAGTTTAAAGTTCTATCCTTGACCTTTACATTTATAGCATTTGGCAGATGCCCTTGTCCAAAGATACTTGCTTTGAAGTCTCTCAAAAATGCATTATGATACCTGTTTACTAGATCACAAAGATTTTATTTGCTTGTTTGTTTGGTTTGTTTTGGAAGTTAATTTCCCTACCTAGGTGCTAGAACAGATAACAGGGTTGATGAATGCATTCTTTATAACCTGTGATGCATGTGGTGGGACCAATCAGCTAGTGGTAGACGACTGGAGGAAGCATAGTAAACTGGGTCTGGGTTTTTGTTGTTGCTGTTTGAATTTATTCATTCATTCATGCTCTATACTGTTTATCCTGTACAGGGCTGCAGAAAGCCTGGAGTCTATACCAGAACACTTCAGACACAAGGCGGGGTACACGCAGGACACATGTACACACCACACACTAACACATTCATTTACACAATAATAATAATAAATAATTAAGTAATTAATAAGTAATTTAAGAACACCAATTAACCTAACGTGCATGTCTTTGGACTATGGGAGGAAACCAAAGTACACACAGGATACCCACCAATCATGGGGAGAACATGCAAACTCCACGCACACAGACCTGAGGGGGAATCAAAGTCTTAACTGCCCACTACTACCACAGTACTGACTAATGTATTTATTTTGCTTCGGAGGCAAACATCATTGTTTTAAATCTAATCTTGTCTGCTGCATGAACCCAGTAAGGGGAGCGCAGCAGTGTGTTGGTGTCGGAGAACTTTGAAAGGAAGGTTGAAAATAGTTTCAAAGTTCTGCATCAGCGCTCTGAGGCAGAACCTGCCAGTAGCAATTGCAACAGTCCAGTGTTGAAATGACAAGGGACTGAACAAGCACCCGAATGACCTGTGTGGATAGAAATGGACAAATTCTTCTGATGTTGTAAGGGAGAAATCGACATAAGCGGGTCAGATGGGAAAGCGATGTCCGGGGTTACCCCACAGTGAGAGCAGGGAGATCACTCCTTGAGCAAGGTCTTTAACCTTACTTCTCTTACCTGTCATACTGTCAAAGATTTATTACCCAAAATATAATCAGTATTCAGTTTATTTAGCCCACGGTGTACACTAGTGTGCGGCTTGTTTTTGGGACTGTCGCTCATCAAAGTACCTCCTGGAGCCTGAGTACGGGGGCGCGTCCCTGGTGCTCAGAGTGGATCGTGAGTGTCGAGGATGTGCATCCGCTAGGTGGAGACACTGAGTAAGAACGGAGCAGGCGGAGCAGCGGCAAGAGCACAAGCGCAGAGAACACCGAGACGCAAACACACGCACAGAGCGGATCGCGCTGTCGCTTCATGCCGCCTACACTGCAGCTGCTGGACTGAACGCTATAACCGTCTACACTGCAATCGGGGGAGAGATTACAAGAAATCGCACCATGTACCGTAAGGAAGGTGTGGTGCTGACGCTCGTCGCTGCTTTGCAGGTAAAACTGCTTGCAATGTGTGTGTGTGTTGTGCTCGCGCTGAAAGGAGGATCAGATGGTTGACGATGCTGTAGCATCCTGTGTGTGTGTGTTTAAAGCTTTTGAGTGTTGCATACAGGGCTTTGCTTCTGACCCATCCTAGTGCATTGCTTATAGCGGATTTCTCCCATGCAATGATGACGATGATGATGATGAATAAGCTGCCTGGTTATACACTTTGACGCGTGCATACTAACGTTACTTATGCTCGACCTATGGTGCAGTGCTTATTATACCGAGACTACCAGGTGCTTTGCAGTTTGCTTGCTTGTACAGTATAGTACGTTACAGTGTATATATTTATACACTCATACTGTATAGATATCTAGTAGTTCATTGACTTTGGATCGCTATCACAGTCCCTCAGGGCAGCGCGTGCATGTGTTAAACGTCTCGCGCTGCCACATACACGTTAGATTACGTTTCGTTCTGGACGTGAAAGTTTTTTTTTCTTTCTTTCTTTTTCTCAGAGAAAGAAATGCTCGATATGAACAATGACACTGAAGGTTTCAATAAGCGTGTAATGAAGAGCTCGTTGAAGTCGCCGCAGGGCGTTAATGCTGTTCCCTGAATGAGCTCCATGCTGAGACCCGCTCAGTCCTGCAAATCAGATCTCTCAGCTGGGGACTGCATGTGTTATTTAGTTATTTAGTGTCCGGATATTCAGGATAAACACTGGTTATGTGCATGAAAAGTACAGTAAAGCTATCCACCAGTGTCCAGGCAGCCTGTGCAGAGCAGGAGCACTTTCTTAATGCAGGGATTGCTTTGAAATAAAAGATAGATATATTTTCAAAGGGTGCATAGACTACTGGTTTTGTTCGATAAAATGATATGAATGGCATATCCTTAAGCGTCTGCTCTCTCGGGGATCCCTTAAAACATCCTTCGAGGGTTTCCTTTCAGAAAACCAGAACCTCCTGAGAAAGTCCGAACAACCCACTCAGAAAACAATTCCATGTTTAAAGTAGTCTTAGTTATACCGTAGCACTGTCGCCTTGCACCTCCAGGGAACGGGACCCTCAGGGTCTGTGTATGTGTGGAGTTTGCATGTTCTCCCCATGCTTGGTGGGTTTCCTCCGGGTGCTCTGGTTTAATTCCACATTTCAAAGACATACACATTACGGTATTTGGCGTTCCCAGATTGCACGTAGTGTGTGAATGAGTGTGTGTGTGTGTGTGTGTGTGTGTGTGTGTGTGCCCTGCGATGGATTGGCACCCCATCCAGGGTGTACCCCACCTCATGCCCTAAGTCTCCTGGGATAGGCTCCAGGATCCCCGCCACCGTGAATACAGGATAAAGCAATATAGATGATGAGTAGTTATATCAGTGGTTTTGTATGATCTTCGTTTCTTAAACGCTTCATATATGCTGTATTGTACAAAATCTCCTCCTCCTCTAACGTGTGAATGTGTCTACGTATTTGAAAGTCAGTGTAAATCCTGCTCATAAGGACATAGGTGGGGGTCTGGTACCCACCGAGCAGCCCAGCTCCAGGTCAGGACTCTGGAGGTCATACTAAAAGGTCTTGATAAAAATGAGATGTGATTAAAGGAGTGTGCGCTGCTGCCTCGCTGTGCTCTCCTGTGTCACTCTTCTCCTGTTTCCTCCTTTTGTGAATCCTTGTGTCAGCAGGATCTTGGCCGTTAATATTGATCTGTATGGATATTTGATACGCCCCGACAGCATGGTGCGCTGCAAATGCTGACGTTCGTGTTAAAACTCGGATTTCTATCCTGTGCTTCACCAGGTGCTAAGTATACGCTGGAGAACAAAGATCTCGTAGCGAGACCACCAGCACGTTTCTATGGAAATTAGCACAAAGTGTCTTATCAGGCATTGTGTGCGAAAGCGGGTAACAGGTCACTCAAGTCCTCTTTGAGGTAACAAGTAATTAACATGTTTGGTGAATCAGCCGTCTCATTAACAAACAAGGCAGCCGTCTCCTCTCCTCCTCTGATCTTACTCCAAAACAAAGAGGCCAGTTCACAGTGGACATCGGGAACCAAATAGTGCATGTCTTTGATCTTTAAATTTACCCTCCAAGAGCCAAAATAGACGTTTACCCCCAGTCGGGTACAGAGGATGTCGTACAGTGTCTGAACTAGATCTCGCAGCGTGGCTTTCGCACTTGATGTTGCTGTGTAAATTAAAAAGAAGCTTTGACTGTTAGTCTTGAGTTGAGCGATGCTTTGTCATAATTTTTATTTTAGTAATGGCCTAATCACATGTCACAATGTTGTATTAAAAAAAAAAAAAAAGATTACATATTTACCACGACCTGGCTAATCAGGCACCAATTAAAATGACAAAGAGGCTCAGCAGGTATTTATCACACACAAAGGCTACCCAAAATGCTGTCTACATAGGCAGCTTAATCCAATCTGCTTAGCAGCAGCAGTGACTTCCTTCAATAATAAAAATAATAAAAAAATTTTTTAATGATGCAGCATATCATAAGCGATATGGACACTTCCCAGTTATGAGAAATGCGTAATATGATGCAGGAGAGGACTTGCAAGGCTTGAGTGTGCGTGCACCAAGTGTGCCGCCAGATCTGGCTTGTAAAGCCGGACCATATGTTGGACAGTCAGCCCCACTTGGCAACGTCTCGCCCTCATGACCTCATCAGTCTAATTACACCCCACTCCAAAACAACAGATGCTTCAGTGCCATTGGGGGTTAAGGAAAGAGCAGTGGAGGTGGGGGGAGGACGAGAGAGGAAAAGAGAAGAGAGCGCATGGCAAGCCCTCGGGGAATACGACACTCATGAGATACACTGAATAATTTAGCAGACAGAAGAGAGGAAAGTTATTAATGTTTTTTCACCTGCAGCCGCTAAATCAATTGATCGATGCCCGGTGGCACTACACGATAAAAGATGCCCAGTGTGCCAAAAAGTTGTCATGAACTGAACTGAGTTGGTGTGATTACAGGTCAATGTAACCACATTTTCATGTATACATAAATAATTAGATGATACCCAAGGCTCTGCCCACGTAGATCCATGCTGATTGTAAATGGTAATCAAAATATACATTAAAAGATATATATTATGTCAGAGTATGACATAAACCTTCATGATGATGCTTATTATTGTTATGTTTGAGGAAAACGCTTGTGAAACGCCTGTGATGCACACACATATATTTTTAAGCGTGTACTTTTTTACATTTAAAACACACTTATTTTACATACAATGTTACAAGCAAGCATTTAACGATGTAAGCAGGGAGTTTTTTTTTTTAATTAATCGTTCCATAATTCACTGTGTAGTGACCGCACAGAAGAACCCTAGGGAGCACCCAAGATATACAATCAAGCTGAATATTCGGACTACAAAATAAACATAGAAACATCTATTTGTATATGACTAAACCAAAAAAAATGAATTATTCATCTTTGTGGTAAATTCAGGATATTGCCTCATTTAATTTCTCTTTGCAACACAGTTTGGTGCGTGGGTAAATATATTTTGCTGTAAATGCGTAGTTCAGCAAAACTGCTAATGATCATTCTGTCCCTCATAGCCTCTTGCCATATTGTTCTGTCTCATGTTCATTAAGTGTGGAGTTAATGATTACTAAGTGAAGTGCTTTGGTTGTTTTGGCAGGTGGTTTTGCAGGCTGTGGGGGCGATGCCATGCCAGCCAGCATTCACCCAGGAAGAGTACAGCGTTGTCGTCAATGACATTATTACGGAGGGACAGGCCCTGCTTAAAGGTGAGTGAGGAAGTCGTTTGTGGATTCAATTCTTGCAGCCCTCGCTGCTTGATGTTACAGATGGTCGAGGCAACTGTGGCGGATTGCAGCAGGATCCTCTCTCTATCTCTCTTTCTGCCTCCCTCCAGTTGGATGATGAGAAAATACTGTGTGTGTTTGTGTGTCAGAGTCAGCTGGGGGAGGGTGCCCAGTTTGTGTGCGTGTGTTTGCGTGTTTATTCCAAGCCTGAGAAGAGGAAGGGCTGTGTTTAATCAGTGTGGTGTTTATGGGCTAGCGCACCCGTGTGTGTGCGTGTTTGTGTGTGTGAAGCAAGAGTGATGGTTTTACTTTAGAAGGAATGTGAGTTTGTTGTAAGCGTGAGATATTTGCGGTTTAATATCAAACTGCTTGGTTTGCACACAAGCCTGAAACATCCACTGATCAATAGCATTGATTACACACCCATCCGTGGAGTCCGTCAATAGCACAAAGCCTACTCACCCGTACTCATATGGTCATTTAATCACAGTTCAAAAATCCACACGCGCTGACTTCAGCAGCAAGGAAATGCCAATGTGAATATTTTGCACTTACCCACAGTGCCTTTTGTCCAGGGCTTGATTCGAAAGGGGGATTCAAATTAAATAATAAAAATGGTCGCTGTTGTAAAAAAAAATAAAAATAAAAAATCCTATCATCCCTTTTCCTTTTCTTTTGAATGTTTGTTAGGGATGACTTGATAGAGATCATGATGTTGATTATTCTTTAACTTCTTTTAAGAAATAAGATAACCAGCGCTAACACGTGCCCAGAGATATCACAACAATAAACGAGATAATGATAATTTCCTTATCTTTCTTATCTTTGTTGTCTTATCTAATCTGGAATGTGTTGTTTGTGTGGTAAGTTTGTGTTTATTATTATGAGACAAAACATTAGGGCTTTAAAAAAAATCTATTTATTTAGTTTGTTTGTTATGAGATTGAAAACTTGCTAGCTAAGCTAATCCTAGGTATGAAGGCATTTAGAAATTTCTTTATTTATTTTGAAAGTGGGAACCTAGCTAGCTAAGCTAATTCTGGGGTAACCTGTAAGATATTTTTCTATGGTATTCATACCTGTACCATGGTAGATAGTATATAGCCATGGTAGTTTTAATAGTACCTTATGATATTTATTTACTGATATAGTACATTTTGCAACAATATGGTACATAGTATTACCATAGTGCAAACCTTGGTACAACAGTATGTAACATACATAATATGGCACATGGTTCTACCAGGTACTGTAGTATGATACTATTGAACATTTACCAGTGTACTGTCAAAAATGAATACATGTTATATATGTTTATGTGCCATAATGGTAATATCTACAGTATGTTGTATTTTATCATCAGTTAAATTCCGTAGTGTATGTTGAAAATCTTTCTATTACATATATTAATATGTGCTGTCTGTACTCTGTACTATACCATACAAGTAGTATGTACTTACATATCTAAAATGGTATAGTATGTCCAAACATACCATATTGCTGAACTTTGGTAGCCACCGTATTACCCAATAAGTACCATGGTATTGGCCAAAGTATTCAGTACCTACTGAAGTGCCACAGTACCTACCCTGGTACTCTGTATAGTCCTGTGACGCCTCCCCTAGTAATGTTTGTAATACCACAGTAATACTTTGGTACATTATGGTATGTATGTACTGTTCTTTAGCATAGTGAACTATAGTACATACCATAGTACATTTCTTATGTGAAAACAAATATTTAAAAACCAAGCCTCCTTAACTCCTCTATCGCTTAATTTACAACCTACTTTTAAAACGTAACATCTATAAGACTTTTAAGGTCACATTTTCCTCACAGTGAATAGAATGTTATGGTTTTACATCAGACCTTCAGAGCTCACATTAGAGATGCACTTTCCTTTAATAATATAGATAAACCTCCATGAACAGCTGGTTTCTGCATCTATTCAACACTTATATAAATGTATTTCTTTAATTTTTTGTAACACTTCTTACACATACTATACCTTTTTTAAAGGCAAAGACACATTTGTAAGCTGCCTTTACTTTTGTTTTGTAGGAGCACACAGCTCCCACACTTACTCACTTACTCACACACACACAAACACACACACACACACACACAACCTTACTAGCACCAACGCTGACCTAGAGCAATTAAAACAAAAGAGACAACCAGGGCTTAAGATTTCACACAGGGAGTCTACATTTCACAGCCTTGGGGGAGTTTCCAGTACTTGTTTTATGTGTGTGTGTGTGTGTGTGTGTGTGTGTGTGTGTGTGTGTGTGTGTGTGTGTGTATGTGTGTGTGTATGTGTGTGTGTGTTTGTATGTGTCCAGTAAATCCACCCTTGGTAAGTTATACACTTACAAAGAAAAGCCAGCTGATATCTGTGTTGACTCACAGATTTGCTTCCTGTGTTCTTTCAAGTTGAAAGATGGAGCACCATGACATTCTCTCTTCCGCACGCACCCCCCCCCACACACACACACAGACTAAGCCAGTCATTTACCGCAGTCTCATCCCTTTTCTCTGGACTCCTCTGTTGGGTCTTGGTTAATATCTTTCCTAACAGTATCTTTTCTAATGCAAACGTAAAGACCTCATCCTTTCCATTCATCTCCTTTCTCTTTCTGTGTATGCCTCAGGGGGTTTGACCCCTGTATGCAGATTATTGGGAGTCTCTTGTCTAACATGAGGAGGATGTTTTGTTTCAGTAAGACTCATTCATTGCCTCCTTTTTAAAGCAAATGACTCAGGGATGAATACTTTCACCGCTCCCCCTTTGTCTTCATTTTAGCTGTGGAATACACAGTTTAAAGGTGTCTCGCTGACTACCCACAATGACCCACACTGATGAAATGTGCTTATGAAGCAGCACTCCACTTTTTGAGATGGGATTCGGCCACGAGAACTTCCTGTTTCGCAATTATTCATCTTCCCTCATTGACTGTAAGAAAGGTTACCAAATAAATCATTGGAAATCCAGTAACTGAATGATTAAATGTACAAATGTATTTTTCTGGTAAAAACAGTCATATATCATATTTTAAAAATAGCATCTGAAAGGGCTGCCATGTTCTGCATCTTTACTTTCTCTTTTCTAAACCCATCTTTGAAAAAGATGCAGCCTGATGAATATTAGGACACTTTTTATACCGCTCTGGTTTGCCATTCACTTTGACACTTATCAAAGACAAATACTGAATTTGTTTATACCTTTTTCCGTTCTCTTGTCTTTGTGCCATCAGAGAAAGATAACACAGAAGGAACTCATGTTGGCTCTTTAGAGGAGATGATCACAAGGAGATGTAGAGTTTGTGAGCTGATTACATAGCTGATCAGAACCCACAAGCACAGACAAATACATACAGAGAGCTGCTCCAAAAAGTGTGTGTTTGATCAGTTCTGATAAAAGGGCATAAGAGAACGTCAAGCTTCAAGCTCGTTGTGTTTCAAAACTTTGACAAACTCAAGTGAATTTTGCAAAGGGAGAGAAAGAGAGAGAGAAACTGAAGGCTGGGGCATGGGGACTTTCTTGCAGTTAGTTTGTCCAATTAGGATGCAGCAGTGAGGGCATCAGCATGCGGGTCAGTGCTCCTCAATGGGCTGACCGAACTGGAATTAAAGGAAGAACAGACCACATGTGTGTGTGTGTGTCTGTGTGACTGTGTGAGCATCTGTGTGTAAAGGGGTATTTTAGCAACTGGCTTTTGTGATGTCCGTTTTTTAAATGATAATATGAACTCTGAAGTCTGGCCCCTCATTAACCGGTTTGGACTGAATGAATAAATGGTTGATTGTCCTTGAAGTTCACACTGATTGTGATTTATTTCTTTTTGGTTCAATTAATTTTAATTCATGTTTTTTTGTTACTCTTATACAAGGGATGTCCAAGTCAAACCGGGACTTTTGATTGTTCAGAATATTAGTCACACAGTTATAACTCTCTTTATTTCTCTATACAATCCCCTGCTACACTAAAGCACTTATCCCAGCATTTCACTAGCATAAGGGTTAGAAAGTTTTCTCAGTCCACCGTTGCCATGATCAGGCTGCAAGCTTCACATGTAAACAACCCGCCCCTAACTCCCAGTGATTCATTTCATGGAAGTGCCTTGGAATGAAGTCAGCTCTGTTTGGGGGATGTGGCAATAACTCCCAGTTGAGTTCCTGTAATGTGCAAATGGTGTTGGTGAATGATTGTGTTCACAGTTCCCACAGACAGATGCTTGTTTTCCACAAGTTGGTGACAAGTTACCCGTCGTTTTTCAAGGATCAGGCATTCCACTCGCTGAGTGTTCAACGACTGCAGTGGCCCAGGATCGTCATTCACGGACGTGCAGCCTTTTTTAAAACATTTGCACCATTCAAATGTTTCACTGTGACTAAGAGACTTGTCACTGTATTGTGCTTGAAGTCTTCCATAAATGTCAATAGGTATTACACCTTCATTCACAAGAAATTTCACAAGTCCCGGTTTGACTTGAATGCCCTTCGTACTTTGTGTAACAAAAGCCTTTACCGTATGAAATAGTTGATTATAAATGATTATGCTACCATAGCAGGTATGATCCACTTGTAGAAAGATAGTAAAACACATGAATGGAGTGAAAGTCAATTGCTTAATGTACAATGTGCTTTTTTACTGCAGTTTATTTTGCTGAAATATAATTATATTCTGTATATACATTCCTAGGAATTTATTAATAGAAATAGGAATTGAAAAAAGCGAGCTTGTGTAAATCACATATCTTTACAATGCAGTACAGTAACTCATAAAACAATGTAAGTTTTTTTGATAGAACATTTAGCTATTGGTTATATAACTGAATCAAACATTAGTTAGTTATGTAAGCTTGCTTGTTTAGATAAGGACCTATAGACATTCAAGCATATTAAGGAGAAATATAATTTAATTCAGAAGGTGTTAGCTGCTGTATGATTTGTACAAGAATAGATTGGAAGACCTCTGAGGTATTTATTTCCAAAAAAAAAAAGTCAAGCCAGATGTCAAGTCCAAGACTCATGGGCCAGATGAGACCCTATGTCTTGATTCGTCTTGCAAACTTACAACCGAATTCACGCATAATACCTACTGTGTAACGTTTTCTCACTACTACATTAACATCTAGGATTCACACCAGACATCAAATGAAGCAACTGCAAATGTTCCTCACACACCACTGCACAGCGCATGGGAGCTCGTATCTCACAAGGCTTAAACGCTGGTTAAAAGCCTCACCTATCTGCTTGCATCTTAAAAGCATCATAACTGGCCTTTGGTGTGATTCAGTGATCTGTTGATAAAAAAAGATAGAAAACTGATAAAAAGACAGAAAAAGAGACAGATATTTCCTAACAGGGATAATCCAGTGTGAGTTCTTCGATATCTGTTTGAAATTTTTACATTTGAAAAACGATTGGAAAACATATGTGGAAGTTTTAGTATTTTTCTAAATGTTATTTACTTGTATGAGTCTGAATTAGAACAATATGTTCCAGATGTTGCTTCATTTTCTTCACTGTGTGTGTGTGTGTGTGTGTGTGTGTGTGCGCGTGTGTGCGTGCATGCATATGTGTGTGTGTGTGAGATTGGCTGAGTAGAGCTGCTGTGTGTGACAAAAAGCATGCACATTGTTCATAGATCAGATCACTGATGGCTCTATCTGCACAGAGCAGGCAGACGAGCTCATGCACTCATCCCCTTAATTACTGAATTATTGAATCGCAGCAGTCATGAATAATTAAGAGTTTTGTAGAAAGGACGCCTGTATTAAACTAGGATAAAGAAGCTGAAAGCTGTAAGTGTTAATTTTTACTCTGGTATATTCTCACCAGGGTCCAGAAACAAAACAAAGAAAAAAATCGAAAGAATTTATTCTGAGTAAAATCAGGACTTGTGTTCCAGACCCAAGATATTATTCCTATGCTGGTTAGTACTAGAAATGCAAGAATAGGTTTAATTCCATTCCTTATACATAGGCTGCATTGACGGCATATTTGGCATAATCAAACCCTAATCCTAAATAGAGCCTATATATAAGGAATGGTATAACCCTAACTAAATAGATAGATTGATTGATTACTTTATTGATCCCAAAGGATCCAGAAGGTTCTGAAGTGTGTATGTTGAAAATAAGGAGGGCTTCTACAGGCTAATTAGATTTTTTTCCCTCACCTAATGTGACCTCATTATAAGAAGATCCCCTCCCTCAGTTTGTTGCTCAACTACAATGAGCTCTGTTTGTGGGTATGTGTCTCAGTGTTAGCTCATTTACAGAGACACTGAAATAGCGCATTTGGAAAGGGAGTGTAATTCAGTTTCAGGACTGGGAAAAAAAGCTGTATCTGAGGGGTATTTCAGCTGCAGCAGCTGAGACTTGTTAAAGAAAAAGTAAAACATTGGACCTTTTAAGGGCATTCACATGTAATGTGGAATTTTGCTGTTTATCCAAGAAATATCTGTGTATGTTTTACCACAGGCTGTTTTTATTCAAAGGAGTCTGATGGTGTTGCTGCAGGTTGTCAACAGAGCCAGCAAACACTTAAAGAGTTAAGGATGACAAGAATATCCTTTGCGTCCTTTTTTTATTTTTATTCTTCCAACTTGTTTGGAGCTGAGCTTCACACTCCTAGATTTCTCTCTGTCTCTCTCTCTCTCTCTTGCTCTTACACATACACACACCCACACACAAGCAAACGTGTACACACTGACATAGTGATCGATGATTCCAGGGTCCAGGTTCCAGGGTTTTGCTAGATCGATGTAAGGTAATGAAGTCTGTGTGTCAGAGAGAGAGAGGGTAAATGAATTAAATAAATATACAGAAGAATTTGGAGTATTTTAAAAGCATTAACTTGAGTAGGTATTGGCAGTAACATCATGATAGACAATGCAATACAAAAAATGCAAGAAACCTATTAAAAAAGAAAGAAAAAACAAAAAATTTGAATTAGAAGATGTTAGAATTAGAAATCGGGAATTAGAGATGGCGAAAACGAGTCGTGAAGTTGATTGCTCAGGTTATTGGCAAACGTAAAAGGTAAATCAAAGCTATTATGTAATTTCTGCTCTGATGACAAGAAACAATAGGAAAATGTTATTAATATTGATATTTTAATATGGCTAGTATGTCGTTCTGTGCATTGAGACTGGTATCCATGCCCTATTCTAAGCTGTTCAGTTTTATATATGAGTTAAAGCTAAACTTTTATACAAACCTCATACATTCAATCCCCCAGTTATGACTGTGGAGAAATGAACGCAAAAAGCTTGACAGTGATTCTTCTCCCCCTCCGCAGTTCTCTGTCAAGTCGGAAACCTTTGCAAAGTGTCAAAGCTGAGGCACTTCGAAAAACACGAATCCCAAACATCCTTACTCTTACCACAGCACTGTCTGTGTGGGTGTCGCATTTCATTCAGGTGTCATGGTCGTGTCAGTCGCAGCACGTGGCCCTGTCTGACCCAGGCTAAGAGATGTGTGGACTCTGCGAAGTTCTGGCCTCAAGGCTGTTTGAGTTAATCTTCAGCACACAGTGCCGCAGGGTAGCTCAGTTTTAAACCCAAGAAGTATAGTGTGTGTGTGTGTGTGTGTAAAAGTGCAGCAGGACTAAGCCCTAGCCAAGATCGCTGTGTCTGCGTGCTCCAGCTGGTTCTCATCTCGAGCTGATGCTGTGCCGTTATATATGTTAAAAAAAAAAGTATGTATGTAGTTGGCTTTAGCTACAGGATATGTTTTTCTCCATTAGATAAGTGCTTCGCTCAAGATCAAACGACGAAGCTGTGTTTGCACTTAGTACTGAATTATATTAGACTCGAACAAAGACGTGAGAGCTGGCACTTATGGATGCTTTTAGACGCACCGCTGCCGAGGTTCTGGCATTCTTATAGAAGAGACGGAGAGACTGACCCAGTAATGCACCATACTAACAAAACTCTCTCTCTCTCTCTCTCTCTATACCCCTTTATAAGCCTCTTTTGAGTGTTAAAAGATTATTACTGGATGCCATGTTGTCATGGATTCCGTATTGTCAGAGGTCACACTTATTTCTCCTCCTTCCTTTTTTCTTGTGTCTTTGTGAGTGCATGAAATTTGTCTTTAAACTCCATTCGCAGTATTATTTTTTTTTTATTCTTATAAATTTCATCTTCTTATCCACATTAACAAAGTCAAATCCCAGGTTGAGATTTCCATCTTTAAAAAAACGACATGCTCCATGTGTTAATATAACACATGTTTAAAACATGTTCATAATGTTAATGACTTAAAGAATTTTAATACTTTATTTTATACTAAACTAAGACCTCATAACACAGCTCTATTGTGTTGTACTTGACATTCATAAAGTGCCTTGTTTTGCAGAATAATCTATGGTAATATATACTACAGTCCAGCTTCTGAATATGTATGGATTCATGTATTTGATGAAACATTTGTTGTGTTTTTTTTTTTTTTGCCAACGCTGACTAAACGTGACATTAAAGCGAAACGTTCAAAAGCCTCTTAACTAACAGGCCAGTGTATGTATAAAATATTAGTTTACAGTACTTCATTTACATAATACTTAATTGAGTACAGTACCCGGACCCTTCTCTTCCACACAGTCTTGGATTGAGCACAGGAGAGCGTTTTGACGGAGAACGATGCAGTGTATGTTGAGCAGTTAGACGGCACCTCGGGTAAATATTTCTGCAGCGCTTGCACATTTGGAAATAACACAAACCCTCACAAGCCCACCCTTTAAATTCATTTGTATGTGATTGCCCTGGTTTCCAGTGTATGATGGATCACTGCTTAGTGTGCAGGACTGTGCCGTGTGTAATGTAGCTATCCGAGAGAAAGAGAGCGAGAGAGAGAGAGAGAGATGGGTGTGGTAAGTTGGTTTATTAAGCCAAGAAGCATTTAATGGCTGTTGAGCAGCCATAAACAAATATTATGAAGTAATTTCAACCATAATTAATATAGTAATAGCATTTAATTACAGGAAGCTCGTATGTCTGCTTTGTGTCTCTGGTTATGTTCTTACCAGCGCCTAAAACTACAAAATGCACACACACACACATCAATATCTTCTCTTTCTGCCTCTCTCTTATGTATTCTCGCCGGTACGGAACACGATGACCGTTAGAAACGATAGCCCGCGGTCAGAAAGCTAACGCTCACGCATGGCACACACACTCGAACGGCGTCCGCCCAGCCCAGGCAACCAGAGGTCAGACTTGTGGTTGTATGTGTGTGCGTGTGTAAGAATGCGGGGGTGGGTTGCAACAGCAGAGCCTGGTTTCAATCACAGGAGTTGATGGGATTGTGGTGGGGGGGGGGGGGGAGGGGGGGGGGGGGGTGAGGGGTAACTAGGGAGACAGATAAAGCAGAGTGCCCTAGACAGCCAGAGAGGGTTAGTGCAGGGGAGGTGAACTCGGAGTCCGAGTCCACAAGCAATGTCAGGAATTCAGCAAGAGAGCGGAGAGAGAGAGTAGGTAAAGCGATGACAGAGGAGCGTAACGGCTGGAGAAGAGGAGCGAGGAGTGGGTATTGTGTGTGTAACGTGTGTTCAGTCTGCCATGTTTGTGGCTTATTTTAAGCTCTACCAAATCTCTGAGTGCCCTTTTGTGAAGGCTGCCCACTTTCTGCAATGTGTGTGTGTGTGTGTGTGTGTGTGTGTGTGTGTGTGTGTGTGTGTGTGTGTGTGTGTGTGTGTGTGTGAGGGATTCAAGCTGGTCTCCAGGAGCACTTTGCTCTTGCAGTATTAGTGTTTATGTTGAACTCTTGAGATGTGTGTATCACTGAAGCAGACCTAAAGAGCACAGTGCTGTTGGTATCTCCCCAGCAGACACAACACTCCCAGCTTCCCTCAACCTTAATCTCAGGCTTACGTCTGGGTTGTGTTCGCTTCAGAACAGGCCAACGAGCATTTGGGAGGCAGCGAAAGCATTTTAAAGAGAGCAGAATTTATTGCACGAAACACTGGAACACGCACCTGCACAGTATCCGACGTGAATAAAGGCTGGAAGATTTCGGTTCTTCTGTTACGATAAGATTGTTAAGCTTAAACGAGATATTGTCCAAGATGCAGCGCCGCGTGTTTAATGTAACTACATTTTTTAATTCGCTTCGCTTTTATTTCTTTAGCGCCTTTAACAATAGACGCTGTCACAAAGCAGCTTTACAGAAATCCGGATGTAGATTTAGATCTCTAATGAGGAAGCAAGAGGCGGCGCTGGCGAAAGAAAAACCCTCGAGAGAAGAGGAAGAAATCTTCACAGGAGCCATCTTCTTATTAGCGGCATGGGGTACACACACATGCACATGTGGAAGCCTGAAAGGCTTGATTAGCGCTAGGATTGTGATTGCAAATATGAGTCCTGGAATGAGCATTGGACATTCTTTATGGTTAGGTTATCCACTGAAAATTATATACATGAATATCCATGTAGCACAATATATTTTAGGAAAAATGAATCAAAAGTGCTTTATTGTAGAAAAACATATTTAAGCAATATCACACGTGAGGGAGTGCAGTCAAAACTGCATCATTGTATTAAATCTATTTAAGCAATATCACACGTGAGGGAGTGCTGCAGGATGTAGCGTGGTTGTGATGGTGTAGTAGGCAAGAAGGCACAGCCAGAGTGTGATAACTGTTCTGCAAACACCATTTATTTCCAACAGATTATGATTTGTCTAGTTGTTTATTTAACTAGTTATTTTGCTCTGCTAACACATATTATTCCGCCTCTGATGGAACTAACTTACCGTGACTGGAGGAGATGGCAACCAACATTTAGTGTAATTAAGGATGAAATGTGCCATAAGGTGATGAGAATAAGAAAAAATCCTATAACTTCATCTTTATATTTCCATGTACTGCACTTTAGAGTATGTATATAAAAGAACATGGATAGTTCGGATGGACTTTTATTGTTAGGGAGACAAAGTGTTGTTTAAGACAACAATCAGATGTGTTGACTTGTTTCGAATGTGGGTCGAATGAGGACCATGCAGACCTACGTCTACCTATCCTGCAGCCGACAGATTGTTGGAGCACCTGTGATGGAGCGATCCATATAGTTAAACATCAATGTGCTGTTGCCTCCATTATCACCACTCATGGAATGCCTCTTGTGGAAAGCAATTTGTTCTAGTTGATGGTATATTTTTTCTATGTATTAGTAGTGAAAGCTAATTGGACTTCATTAACGATTCGCCCTTTAGCAAGAAACTTTTAACCCAATTTAGTCATTTCCAATCATTTCCAACTACGAGTAGGACAAAATAAAAGAAAAACGCACTTCAAATTGGGAATGCGGGATAATCTGCTCAAATCTTTGATGTCAAATCAGCACGACTGCTCTCGGCATCAATAGCAAAATGTAGTCATTTTCCAGCTTTAAATAAGTTATTTGCTTTGGATCAACAATCAAACACAGTTTTGAAAAGATTACAGCACTGTGCAAAAGTCTTGAGCCACCCATCATTTCTTTCTGTTTTGCTTCAAAAGAGTCTTTCATTTTCTTGGAAGTCCCTGTACCTGAGCCTTTTCAGAGGAATGTTTTAGCTTGTTAAGCCACACAGTCAACTACGAATCATTCAAGCATTAAAAAAACATCTGACTTAAGGCATGAACCATGAGAGGGGAAACGAGGTTGCTGCTGAGGTTGTTACATAAACAAATGATTTTTTAAAAATAGTATCTGTATGCACGTTATATTCTGTACATTTGTTCCCCTTCGAATAATTGAATCTGATTTAATTGAATCTGATGAAATGGGGCTTTTGCACAGGACCCTAAATATGCATGAGCGTGAGTTGGCTAGCTTGTTGCTAACGATAGGTGAATGTGGTGTCTTTTTTAGATTGATTTCAGTTAATTGAATTAAAGTTTCAATTCAGAATTGATTCCCATATTTAAATAATTTAAATTAATTGTTAAATGGTTTCAAATGATCAAACCTCTCAACAAGTATACAGTAGGTATTGTAGAAAATGTGCACAGTCGAATTGACAGTCTATGTGTTAATGTGCACGTGTTTTTTTCCACTGTGTAACTTGAATGCACAGCCGTTGAAAATGACATCATTCTGTCCTCTGACTTCCCACTTCTGAGCACTGTCGGGACTGGTGGTGGAGCAAATTTTCAGAATGGAAAAACGCTAGGAAAGTCTGAAGCCTGCTAAATGCTTTGCAAAATTTGTGCTTTCCAGTTGCCATTAAAACATTTAAAACTTACTTACAGCCACTAATATCACTAATGATGTTTGATCAATTTCCTGTCGAGTAACGCGGTTCTTGTTTTGAGTCACGCTTAGAACTCGAGCGCCATTTTACCGCTTCGTTCATCAGAATGAGCTAACAGGCCGGTGACACAGGAGTAGTTTGGCTCTCGCTGTCTGACAATTATCACACTTAAATCCCTCCTGTGCAGGAGACATTTGGATGAATTTAAAACTAAGATGACCGAGTGCAGTGTAGTCCTGCTGAGTGCACTAACTCTATCTGTCTCTCTTTCTGTCACACACACACACACACACACACACACACACGTGCATACACACAAGTTTTTTTTACTGAGCAGCTGTAATGGAGATGCTTTCTCTGGTGTTTAATGAGAGCAGGCGATAGCTTGTGCAGAAGTTAGCGGGTGCAGGAGGTGATAATTGGAGTGAGTCATGTGACTACCGCTGTTACAGAGCTAAAAACAGCCAGTGGCAGTTTAGGAGTATGCAGTCACTCTCTCACACAGACACACATGCATACAGCACTGCAATACACAGAGGTGACGTCATGCTATCGGGCCTCACCCGCGTTTCTCTCTTCTGTCCTTCCCTCCTTTCCTCTTATGCGCCGCCTCGAGGATCCGTGCTTTGATGCTCTCTACCTGTGCAGACTTTCCCACTCCTCCATCGCTGAAAGCAAACCCGCCATCGCCTTCTTTGTTTTCCACACATAAATCATCCTCCTCCTCTCATCCTTCCCCTTTCGCTTTACCTTTCTCCAACACCTCAGCCAGGTCGTGTCTCACTCCGAACGTTTAGGTAAATGGATTCGCTACGAAGGCGCAGCATTGTTTTAAACCGCTTTGTTTGTGTTAGAAAGCCAAAGGAATCCTTCCCATGTCAGCAGAGAGGTCAGAGGTCATGCTTCCTCTGAGCCAGATTTATTGGGCACATATTGATGTCCTTGGGCGTTGCTGATCGATTTGACACAGCTGACTTTTACGCTCTGAGATTGGGGGAAGTGCAGTGTGTCTGTGTGTGACTCTGTGTGTGTGTGTGTGTGTGTGTGTGTGTGTGTGTGTGTAAATGAGAGAGAGAGAGAGAGAGAGAGGGGCCCAGCCAGGGTTGCCAAGTCTGCGTCACAAAAGAAAGAAGCAACCCAGTGCCAAACTTTACTGCCAAAAATCTGTCTCTGTGAAACTTCTTAGCAATATTTCCAGAGAGCCTTCATGACGACTTTAAAGGAGGCAGAGCTACAAGCAGACGGTTTTTATTTTACATAATGTCATAAATAAAATATATATATATAACGGAAATTTTCATACATTTGTACTTGGATTTATTCCTCTGACAGTCTATTCCTTCTACTGTAACATCTGCTAATGTATTTTAAACCACTGAAAGCACATTTGCTGCTTGTGTAATATTCTCCTCACTCACTCACTCACTCCATTTTTTTAAAAACAATTTGACTTAAAACTAATTTATGCAAAACTCTCTTTGGTGCGGAAAAAAATCTAGCCTTCTGAGGAAAACTGTAGGCAACAGCAATCCATGCCCATCTCTAGCCACACCCTCCCCCACCCGAGGCAGCTATAGCGACTTGTGGGTTGTCGGGGCAACCGGTGTAGACGCTAGGCAACCTGGCCTACTTCGGTGCTCTGGGATTGTGGGGAAAGCCAAAAACTGGGCGTATTGTTGCGTAGTTGACGTGCACAAAGACAGCACTGTTCCACAGATCCGATTCACGCGCAAGTCCGTCTGGTTTGCACAGCGCACGCTTTTGTGTGAACGCGCAAAAGAGGAGCACGTTATGCGTCCGTGTAACCAGCGCGCTTGGCTGAATCTTATTTGGTCGCCGCTTTGAGTGCAGTGACGTGAATATAAGCCATGGTTCTTGTAAATTGAAAATGCTGCACTATGCCTCCCTCAGACACACACACACACACACACACACACACACACACACACACACACACACACACACACAACATTCACTCACTGAAGTTACTACTGGTACATTCCGCAAAGCTCCAACCAAATACTGTATGCAACTTTCCTCTGCAGATTTGCCTACCCACACACCCTTTCTCTCTCCGTCTTTCACACACACACAGACACACACATACACACACACACACACACACACATTGGTATTCCGCTGTAGGCAGGAGTAACTGGGTCAGGCTGTGCACAAATCTCATTACCCGTCAACGTGCCACCCTAATGCACCATGGGTACTGTAGTGGTGACCCAATACTTCAGACTAGACCTCAGGCAGAAGTGTAGACTCTTAACCGAGTTAAACTACAGAAAGGTTCACCCGAGCACTCAGTACCTCTCCCTGTTTAATGTTAATGCATGGTGTTGGGTTTCTCTCCAAGGAGGGGCCTTTGATGCTGTAAGCCGAGCTGATTCGCTCTTTTCCTCGAGGTGTGACGAGGTTGCTCTTGCTCTACTGTCTATGCGTGCTCGTCGGATTAGCAGGTGTCGTCTTTCACTTGACTGCATTAAATTGCCTTCACACCTGAGAACCTGCGCTCCTTCCTGAGGTTTTTTTTACACCACACACACTCTCACACTAAGATGACTTTGAAAATGCCGCCTTCACTTTCCTTTGATAAAACACACCAATCAGTGGGGGTGGGGGGATGGGGGGTATTCTGCCTCAGTGTGTGCTTACACCACAGCATTACTGTCTAGTGTGAAGTTTAACATATGCATTTGAAATCCCGCTTGGAACCGTAATACTGACTCATAAACAATAACAATCTTTATTGTCCTCGCTGTGTGGCGAATCAGTTCATCCATTGCTACGAGGAACCCCTTATCCAAGAACGAGAACCCGGTGCTAGGTCATGTTTGGCGCTAAAAACTGGCTTTGTTTTTTCATGCGCTAGAGAGTCACGTCATTACATCACTGTATACGTCCAACAACAATGGTGAAGCTCAACATGGCTTCGCAAGCAGTTCTCCGGCCTTTGCAAGTCTACTTTGGGATCAAACCATCATTACAAGAAAATTATGAGTCCATTTCTTTATCTTTTGTGGTACATACAAGACTACATAACACTGCTCCGGTTTAAAGTTGGCAAACATTTAGTTGGTCATGATAATCCCGCACCATCAAACAGAAAACTTAGTTTCGTTGCGACATGGTGTGTGTGTGTGTGTGTGCCCAAAATCTCCTGGGATAGGCTCCAGACCCCCGTGACCCTGTATACAGGATAAGCGGTATAGAAGATGAATGAATGAATTCATTTTGCATAAACACCTGCACGTTTGACTGATACAGTATTTACCTGTAAGGTGTGAGATCTGTTTGTAAAGAGTCCCGTTCTTTCCCCAAGTCTCAGTGTTTTAACTGTACATTAAACAGTCGTGTATTTTTTTTTCTGTTTGTTTCCATACTCCTGAGATATTAAACTTGATACATTCTGTTTAAAAGTCACTCGCCTATTTCTACAGAGTGCCTCGTAAGCATTTATTAAAACCTACACCAAGAAGCAATTAATAATCTCAATACAGTATCAGTATCACTCAGAAAAGAAGGAAAAAAAACGCATTCATCATTCCTGTCAAAGCCGTGCAGAATATTTGCATTCTCAGTCTGATGAATCCTTTTCCACCCCACACACACACACACACACACACATAGTATCAGAGTAGCACTGATCTCCTTCCATGTCCCGTTTGGCGTAATGTGCCTGTTTGTTTTGGCGCTTTTATCTCGTCTCGGTGTGGACACACCTGTGTTGACACCTCTTTCATCTGCAATAGCCGAGCGCACCATCAAACACTTATGATATATGACCATGTTATCTTTCTCGCCAAGAGTCTCCAGGGACAGAGAACCTGCCAGATAATAGTTTTTTTTTCTCTCGCTTCATTGTCCCCTATCCACACACTTGCATATACACACACACACATACATACTTATGTCTTCTGTGTAGAAAATTGTGATCCATGTTTGTCTAGTCTTTCTTAAGACAGCACTCAGTATCATTCCTAGAAAATCCGGGATTGAATTTATAATCCCTGTCTGTGTCAGAGTTTTTTTTTTATTCAGATGTTCGAAACAGATTAAAATGAACACGCTCACACACACATGCACATTGAGATTTGATTTTTTATTTTTTTTTTGGAAGGAGATAATGACAACCCAGGCTGTCAGGATACTGCTGAGATTGTTGTGAGGAAGATCATTTGCGACAACTAGTATTTGCTACCATGGTTCACAAATCGCACCAATTTGCAAGCATCAATTCACAACATGGTGTTTAGTATCATCTTTTAACAAAGCCTGTTTGTTCCGCTGCATTTTTTTTTGTCTCTCGCATGTTTTAACAGCACAGTTTTATATATATATATATATATATATATATATATATATATATATATATAAAGGGCCTCCAGACCTGTAAAAATCACATCAGGTTTAAAAAAGATACTCCTGCCATTTGCAGTATTATCGTAGAGCGGATTTTGGGTTCATCCTCCGTTTTAACAATTTTATTTCCCCCTTAAAAGCAACCCGTGTGGCATGAGTAATTTCGCCACAACGACAAAAAGGGAGCACTAAATAAAAATGACACACACTCCTGTTTCTTTGCATACCCAGAGCACCATTACAGTGATCAATGATATTGAGTTTAATGAGACTCCAATCCGTCACATTATTGACACGTGTACATGTGCATACGGCACGTACACGTACACAAACGCTCCTGCATATGAGCAAACAGACAGCGATTTCATCTAATGACAGCTTTCGTAATCCCTTCCTTTTCCTCTCTGTCACTGTTCAATCAGTGATCGCCACAGTGTGTGTCTCCTGACAGACAAGCAGAGAGTGAGCAACCGTATATGTGTGAAGATAAATCATCATGTGTGCTTTGTATTCTGTGTGTGTGTGTGTGGAGATTGTTGAGCACGATGGAGGAATTCATTTAGCCCGGTTCACGGAGATAATCATTGTGACGGCTTTGCCTTATATATATATATATATATATATATATATATATATATATATATATATATATATATATGTGTATGTGTGTGTGTGGGAGGTGATAAATCTCAGGTCACAGAGTTCAAACCAACAAGGTCAAATGTTAAAGTGGGGCATGCACACAGACACACAGGGGTGTCATTGTTTTTAAAACGGAACACATTTTAAAGAACAGAACTAAATGCAGATGCTTTTGAGGATTTTTGGAATGTTATTAGTGCTGCTAGGGATAGGGAGTTTTTTTTTCTCGACATTTAATACGAATTTAATATTGTCAAGAAAAAGGTACAGTGCTCGTTACAGTGAGATGATTATTGAAGAGCTGAAGCCTAAACTTCAGATTAAACACAGAGGACTGCTATCCGAGGGCATTGTAATCTTGCACGTCCACACACTTCTGCCCACACTGCAAAAACATTTTTTTATTTGTTAAAGAGTTGTTAAAGCATCCTCCCTATAGTCATGAACTTGCTCCATCAGACTTGCATGTGTTTGGTCCCTTGAATGCAGCCCTATGAGGATGAAGATTAGCGCCTGATGAAGAACTGAGGACAACGGATGCAAAAAAATTATTATATTTGTCTTTTCTAAAAGTTCCTCAGCCAGATGCCAATTTTGGACTCACACTCGTATTAGAGACACAGTGAACGAGTCTGTTCTTGAAGTCGATGTGCGATGATCGTCTCCAAAACAGCAGGCCTTGTGCGCTGTTTCTCGTGTATGCAGTTGTTAGTTCATATCAAAGTAATCCAAGGAAGGGTCATGGGCACACAAGGCTCATTGATGTGCATAAAGAGTGAAGGTTAGCCCTTACCGCTGATCTGATAGAAGATCTTCTAATGCAAATGTTAATCCCGGGTACAAGAAATGCACTTTTACTATGAATAAAAACCCATTCATATGTTTTCCCAGGCTTGTTCCAATAACCTCAGGCACATAGCATCACGCTATCCCAGGTCTTGTAAGGGTGAAACACACCTCTATAGTTTTTTAAAGCAAAAGAGCTGTGTTGGTAATTAGCACAGGAATTCGGTCCTTTCTGCAGGGCAGTGGCCGTCCAGAACTGGAGTGTGACACCCATGTGTTAGTTCAGCAAATGAACATTATGACAGCGTTTATATTAACTGACCACCCAGTGTTTTAATAAAGCTCCTGTAGGCTGTGCACATTTCTGGGACTGAATCAAACCATCACTGTTTCTTCCTCCTCTCGGCTAAATCTAATTATAGCACAGCCAGAAAAGTTCACTACAAGAAGATGAGTGTAATAATGGTCCTGTGTGTGTGTGTGTGTGCGCGCGCTTGCACGAGCACGCACGCATGTGTAATGGAGTCGTTTAACAATTTGAATTTAATCAGGTGTGATGTGCACCATGTTCTTTGGATCTAAATTAAAATCTGCACAAATGAGGGGTGAGGTGAGAGAGGAGAAGACAAGGAAAAGAGGTGATACCTGGGGAATGTCTATTCTCTCTCTCTCTCTCTCTCTCTCTCTCTCTCTCTTTGTCTCTCTCTGTGCATTGCTCGTAAGCATCTGAGCATTGAAATGCGCTATGAGTTGAGCGAATAAATATGTACTGTTGTTAGCTGCCATTTTGAATCAAAGCCCTTACTAATTCCCATTAAAGGAGAAGTATGTGAATGCGGTATCAGCGGATGCCATTACCGAACACACACTTTGGCATCTAATCAATGACTAGCAGCTCGTTAAGGGGTTTACACATTGTGTTGTTTTTTTCAAAAGAGATAATGAGTCTCTTTATGACCCGCTGTTTTCTGATGTTCGCTTTTATACCTTAATGCGCACTTTCCCGTCACTATTGAACTGAAGAGTGCACCGCAGGGAATGGTTATGTCTACGTGTGTGTGTGTGTATGTGTGTGTTGTGTGAAGTTCACACTTAGATTGCCATGCACTCCAAGGGACAGCTTGAAGAATGGGGACCATTAGATGAAACTGACCTTTACATAGCTTGCAAAACGTAAGAGTCGTTACAGACAGGCGGTGCGCTGGTCAGCCCTGTGCAGTGTAGAGGCCATAACCTGGCTCATCATGGTCTACAGAGGTACATTTTAAAGTGATGAAGCCTGCGCAAGGCTTTCGGCAACCATTTCCAAGGTCGTTCCAAGCTGAGGTACTGAAACAATTACTTTCGAAAAGGCTAGTCTAAATTAAATGGGGTCAACACTTGGACGTTGAATGAGCAGCAGGGATCTTATGCCATGTTCAAGACGAGGTCACGGTTTATAATTCCCTGCCTCTAGCAAAAAAAGAAAACACCTGGTCAAGATAACCAATTTAGAAGCAAACAAAGCAACACGTCTTACTTTTAAATTAATTATAATGTATATTAGAGGTGTGATTGTGATTATTTTGTGTGGAAATTCATCTATGACCACACTAACGCAATTTTTAGTTTTTTTTTTTTTAATACTTTTTTCATTTATATGTTTGTATTTAAGGTGGTAAAATGTTGCCGTTCCTCTGTAGTCCTGCAGGTGGTGCACTTTAAACTATTCACACATTGGCAATCAACACAGTGTTTTGTGTGGCAAGAGCAGATTATTTGCTAAGTTTGAAAGTTTAAAAGACTTAATATCCAATCAGGATATTTATAAAATCATGCTACAGAATCAATACCTAAGTATCGTGATAATATTGTATCAGGTGGTCCTTTGTGATTCATGTCCCTACTGTACTAGAATTTGTATTAGATTAATCACCAGACATATTCGTTTGTCAAATCTAAAACGTGATGGTATCAAGTGTCATATTTCTCCACTTCCTTTGACAAACGCGTCCAGGACAATAATTATGCAATTCTGAGCAGCAAATAACCACTTAGAAGATAAATCAAATGCAGCATTTATTATTCACTGTTAGTACCAGCTTTATCTTGTTCAGGAATGCAATGGATCCAGAGCGTATTCTGGGAACACTGGGTGTGAGAAGGGTCATAAGTTCAACAACATTATTTCAGGTCAGGTTTAACTACATATAATACTAAAAGTTGACTATCAATAATAGTAAAAGTAATAGCAGTAATGAAGGAAGTCCAAACATACGTGGACATATGACCATCACAGCCGTATGTAGTCTTTTCCCACAAAGTTGGAAGCACACAATTGGATACAGGATGTCTCTATATGCTCTATTGAGCTGCGAATCATACATGGATTGTGGATTCGATTCAGTTAGATTTTTTTGCCTTGCGATTTTCAAATCAAATAAATT
Source organism: Clarias magur (assembly GCA_013621035.1). Classification (NCBI taxonomy): domain Eukaryota; kingdom Metazoa; phylum Chordata; class Actinopteri; order Siluriformes; family Clariidae; genus Clarias; species Clarias magur. The sequence continues at coordinate 3,514,184 of QNUK01000032.1, read as the reverse complement.
CAGTAGCACTAATATTTATTATCTGATTCGTTTGAAGCAGCTATATTATTTTGGATGAAAAATGAATAAGCATAACTAATATACACTGCACTGTGGTGGATTTGGAGGTAGGTGGTGGCCTGGATTCCAGCCTACCACCTTTAAACTCAATAGTAGAAGGAGAAGCAATAATCATATTAGCAGAAGATGGAAGTGGGTTCTAGTTTCTGTGGTATTTTTTTTAAGGTCTTCATCAATTAAGGCATTTTTACAGCAAGTTAATATTTAAGTTTAAGTTTAAATATCTGAATAAATTTATATGTGTGAATCAATTCTGATTCGAAAACTGATCCCTCAAACAACAAAAGACAGATTAAATTGCACAGTTCTAACGCTTTAGCGTGCAGTTTGGATTTACTGGAAATTGGAAGACAAAAGTGTTCCATTATGAAAATGCCCCTGTGCATAAAGCGAGCACCATGTAGGCAAAGGTTTAGCAAATTATGAACAAAAGGACTCAAGTGTTCTGTATAGCGCCCTGCCCCTCATCACCACCAAACAGCTCTGGGATGAACTGGAACGCTGAACACGCCAAAACCTCTTCATCCAACATCAGTGCCTGAACTGACTAATTCTCCTGTGGTGGAATGAGCACAAATCCCCACAGCCAAGCCAAGCTTTCTCAGAAGAGTGGAGGCAGTGGGGGACTTACATCAGAAATGGGATGTTGCATATTCAGCAATATGATGTAATATGTTTTCTCACTCGCTATGACAGTTCTACTGGACAGACGTTTTTTTTTTTTCCCCCATGGCTGTCTTCCATCTTCCAGAGCTTTCTCAAGGGCTTATGAGCAAAACAATTATAAACAGTTAAACAGAATGAAATGTAACTGGGCTAACATGAAATGTTATTATATATTATTATATTAACAAGTGTAGAAAGTGACACGATTTCAATATAAAACATAATGCACCGTGATAACATATTTTTATCCTATGTTAGCCTAATGATCTGAGACAGCGTAGCGTTGCAGCTCTAGGATTATGTTGCTTTGCGAAACCATATTAAAGAAATAAACTAGATCACAGCATCACAGTACGCCATTACCGTTTGCTCTTCCCGTATCTGTTTCCACTTTCATTTTGCCAGGTTGTAGAGTTCAGGTTATTAGTTTTGGGCTATTAAACTTGAATCAGCTTAACAGCAAATAGACAACTTTCGCGAACGGAAAAACCTCATGATTTAAAACATACTAGCTTATGCTCCAATCGCTTTATAAATATAATAAAATTGTGAAAATATGGCAGATTTAAGAGCTTTATATCTTTATACCGTGGCCCAGGGCAGCATTCTGAAGTGTTTTAAGCTTTGAAGAGATAAAGAAAGCGAGAGCTGATTGTCACACTGAGTTGAGCAGCCTTAGTGTTTCTTCATCAGCTATTCTCATCAGCAGGCAGCGAAGACCTACTCATCAAATCACTTAACAAATCAGCCCTCCCTGTAATGTGTGTATGTGTGCGTGCGTCCTCATTCGAGCACTGGATGAAGCAAAGGTCGTTCAGTTGTGTTCATAATTCTCCTGTTAGTTGTGATTCTTCTAGATGTGGATTGTAAACAGTTTACTCTGAAGTGGCAACTGCTCAACATTTCAGCAGTTCTGCTTGAAAATCTGCATCACAAATAGCCAACTCAAAAATATCTAACTAAATGAATCATGCAAACTCCCACATCCTCGTTTTTTCCCCCCTTCTTTAACCCACTTCTAACAACATTGTGCTCGTGCCTAATCGAGAACCATTCTGTACGACACGAAAGTAGGTTTTTGGTTGGGAGAATCTATTAGGCCCAGGAAAATGTGAACGGCTGGCATCTGGGGCTTGCAGGTCGCCTTCTCAGCTAGCTTAACAACATTATTCGACCATTCAGTAATACCACAGTGCTGTTGCATTTTTAAATCCTGAGGTGTTGATATAGTTTCTGTTAAATCTCTGACAGTAAAACTGGCTGCAAGGCAAATCACTGCTTTATAATAAGCTCATTAAGTTATGTGACGCAATACACAAATATTAGAAACCAACGTATTTAAATTCTTCCTGCGTACATGTTCTGTCTAGAGAAAGGATTTGCATAGCTGTGACATCAATAGGGACAAGTAGCACATGTGTGTGAGAGACCTTTCAGGAAACATTCGTTAAGACATTTTCATCATTGGGATCAGAAGCCCAACAGTTCACACAGCCAGGTCAAGGCGGGAATATAGCGCCGTCCTTGTACATCAGCTTTCTCTATGAAAGGAACATCTGTGTGAAAAGGGAGAACCTCCCTATCACGGGATGGGGAGTTGACATCGAGATAGTCTGTTGACGTGTTCGACACGACATGGCATTTAAACAACAGTAAGCAGTTAGTTAGCAGCTAACACACCGGTATCTTTTGTAAAGTAGATCACACTCATTAAATTAACGCTAAAGCTGTAGTGCATTGAGAACAATGAACTGAAAAATGTGAACTTGTGATTGAACAGCAGTTCTGCCCGGCTTTTATTTCTGTGTTTCGGAAAGCAATTGACAGAACTGAACTAATTCTAGCATTAAGAGACACAGTACAATGTTACAAGAATTCAGCTTGATATGTGATTGTTCAGGAATAGGAACCAACCTTAGTGGATGAAGGCGGGACTTAAAAACAGCTCAGTGAAGACACTTAAGGAGACACTGAGCTCCAAGCAAAGCAGTGCATTCGACAATTGATGTAAATGTACATGGATAGCACTTTAACACTTGGTTAATCTGACCTTGTTGTTTTGAAAGCAATAGTATTTGTGGAATTTTGGATGGTTTTGGTGCATTTCAGACTAGAGGTTGATGTTGTTGTGGTAAACGCCACGCCCTTTGGAAATACATGCATTGCTTGAAAGCAAAACACTGACTTGACAAAGTATAAATAAATGTTAATTTTTTTCTTTTGTATTAGGAAATCTCACAATTCAATTCCTGAAGCAATGGATATGCAAGCTGTTACTTAATGTTTAGAAACATCTTGTTAATGGAAAAATCCCTCTCTCTCTCTCTCTCTCCAATCCTCCTCTCCACCTGTCCTGAATGCAGGTGCACATAAAACCAGCTGTTATTAAGCTGCTAAACCATGTAATTAAGTTCAGGTCCATTCTGTCTGTTTATTTTCACCTCATTCAGAGCATTTGCTTATCAAGCAGAGGGATCAGCATGCCAATAAATAGCGGTGTGTCCATCTCAGTGCGTGTGTGTCTGTGTGTGAGTCGAGGAAGACAGACGTTAGTGCAGAGGGCGACTCATGGTTATCTCTATGGGAACAGAACCCACACAGCCATACACACAGACACACACACAACTCTATCCATGAAAACTGCACGATGAGACTCAGCTGCAGGCCAAATAGTTGCTGCCATCAAATTAAACCCACCACTCGACCGACACGCATACACACACTCTTGCTAGATGCTTCCTGGGTAACAGAGCCACCAGGGGCCGTGGATATCATGGAACATCAGACCCATTTGCTTTATGAATCTCCAGCGTGTAAAAATAGACCCAGAGGCGATGGAAATGACAGGAGTTTTTCGTTCATCAGAGGCAGCCCAGTGCAAATAACAGTTTACAGAAATCACTCTGGTCCAGTAGCGTGGAAAGAGAACACATATTCACAATCCAGTAAACACAATCCCCAAATCATCGCCTGCAGCAAATCTTTATCTAATAACCACTAATGAGCATTCATTGCTTGGAGTGGCACATTACACTAACCGATTTTTGGAGCCTAGTTTATTATTCTTAAAGGTCTTCATATAATAACTGTTGATTAATCTGAGTGGTAAGTGTTTGTTTTTTTTTCCAATATGTGTTCTTAATTAGCTGACTAATTAGCACATGCACGTGTGATCATGCACGTAAAAAAAAAAAAAACACACACAATTGAGAGAGCGTAGAGCTTACCTGAGGGCTTGTGCTTAGACCTAATAAGAAACAGCAGAGGTTGGAAAAGAGCTAAAGAAAATTGGGCACACTCAGAGGGTGAAAAAAGCTGTAAAAGGAACACCATTAGGGCTGCATGATCAATCAAAAATAAATCACAATCACGATTCATCAAATTTCTGAATGACGGTGATTCACTTACATATACTGTATTTCTTTTTATTCATGTGTTTGCTTATTTACTTGACAACAATCCCTGATACTGCATCAGTCATGTTCATTGGTCACACTCCCACAGTGTTAATTCACCAATCAGGCCAGAGATAGGCGAATGCTTCAGTCATACAACTCTCATCTTTTTTCCTCATTTACGGTGTTCCACTATGTTGACTGTGAGACTCTGATTACAGATCGAAACAGAAATATACTAGAAGTTTGTTAAGATAGCAAAGCAATAGCACCGTTTGACAACAATAAATTCTATACAATTATCGAATTTAAGTTTCTCTCTGTAACATTTACCTTATCCTAATAAAAATAATTATGTGAAGAAGTGCAGCTGATATTTATTAGTTCTTTTTATTTATTGTTAACATTCTAGTAATGTTCAACAGCCTTTATGGTATTCACTTTAATGCTTCTACAATTAGGAAAAGTGACTTTTTCTATTACAAGAGATGAAAGTTCTGTGTAGACGGCAGGTTTTTTTTTTTTTTGCAAAAAATGTTTTGGTTGAAAAATAAGAATCGTGTTTTTCGTCATTAATTTTCCATGGAGAAAAATTATGATTTACATTTTAGCAAAAATCATACGGCCCTACTATCCCTATTAAGCCCCATACGAAAGAAGTAGTTTTAGTTTTTGACCCTAACATTTTTTTTTACATTACCAAGGTGCTAGGACTATACTATATATACCATACTACTATGTATACCATACTTCATACTCTACCTGAGCTACCTGAGTTTCTTCTGGGAAAAAGCTAATGCTAACTAACAACTAAACTCAACAGCTAGACTGTTAAGCTAATGCTAACAAAACTACATTTAACAGATAAATAATCTGTAAGGCTAATGCTAACCAGCAACTATTATCACCAGCTAAATACTGTTTCACTAATGCTAACCAACAACTATAGTTAATCCCTAATAGACTGTTTTGCAACTATTATCAACAGCTATATTGACAAGATAATGCTAACAACAACTAAAATACAACTAAAATAAGAGCTAAATAGACTGTTTAGCTAATGCTAACAAACAGCTATAGCAGCTAAATACTGATAAGCTAATGCTAACCAGCAAGCATAACAGCTAAATAGATCATTAAGGTAATGCTAACCAGCAGTTATTATCAACAGCTAGTGTTAAGCTAATGCTAACAACTACTTTAATTAACAGCTAAATAGGCTGTTTGGCTAACGGTAACTAACAACTATAATTAACAGTTAAATTGATTAAGCTAATGCTAAGGGTTGGCATTTTTCCGTAAGACTTGAAAAGCACAAATGAGGATGAGCACAATTAGCAGGATAGATTACTTAAGAATTAGCTTGTTGGGGATTAAATAGCTTTTGTCAGTTAACATATAGCTAAAACATGTTTTCCAAACGTAAACAGTTTTACTGTGAAATAATTTTTTTTCAACAATATTTTTGGTCTAACAAATTTTAGGTCACAGTAACTGTGAAAAAACTGAAGTACCTCAGCAGTCTGAGGAAAGTGGATACAAAGGGGAATTTGACTGGCATGTAGTCCCATGCAGTTAGTAATTCTCATCGCAGATGAGAAACAAACTATATTGCCACAAAGCATGGCATGTGAACATGGTCTGTTTTGTACAGTGTACTGTTGAAGCACAGTGTTTGTATAAATGTGTGTATGCGCTTGTGAAGACAAAGAACAGGAGAAGACATAATTTTTGCCCTGCGCCCTGCTGTGTTCTTTTGAGAAAGCATCCCTCCGGTGGTGGCGTGTGCTGTGTAGAGAAAACTGAGAGACTGATCAATGTAAATAGCTACTGGTCAATAATCAGCTCCACATCCAACGGCAGAGTAGCACACTAATTCATCCTCATACTCCAATGAGCTCTAATAATGAGGCATAGCATTCGGAGAGCGGAAGATGCAAAAGCAGGAGCCGAGTCAATACACGCATTCAACAAATGATGCACACTCCCACTCCATCTCTCCCACCGCTAAGTGTGTAATTGTTTCTCCTTTAATAGCAGCATAATGAGCGAATGCACAGCCATTTATTTGTTCTTTGTGTATTTCTAATGCGATTCCCTCTGGTGATGTAGCCTAGTCTCTATCCTACACAACCCCCCCACCCCTCCTTTCTTTGCATCTTTTTCTTTCTGTGTCTCGTACCACTTCTGTTTCTTTGTCTCTTCTTCCCTGGTTGAGCACACCTGGATGCCTGCAGGTGTAAGCCTCAGTATAAATGATGCACGGGAATGTTAGGCTACCAGATATCCTTTCCTTTCTACGGTTCTCTACTCTCTCAGTCTCCCTCTCTCTTCTTCACCACTCTCAGTATGCATGTTCCCCACTTTCTAACTCTGTGTTCTCTCTTCTCAAATGAAGTCACAATTCCCTCATGGTCTAGTGAGGATGTCATTTTGTTGTATGCTTGTGTATCTTTTTTTATGCTTGTTGTATCATAGCCCCCCTGTCTTTTTCTGTCCTCAGTGAGCTTCATGGACTGTGGCAGAGGTTCCAGTCTGCACTTTGACAGTGGCTACCCGGCAGATTTTCGGATAGGAGAAGATGGCACGGTGTACGCTGCACAAACCCTACGTATGTCAGATAGAAAGACATGGAGCCTAGAGATCACTGCAAAAGATAAGAAGACACAGGAGGTGTGGCTAACTCATGTGACCTTAGCACTACCAGACACACCTAAGCAGGTAAGCTTGAATTACCATTTTCCATTCTGTCTCAGACATAAGAGAGTCTCTCTTACCACCAGCCACCCTTTCTTTGATAAATAGATTAACAGATAAACCCACCACTCACTTCATTAGGTACACCTGTTTAACTGCTTGCTAATGCAAGTATCTAATCAGCCAATCACATGAAAGCAACTCAGTGCCTTTAAGCATGCAGACATGGTCATCTGGGATTTTCATTTACAACCATCCCTAAGGTTTACAGGGAGTGATCTCAAAAAGTAAAATATCCAGTGAGTGCCATTTCTCTGGGCAAAATGCCTTATTGGTGAGATTCGAGGGGAATGGACAGATTGGTTCATGCTGATAGAAAGACAAGAGATACTCAAATCACATTTCAGACAAGGTTGGCTAAAGAGCATCTCTGAATGCACAACACATCAAACCTTGAACAGATGGGCTACAGCAATAGAAGACCAAGAGTTCATGATTGTGTTGGCGTAATGGTCTGGGCGGGTTTAAATGCCACAGCCTACCTGAGGATTGTTGCTGACCATGTCCGTCCCTTTGTGACCACAAGACAGTGCGTCATGTGCCAGAAATAAAACGATCTGAAACTGGTTCCCTGAACATGACAATGAGTTCATTGTATTCTCAGCCTCGAGAGTCACCAGATCTCAATCCAAATCTGCAGCAACTGCATAATGGGATCATATAAATCTGGAGCAAAATCTCAAAATTTCTAGCTCCTTGTTGAATTTATGCCACAAAGAATTGAGGCAATTCTGAAGGCAAAAGTCAGTCCTACTCAGTACTAGGAATGTGTACCTAATGAAGTGTCTTGGAAGCTTATATAATTGATATATAGATAACCCAAGAGTCTAAATCTAAATTCAAGTCCATTCTTCTAAAAAGAAGATAAATGTATTGTTGGAGCTAAAATCTACTATTTGATATTATTTGTATACATGGAAAGCTGATATTTGTATTGAACCTAACATGAACCTGACATAAGTATAAGTATAAAAGAAGACTTCTGCAATTGTTTTGCTTTAACATTTAAAAGAACAGAAGTCTCATTATGAATAGGGCTTATTTCAATGACGCAGGTGTGGTAATGGTAACCATAGTAACTCAGTATATGTGAAACCCTTATGTCGCTAATATAATATTCCACATTAATTACATTCTAAAAAAGATTCAGCATTTGTACTTTTTCCTCCAAGTATAAGTTACCTCAACATATGTTTAATTAATAATGTGTTTTAAACATGGTATGTAAAAATCTAAAAGTAACAAGAAAATTCTGTTAGCTAATAAGACTTGTCCACATTCATGTCATGTTGCGTTACGTTTCCACAATGTGTTACCGGTGCACTAGCACCCTGAGAATTGTGTTCTAATTAAGTCTTATCTGTGCTAAATTGTGGCCGAGGCAGTGGAGAGGGATATAGTGGAGTAGATCTTCTCCCATAGCTGATCAGCAGAATTGTACTCTCTCTCTGGGCCGTCACATGCTCGGAGAGTGAGAAAAATGCTGCTGAGCGCACATAGGCAGGAGAGAGAAGGGGGAAGGATGAGAGATGGCAGTGATGGAGGGAGAAGAGAGAGAGAGAGAGCTTTAATGGTGGGTGGTTGGCAGAGATGGTCAGAAAATGTGCTGGGACAGAATAGAAGGTGGGTAGAAACAGAGAGTGGTAAGAAGGAGCAAGTTGGGAAAGATAGAGGAGAGGTAATAGATGAGACAGAGCAAGTAAAATAGAGTGTATGTATATATAAGAGAGAGAGAGAGAGTGTGTCGCATGAGCCTGTTGTTGATCTTCATGTTGTTGCTGATGATATAAATGTGGTTCCGCTCTTTGTAATTGTAATGACCTGGCTCATCACCCGAGTCATATCTTCACCAGCCAGAGACTGGAGACAGACTGAGAGAGAGACAGAGAGAGAGACATAGAGAGACAGAGAGTCTGCCTTTCTCCCAGCACTCTTCTGCCCACATTACTGCACTGTCATTACCATCAATATTTAACCAGAGCATGAGAGAGAGAGATTGTGTCGAGAGGGACTTACAATCAGAGCTGGATAGAAATAAAATGCAGACAGAGACACACACGTGCGTGCACACACACACACACACACACACACACACACACACACACATATATATATTTGTCTTGGACCTTTTATTGAAATTAGTGCTAACTTTAAATACAATAATAAAAAGGAAACATTTCATCTCTTTAAGTTTATTAAATAAAAGCGTTTTGTAAAAAAAAAAAAAAAACGATGAGACTACCTTTATGGGGACATTTCAGCGCAGTGAAAAAGTATTTGCCCTCCTCCTTAATTCTTATTATTTTAAATATTTGTCACTCTTAAATGATTGAGATCAAACTTATTTTTATACTACATAAAGATAACCTGCGTAAGTAAATAATGCAGTTTATAAATGAATATTTTCATTTACTGAGGAGAAAAATCTGTCTAAACCTACCTGGCCCCATGTGAAAAAGTAATTGTTCCCCCATGCCAAATGAACTATGTGTTTTGCAAAACTGAGTTAAATTTCATTTGCCACACCCAGGCCTGATTACTGATTACAGACCTGTTGAATCAGGAAATAACTTAAACAGAACCTGTCTGACAGGGTGAAGCATGATGTAAAAAACAAAAACGTAAAGAAATTCACAAACGGATGAGAAACGAAGTAATTGACGTGTTTCAGTCTGGAAGGGGTTACCAAACCATTTCTAAGGATTTGGGACACCAGCGACTCATGGTGAGAGCCATTATCGAGAAATTGGAAAAAAAAAAATACAACTGTAGTAAGCCCTTAACGGAGTGGTCACCCTACTAACATGACCTCATCCAGGAGCTCATAAATTAAAAAAGAAAAAATCAGAACCACGTCTAAAGACCTGCATGACTCACTTGCCTCAGTTAAGGTCATTGTTCATGATTCACCAATAAAACAAAAAAAATCATGAAGGAGCAAATACTTTTTTCATGGCACTGTATACTAAACATGCACTCACTGTGCTTCCCCTTGTCACTGCTTTTCTTTACTATTTCTATGACACGGTTTATTACTGCAGCTAATAATGAAACGCCTGCACAACTAATCCTAACCTTCATAGAGAAGACCCAGAAGGCCACACTCATCGAGTGTTGCTATCGCTTTGAGCACATTCGTGCCCATACTAATAGGAATACTTGACAGTAAATACAATGCCATGCACATAGACTTAGTGCCAAAGTAACGCTAAGCATGCTCTCTGTGGGCCTTAATAATCACTTAGTGCCTAGAGGGCTTTTTTTTTATTCTACTGCCCTCGGAAACCTGACTGCAATTGTACCAGGCGAGGCAAACATCCACTTTAGTGTATCTGGCCTTGAATCTCTTGCTCTCCTTCTCTTTCTCTCTCATACACACACACATACAGAGATAATGGAAAACCTGCACTGTAAGCCCTACAGTATGAATGTGTTACATAAAGTTAATCAGTTTTAAGAGTGTGATTTCTGCAAATAGATTCTTCCTACAAAAGCTTCACCTATACAAATGCTCAAATGCATTTGTACAAATGCAGTATAGACACGACATAGTCTCACACACAGACATATCCTTTCGTATACACACAACATACCGCTACATGCACATACGCCATAGGATTTATATCAGTAGCCTGACTCGGCCATATTTATGGCCACATTAAAGAGAGTAGAATTAATATTGTAGATATTTATGTCCACAGACAGAAGAGATAAATGTCCTGGAGTAAGTGTGTGTGTGTGTGTGTGTGTGTCTGTGTGTGTGTGTGTGTGTGTGTGGTGACAAAGTAAGAGAGAGATAGAGCACAGAAAACAGAGAGTGCAGCACCCAGGGGTGTGTGTAAGGATCTAACCCGAGATGTTCGTGTTCACAGGTGCCTGAGATCATGTTTCCATGGCGCAGCATTGTTGTCGGAGGCGACGGGAGTGTGAGCCGCGTGAAGAGAGACTGGGTCATTCCTCCCATCAATGTCCCTGAAAACTCCAGAGGACAGTTCCCAGAGGATCTTGTCAAAGTCAGTGCACACACACACTCATACACACAGCGAAACACACAGGCGTCCACATGAATCCCTGCAGAAACAGTAGAAAGCGTTTATGAATTGGATTTAGTATTTTTTGCTATTATCCATGGGATACTTCTTTCTGTTATTAATATGTGGATTTCTGAATTGCTAATATGTACAACATTTAGACAACATTACAACATAATGATACTCATGATACCTGATATTGTCTCAAGTAGTGTGTATTTAGATTATTTTTGAAAAAGGCTCTACAGTATACACAACATAGACAAAAGTATTTGGACACCTTACCAAGACACCCATACAGTATGTAAAAATGTCTCTATATGCTCTAGCATTAAGGAGTCTTTTTATTAAAGCTAAGTGACCCAAACCGGTTCCAGCATGACAGTTCCCCTGCTGATTTGTGCGTGTGTGCATGTGTGTGTGTGTGTGTGTGTGTGTGTGTGTGTGTGTGTGTGTGTGTGTGTGTGTGTATTACCACCTTTATGGAAATGAGTATGATTTCTATTTCAGATCCGTTCAGACAGAGATAAGATTAACACGCTGCGCTACAGTGTGACAGGACCAGGGGCTGATCAGAGTCCTACCGGCCTCTTCATCATCGACCCCATCACAGGACAGCTGTCTGTCACTAAGCCTCTAGACCGAGAGCAGATCTCCAACTTCCATGTAAGTGTGTGTGCGTGCGTGTGTGCGTGCGTGCGTGCGTGCGTGCGTGTGTGTGTGTGTGTGTGTGTGTGTGTGTGTGTGTGTATATGTGTTTTTGCAAATCTGCTGCTTGTGGCAAAAGATTTCTTTTTGGTTTCTGTGATTAAGGTTAGGATTATGTTTGTGTACAGTCCCACGAGCGGGACGTTTATCTGTTTTTGAGGGCTGGCAGGTCATTCTTTGTATGTTATGTGTATGGTCTCATCCCCCAATTCTGCATTCCATTGAGAAGACACAAATACTCCTCTTAAACTGTTTATCTTGGGTTACCATGGCAATGCAATAATGCAACTTTTGACCTCTGTTTAATCCACTCTTAGAGGAAAAAGGGGAGTAGGCAGATTTTTTTATAGCTTAGAAAAAAGAGCTTATCCTAACAAAGACACACACTCACACACACACATTCAGCATGTCCTCACGAGGACAGTGCATATACACATTCCCCCACATTAGGAGCCATAAGCTCCGCCTGCCTTTAGCATTAACATTAATCTGTCACTATGCAATGTCGATTTTTATATCTAGAGCATTGTAAAGAGCAGGGGTAAAAGAAATAACAGATATTTCTTTGCCTTCATGGGGTTTTTGTTTTTATATACAGTAAGCTGCTCCAATAGCAGCTCAATCCTGACAAATAATTCTTCTGGATAATTATTGCACACTACATTTATAGTGCATTATGGGTAATAACAGTTCACAACCCACTTAGAATTTGGACAACACGACGAAATGGCTGCACGTCAAATAGTGCACTAAAGGGAACCGATTCAGACACACCAGTTGTCTTTGGCTCCAGAAGCTAATCAGAGCAAACGTGGGGGCAGAAACATTTGTAATTGGTTAAGTGCTGCTCCTAATGAAAATGGACAGGAAGCAGGGCTTGCCACGTCTTCAGTTAAAAATAAATAGCCTTGTTCTAGCACTGTTTTCGGAAATTAACCGAAGCCAGTTGGCTTTAATGTTTAATGAAACATCTCCTGCTATTTAATTCATCTGCAAATATTTTATTTAATGTGTTTAATTTAACGTGTAATTCCTCTTATGTGACATAAACCCTGGGTAATAAAGGGAGTTTGTGAATTCTTTTTTTTTTATATTATGTTGTGTAATTATTATTAAGGTAAATAATTTATCTTTTTTTTTTTTACTTGGCTATATTATATTATATTATATTATATTATATTATATTATATATTATATTATATTATATTAAAAATGGGCACTGGTGGCTTAGTGGTAGGTTTCTCGCCTGGCATGCGGAAGGCTTCGAACCGGGTTCGAACCCCACCCACTGGATGCAGCGCTGGTCCCAAACCCGGATAAAACGGAAGGGTTGTGTCTGGACGGGCCTCCGGGGTAAAACCTGTGCCAAGCTATATTATATTATATTATATTATATTATATTATATTATATTATATTATATTCAGTCTACATGATGAGCTTATAATGCTTTTCCTGTTTTTACTGCTTGCACCTTTATAAATCTAAATTACTCTATGCTAGACGTTGTGCGTGACTTCCTGGTGTGGCTGTGTGTGTTGTTCCAGCTGCGTGCTCACGCTGTGGACATTAACGGCAATCAGATGGAGAATCCCATTGATATTGTCATCAATGTCATCGACATGAACGACAACAGACCAGAGTTCTCCCATCAGATCTGGAACGGCACGGTGGACGAGGGCGCCAAGCCAGGTACTTACATACGCACACTCTCTCACACACACACACACACACACACACACACACACACACACACACACACACACACACACAGGATCGTTTCTGCACAGCTGACATTCTCACATATAATCCTCATGTATATCATGAGCACGTTTGTTGCACCTGCTAGTTCTTGGTCTGACAGATGGCCGTTGCTGTACGAAATCCAAAACAGATCACTGTTTCTCTCCATTTCGCGCAGGCACATTCGTGATGACAGTCACAGCACAAGATAAGGACGATCCCAACACAGCCAACGGCATGCTGAGATACAAGATCCTCTCTCAGAGTCCCGAGACTCCCTCCACCAACATGTTCACCATCAATAACAAGACTGGCAAAATCATCACTGTAGCTGCAGGCCTCGACAGAGAGGTGTGTGTGTGTGTGTGTGTGTGTGTGTGTGTGTGTGTGTGTGTGTGTGTGTGTGTGTGTGTGGTGTTGTGTGTGTGTGTGTGTGTGTGTGTGTGTGTGTGTGTGTGTGTGTGTGTGTGTGTGTGTGTGTGTGTGTGTGTGTGTGTGTGTGTTTTTCCATTGTCCACTGCTTGTGATTTCATCCTAATTCTTTATACCCGTTTTTACCTTCGCGTGTGTGTGTACATGTTGTGAGTAGAAAGTGTCCCAGTACACTCTGATCATCCAGGGAACTGATATGGAAGGAAATCCAACATATGGCCTGGCCAACACTGCTACCGCTATCATACGTCTGCTTGACGTCAATGACAACGCACCGGAGTTCACCAGAGACACAGTGAGTTCATTGTGCTTGTACACCTCCTTATAAACAAAGTGAGGAAACCAGAAAAACGTTTCATATTCATTCAGAAAAAAAAAATGCTATGTCTTTGTGTACCCCGATTATAATTTTTTTTATTGCATTTAAGTTGAAAGAACAACAAGTAGAGGCTATACTGCACATGAATTCCGCATCAGGCTCTGGAATGCACTATATTGACTCTGTTGAACAAATTTTTCTTCGACACACATTTTCCCATTTGCCACAAAAACCTGATGGAGTATCTTTCCTAGAATTTCCAAATGTCACGCATACTGCAGAATCACAGTATAAGGGGAATATTACGTAACATTTGATTTCCTTAATGTGTCGTGACATGTACATTTTATTCTGGTAAAGCGGATGACAGCTAATCTTAAGGGAGACATCATCAGGTCCTGGCAGTTGTCGCATTTAGTAGAACGAGATGAGTTCTTGTCTACTTTAAGGAATCTTTATAGCACAACATTAGGAGATACATCCGTACACTGGAGAGAGGTGAAGTAGACCCAAGTGATTGTGTTATTAAAGGTGACGTTACCATGATGCAAACGTGCAAGAACACAGACACACTTCCACTGACACACACTGTCTCTATCTCTCTCTGTCTCTCCACACTGTTTATTCTCACCTTAGTTCTACGGCGAGGTGCCTGAGAACCGTGTGAACATCATTGTGACTAATCTGACAGTCACAGACAAAGACAAGCCGGGCACACCTGCCTGGAACGCCGTGTATCGGATCACATCCGGCGACCCGACCGGACGTTTCTCCATCCCCACCGATCCCACCACCAATGAGGGCCTCGTCACCGTGGTTAAGGTTAGTCCTAAGACAGCTTGCTTGGCGTCGTCAACAGTGATTTCACACATCCAGAGTCAAACACTGTGCAAAAACAGTTCCCATAGAAACAAAGCTGGTCAACAGCCACGACCGCCTCTTCATCAGCGCTAAAGATTTAAGAGTGTTTTAATCACAGGAGGAACCATTCATTCATTATTGGTGCTCTCTGGGTGTTTATTGATACTAATGTCATTTTATCACAAAGGGCATTCATTGTATGAGTTTTATATCATTGTATAACTTGTTTGTGTGTGTGTTTTTTTGTTCTTTCGCAGCCCATAGACTATGAGATGAACCGTTCATATTTGTTAACCGTCATAGCAGAGAACGAAGTGCCCCTGGCGGTAGGGATCCACCGCACGCGCCAGTCGACAGCCACCATTTCCATACGCATTATCGACGTCAACGAGAGTCCTAACTTCGAACCCAACCCCAAACAGATCAAACTGGACGAGGGACTTCCTGCAGGGTCAATGCTCACCGCATTTATAGCTCATGACCCTGATAGACACATGCAGCAGAGTATCAGGTAAACACACAAATAAAATAACATAAAAACAAAAGCCCGATAGACACAAACAGAAGAGCGTCATGCAGAGATAGACACTATTTTCCACATAAACATGCGCCCACACTCTCGCTCACTTAAAGGCAGTTTCAGGCTGAGATGCTTTGAGGAATGAAGCTTTGAACGTACCATTGAAGCTTTGAGTTATGTTTTACCAGTTTCAGAATCTTACCAGTTTTATTCTTCTCAGCTATACACATGCACCTTAGGGCAAATTTTGAATGCTGTCACAGCAATAAACTTTTCGAAAATAAAGGCACTGGATTTTAAAAAATAATAAAATAAAAGTTTGTGAAGGTTATTATTGTTTTTTTTCCCCCAGTTAGGATTTTTCCACTCAGCTCCCATGTGTGATAAGGTTCTGGTTTGGGGTAAATGGGGTTTTGAATGAGAGTTGCCATATCCAAAAAAGGGATAATTGGATGGTTGAGTTTAGTTCGCACCTGCATTTTCTCTGTATTTAGACTTTTCTCTGTATTTAGACTAAATGGCTCCTGTATCATTTACATGTGCCAATTATTCCTGTGTTTTCAAGGCCAATCAGCTGGCCTGTTTGTGACTATTATCAGTAAGTTGTTTCCTTCTGTGTCTGGTTGATAGGGTCAAAAAACACTGATCATCATCCTTTTTTTTTTTTTTTACTAAATCTTTTGTAAAAAAAAAAAAAAATGTTTTAAGAAATATCCATATGTGTCAGGACCACACACTATTCTTACACACTATACACATCTAAAACAGTTTCACATTAGGTATCAGCCAACCCCTGTGCACGCACGGATTCTTGCAGTGTGGCATCAGGCGGCAGACAAATCATATGCAAATAACGAGGTGATCAAATCGCTTGCCTGGGAAAGCGACTTTCATGTCCAAGCTATTAGGTTTTCATTTGTAGTTGCCTTTTGGATAACTAAGCTTAACAACCCGAAAAAGAGGAATAGAATCCTGTTCTCAGTTCAGAATCTCTGGGGCTGTGGTGGCTAAAAGGCAACGGCTCTGGGTTACTGATCAGAAGTCTGGCGTTCAAGGCCCAGCACTGCCAAGCTTCCAGTTTTGGGCCCTTGAGTACCCTCTGTGGTCCAGGGGTGCTGTACAAGGGCTAATCTTACACTAAGACCCCAAATTACTAACAAGCCGGGCTGTTGGAATGTACTGTATATATGACAGATCCAGGCTTCTTGTTCTGTGTGTATCATTAAGTGAAGTGTCCTTTTTTACAGTAGTGTGATGCTCCTCAGTGCATGCATGGTTATTACATTTTATTACTACATCATGTTTAGCCAAACCAAACTGTGAGTTTGAGTCAAAAATGAACCGCACTCTGGCTGTAGAATTTATTTAAATTTTACTTTTAATTGATAAAATCAAAGCGCATCGTGACATTGCTAACCTCTAAGCCACCATGCCACCCGTTTTCGTTTTCCCTTATTTAAATTTTTTTGGACTGAGCTGCAAGGTATGAATGCACAGCTGTCTTAACTTCTTTATCAAAATTGAATCTTTCTCCTTGTAGAGCTGCTTTCATGGGACCAGGTGTTCTTAGGGGAAGCAGGTGAAAGTCCAGTGGAGCAAGATCATGAGTATAGGGAGGATGCTTTATTACCTCAAAAGTCGACAGTGTAGACGGGCGTCCAGCTCCTTTTTGATGGCTAACACTTGTGCAACCATTCTTGAACTCCTCTATCCATTTCTACACACTTCTTCCTCCATACTGTACACAAAGTCTTTGATAAATAACAGCACCAGGTACACCCTTAGGCCACAAAAACAAGAATCACTGTATGCTGCTCTTCTTTCGTGCAAATCACAAGTGGGGCATTCATTTTTGCCCGCAACGCAGTTACAATTGAACTGATGTAATACGTTCACACCTGCACAGCAGTGACTGGGGAGACAGTAGCCTTGAACGGAAAGCACTGATAATGCAACAGAAGTTTTAATATAACTGGAGTACAGATAATTTTTGACCTCGTACACAACACATTGGATCTCTTTATTTACTAGAAATGTGGGCTGGGTAATAAATGTCAGCGTGTTGGGTATCTGTAGACATTTACACTCTCATCTTAAAATGATGGAATGCATCTTACTTCAATAGTTATTTTCGATAACACTTTTAACACATCAGAACTTTTAAGCGATGTGTGTTTTGTGTTGTAGGTACTCCAAGCTATTTGACCCCGCTAACTGGCTGGAAATCGACCCAAATAATGGGCGAATCTCCACCATCGCCCTACTTGATCGTGAATCTCCGTACGTTAGGAACAACCTCTACAATGCTACCTTTATGGCTTCTGATAATGGTGAGTAGTGTGTGCGCATATCTGTGTGTGCTTATGTGTGTGTGCACGCGCGTGTGGGTTGCAACTCAGTTTTAATCCATTACAGGTTACACAGTGGATGAGTAACTCAATTGATCTGAGCTGCAGGGAACAATTATGAGCTAATAGCCACAGGCATACACGTAGAAACACCCATACTTAAATAAGCTCACACGCTTTCAGTTCTAAAACTACGAAACTTACATGTTTCAAAAGGATTGAAGCATCCCTATTTTTCCGACTTGTTTGTGTGAATGTGACTACACACGTCTGCTCGGCTCTTCTGCTGTTATTGACATTCTCCTTGAGTCACCTCAGTGAAAAAAAAAAAAAAAAAAAGCTCACACACCCATTTAAACACACTCATAGGTCTGTGAAGGAGTGATCCCATCTCTGTAAACACTCTGTTAACCTGTGGTCCCAGAGTGCCTCACTCACAGTAGGCTACTCATGGAGTTGGATTGCAACACTCTAGCGGCGCCGCTTCCTCTCCCAAGGCTCCCTTTATTCAGCTTGATCATCTAAGGAGGGCTGACACTTAGTGCTCTTCTCTTTTCAAGCTCTCCCCAAGTGACTGGAAATGTTCTGATGAAGAGGCAGGAGATGCTGAATAGCTCGTGGGCAGTGTCTACTGTCTATGATTGACAATTTTATCCATCCTCTGATTATGCGTGTCATAAATATTTCATACAATAGCTTAGTGGTTCAAGAGTTTTCCTCTCACGGTCAGCCTAAATTGACAGCCGCTGTAGTAAAGAGCTTTTTTAATTGTAATTTTTCTCTTTCTTTCTTTCTTTCTTTTTTTCTTTATGTGCAGGTATTCCTCCTGCAAGTGGAACAGGCACGCTGCAGATCTACCTGTTGGATATTAATGATAACGCGCCACGCGTCTTTCCCCATGAAACCGAGATGTGTGAGAGACCTAACCCTAATGCCATCAACATAACAGCTGTGGACGGAGACCTGAACCCCAACGCTGGTCCATTCGCTTTCGAGCTAGCCAACCGACCCGCTGATATCCGCCGCAACTGGACACTCTCCCGTCTCAGTGGTACGACACAGAGCTGAATAGTATCAGAAACATTTTACCCATCATACCCCTCTTCCCAGAACTTTTGCCAGAACATGTAACTGCGTGACTGATTTTCCATTTTAATATTTCAGCAAGCACAGCTAATATGAAGCAAGCTAAGATTCACCATTTGTCTTGGTCATAGTAGCTGTAGTTTTCTCACTTACATGCAATGTTTAATAGCCAAGCCACTTCCCATTTTTTTACGAAGTGGTAGAAATTAGTAGATCATGAAACTCCTCAAAGACTGTAATCCGAGCTAACATTCGAACCGGGAATCTGTAACTGTTAAATGGCTCTTTTTGAAAAAGTAATAAAGTAGGTTTAGTTACGCTTTAACGCTTATGTTAAAGTTTGAGTCAAACCATGACTGGTGATGAAATCGCTCATGAAGACATTATAGATTTTACAAATAAGAATTATAGAGGTAGGATGCACTTGGCTTCAGTAAAACATTGGAATGATGCAAACATTTTAAAGAAGTTTGTACATCCGTGAACGGCGATCCGAGTCGAGGTGGCATACAGTACGTTTGGGCCATTAAAGGAGTTCTTGGGAGGCCAGCGTTTCAGATGTGAAGCTGGCAGTCAGATCATGGCTTCAGCATACTGAAAACACTTCCTACCTTGATGGTGTCTGAGCGCTAGTGAAACACTGGGATAAGTGCATTAGTGTAGAAAAGGCTTATATAGATAAATAAAGTTAGTGTTTACTCTCATGACTGCGTTCTGTTGTTCTGCACAGTCCACCGTCCCGTTGTAGATATGTGACATAATAATGCAAACGCAATGCATTATTAAATGTTATTTTATTCTTATTCAAGCTCACATTGCGTTTATTGCTATTCCCGACGTAGGTGACTATGTCCAGCTGAGCCTAAGAATTGGGTATCTCCAGAGCGGAATCTACGATGTTCCTATCATCATCACTGACTCCGGAAACCTGCCGATGGCCAATACCTCACACCTGCGTGTGAAGGTGTGCCAATGTGACCATCACGGAGACTGCGTGGACATGGAGCGCATAATGGCTGCCGGTTTAGGCACTGGAGCCATCATTGCCATTCTCATCTGCATCATCATCCTGCTGGGTGAGTTACTCCCCGTTGCGTGTATATAAACCCCTATACATATAAAGTGTTTATGCTTTAAGGAATGAGGAAAAAGAATAGTTTTATCACCCGTGAGACTCCCTTTATGCTAAGAGCTAGGCATGAATCATTTTGTATAACATTTTCTCTTTCTGCATTTGCTTCTCTGCACGCGCTCTGTGTAGTGCTAGTGCTGATGTTCGTGATGTGGATGAAGAGGAGAGATAAGGAGCGGCATGCCAAGCAGTTGCTGATCGACCCGGAGGACGATGTTCGAGACAACATCCTGAAATACGACGAGGAAGGCGGAGGAGAAGAGGACCAGGTACGAATGGTGCCGATTTAAGGAAACATATAGTTTAGGTATAAAAAGTGACAGGGTTGTATTTGTATGCAGTGGGGTACTGATTTGTATTTGTACCAATACTTCAGAACATTCATATGGTAGAACAACTCTTTCTTTCTTGTTGTTTCCTTACTATTTGCGTATGTGTGCGCTTCTGTGTGTGTGTTTGCAGGATTATGATCTGAGTCAGCTGCAGCAGCCAGACACTCTCGAGCACGACCTGGTGAAGCCAGTTGGAATCCGCCGGCTGGACGAACGCCCGCTGCACCCCGAGCCCAGCTACCCACTTCGCTCGGCCGCCCCGCACCCTGGAGACATTGGAGACTTCATCCACGAGGTTTGTATGTGTGCGCGCACGTGTAAATGCGTCTTTGTGTGTGTGCATGTGCGGATGTGTTCTGTCTAACCATATAAACTGCTGGATGGCACCAGTGATAAGAGCTAATGGTGATTGATTGCCTAATTGGACCTCAATCCTATTAGTTTAGATGGACATTAGACTGGCTTAGGTATTCAGTTTCGTCCTCAGCGGACTGTAGATGAGCATGTTCTACACACACATACACACACACACACACACACACACACACACACACACGCACACAGGGGGAGCGAGAGAAAGAAATCCTTTTAAGCACTAAATTGTATTGGGAGCCCAGCAGGGAAAAGTGAGAAAATCTTTAAAACTGGAAATGAATTAAAGATCAGATATAAGCTTAAGTAACCTCAGGTACACCTCCGTTTAAGATGAGTAGAATTATATCTATTGGCTGGTGTTATGCTATTTTTCAAGAACGTATTCTTTTCCTATTTATTCATTACCAGCGCACTCAGGGTTCCGTATTCAATCAATACCATGCAGACCAGCTTGTGATTGTAGCTCTGCATAATGATATTCTAATTGCACTATAGATTATACGTGTAGGGTCCTGCCTATAGAATATCATTAAAGCAGCAAACTTCATAAAAGAACTGCAATGTGTCTTAACACCTCTAGGATCAAGGGTTCGATCGCACCTTGGTTCTGTGTGTGGGAAGTTTTCCCTGTGGTTTCCTCCGGGTTTTCTGATTTCCTCCCACATTTTCAAAATCCCTGTAGTGTGTGAATGTGTGTGGCTGCAATTGGCACAGGGGTATACCCTGCCTAGTACCCTGAGTACATACCCTGGGATAGGCTCCAGGCCTCTTTCGATACGGTACATTTCCTAGGAAACTTTTCTCAGTTTTAAAGTCTAGTGAGAGGACAAATAAGAGGATTATTAGGGCTGCTTTTCCATAACTACAGTCTTCTTCCCATGATTCTCTTCTCATGCATTACTATCCTTTCCTTTTCATTGCTCCAGACGTGTCTCTCTCTCTCTCTCTTCCCTCCATCTTTTCTATTCCTTCTTCCATCCTCTTTCCCGCTCCTTTCCTGACCACAGCTTTCCTTTACCATCTTCCGTTTCTCATTTTCCTCCCAAGGCTACAACACTTGAGAGCCCTGCAATGGGTTCACTTCAGCCCATGAAATATTTCTGAATGGCACTTTGCTGTAAATATTTTACCAAGTATGTCATTGGATTGTTTTCTAATATTATGGAAAACTCCATGTCTCTTTCTTGTTCAGGGTCTAAAGGCTGCTGATACGGACCCCACGGCCCCCCCATACGACTCATTGCTGGTGTTCGACTACGAGGGCAGTGGCTCTACGGCTGGCTCGCTCAGCTCACTGCACTCGTCCAGCTCCGGAGGCGAGCAGGACTATGACTACCTCAACGAATGGGGACCAAGATTTCGCAAACTAGCCGATATGTACGGAGGAAACGACGACTAAAAAAAGCGCCCAGGTGTTATGGAAAAAAATGTAAAAAATAGAAAATGAAAAAAAAAAATGTGGCACTTTTTTAAAACATGGGACACAGAACAGTGTGTAAAATCAGAAAGATGACTATTTCCCCCATGAGAGAATGAGGGGAAGAAAGATCACCATGGCAACACTACTGGCTCCTTCCAGGCTTTGTGCTGAAGCCAAAGAGCGCAAGGTGATGGAATCTGGACTCCGTCTCTGGATCAGGCCAGTTTGTTGCCCGAATCTGCAGGATCGTCGGGGGGGGGGGGGGGGGGGGGGAATAAAAAAAGATTTTAAAAAATGAAACAAAACTGAAGGAATGCTCAAAGAACATTGAACCGAACGCTCAGTTACACTTGAATCTCACAGTACAGAAGCACTGGGATATTATGTGCCTTTTTGTACATTTTTTTGACTGATTGGTTTCCATCCATTGGCTTTATTGGCTCTGAGTTTTGGAGTAGTTCTGTTGTGAGCCTGTTTATAGAAAATGGTTATGCTTCGCCACGCTTCTGTTTGTACATCACAGCATGGCGCTCTTACACGCCATCACGCCTCACCCCGAAGAAGAAATGAGACTGACAGAACAGCATTGTACAGTAGAAATTAGATGTCAAGTTTCATGGCATTGCTTCTTCTTCTTTTTTTTTTTGTTTTTTGTTTTTTCATTTTCACCAAAAGTTTAACTTATGCAGCTGGTGAAAAAAGGGGAAAAAACTCATCATCATTTGGTAGCGTAATCTTTTTTGTTAGGATCCTGATTTATTATTATTATTAATATTATTATATTATTTTACTTTCTTTTTTTACGACGTGTTTCACAAACAAATAAAACTCATATTTTTGTTCGATCTCCACCTGCCTTAGTCAACCTATGGTATTCTTTCTTTTGTTTTGTTTTTTTTAAACTGCACTGTAAATGAAATGGTGTGTACATAGTTTTTTTCCCCTTCTTTTTTGTTGTTGATGTAGTCTATGAGGAAATACAAGGAGTATGAAAGAGTTGTATATGTATAATTTCCTACAGACAAAAGGCTTTTTTTTTTGCATGTTTCTATCTTTTTGGTATAAAAAGGTATTTCTGAGATCGATTTACCCACAAAAATCGTCAACATGTCAACTGTTGGAGAGACTCAGCACCAGCGCGGAAGCAGCTTTATCCAGATATGTATACAACCCTCCCCTGTGCCTGTTCAGGCTTTATATGCCAGCAGAAAGGAATTAGATTTAGATTTGGAAATTTCTTTGGCTGCCTTGTGTCTAAATTCGCTCATTTCCAGCAGTCCACTGTTACACATTATACTGACTGGTGAAATCTGGTGTCTTTTAAGTGAATAACATCAAGATGGAGAAAATTTTGGAAACACTGCTGATGTCTCTCCATTTAAAAAAGTGTGTGTGTGTGTGTGCGTGCGTGAGTGCGTGTGTGTGTGTTGATTACAAGCTGTAGTCACAGAAGGGCCAAGCAGTACGGAGGTAATTACCTGTCAAAAGTAATTAGAACTAAATGCAGTGCCAAAATATATTTTTTAATGAATTTCAAGTCTGTAGTCAATTTTGTAAATCTATACCTTATTCCATTTGTGAATAATTTTCCACACTGCTAAAAAACACATCTTATCAAAGGGAAATATCTAAAATCCAGTCAAAATCTTCTACTATTTCTTATCATAAGGTTAGAATAAATAAGTATATTTTTTAAATGTACAGTATTGTGCAAAAGTCACCACTTTATTTATTCATATTAAATTACATTAAATGATGAAGATTAAATAAAAAAGTACCTGAAGATATAATTTTAAAAAATTGGTTGTTTATGTAACAATCTCAGCAGCAACCTCATTTCCCCTCTCGTCTGTTCCAACCACTCAGCATTCAGCATCACCAGTACACTAATCACCGGCCTGACCATCTGTCATCATCTGCACTTGTTTCTCACTGGATCATGCACTAAATGAAATGATTTTACGCATGAATGATTTTTTGGTCACATGAAACTCATGTATAGGGACTAGACTGAAAATAATAGCCAAAAAATTCCTTCAGGAAGCCTGGAGAACTATTCTTTGAGGCTACATTAAAACAAAAATCCACAATGTCTGGAAGTAAAATATTAAGCAAAATATGAAGAGAGACTTTTGCACATTACAATTTCTTAGCTTTCATTCTTCTTATTAGAAATGAATGGTTAGAATCGGCAAAATGTAAAAGAAAAATCTGCACACAGAACCAGAAAATTAATCCTTAAAAGCAGGAAAATATTCCAGAAATAGCCTTCATAACAGTATCATTGGTTTATTGTAGTCTTTTAATAAGAAATTTTAAAGTGAGATAAATTCGACTAGATTCCGGATATGCTCTCTTGCCAAGATGTCATTTGTTGCAGTGTGCACATACTTTATAGTTCCTGTGCATTATTTTCCACTCATACCATGAGTTTTGTTCCAGCCCTATACTCTTCAATGAAAACACAGCCACTTTTAAATCCACACAAATTTGACATGATCGCATGCTTTAACAGCTTAACCTTTTTTGGAGGGGTGGGGGCGGGAAGGGGGTTGTAAATGTAGCATGAAAGAGTTCATTAATGAGTTCATGATTGCAACCTTCTCATAAAACTGTAATTGTTTTACAGACCTGACTATGAATTTGTTCCATCATTGCATTTACATACATTTTGACAGGAAACTCCGCGAAGCAGCACTAGTCTAAACGACCAGTGTGTGTAAGTGCTCAATACACACTCAGGTGACTGACAGCAGGAAGTTGATCAATAGCTGCTTACTGATTGGCAGCTACGAAGAGTTCAGTGAGCTTGTTTACTGTTACTTGTTGATGTTATGACCCATCGCTGCCCATCTGGCCAATAAAAATTTAATTTTTGGAAATAGTGCCAATCCTCTTGGCTTTTTTTCACTCATTAACTCACTCATCGTCTATACCGCTGTATCCTGTATACAGGATCACGGGGGGCCTGGAGCTTATCCCCTGAGACCTGGGGCACAAGGGCTCACACACATACACACAGTAACATACATGTCTTTGGACTGTGGGAGGAAACTGGAGTACCTGGAGGAAACTCAGCAAGCACGAGGTGAACATGCAAACTATGCACACAGACCTGAGGCGGAATTACACCCGGGTATCGACAATATATCCGCTATACCACTAATCTTGGCTTTTTAAAATTTATTTAATTAGTGGCTATGTGCTTTTAATGTTCTATTTTTTTTTTCTTCTTCATACTTTTTATAAATAAAAAAGTTATATAGTTATATAATGCTTAGCTTGCATCAACAACATCCTGCAGATGAAAAATAATAGATAGTTTTATTCCCAGGAGCCTAGAAAAAAAACATATTTTCTAATATTCCTAATGATTTATAATTGTTTATAATTATTTCTGTTTGAAACCCACTCATAGTCCATCTAGTCATTTAGGCAAATGATTGTATCCCAGTGGCTGTAGCTATTTAACTAATAAGCGTGTGCATCTATGCATCCTGCATGACACAGTGGAGAAACTAACACACACACACACACTCAAAACATATTCTTTGTGACTCCACAATCACATCTCTAGAAGCTGTCCTTGGTCTGTCACTCTCTCCTCTTCTTTTTTTTTCTTTCTTCCCAAGAATTGGGATTATTGTGCCAACATCAAAGTGCTGCCTCCTTCTGTCCCTGCGCTCGTGTGAGACTGAGCGAGTGACAGTGTGCAAAGGCATCAGGCCAAGCTTGATGCTGCAGCTCATATAAATCAGGCAGAACGAGCAGCTCCCCTTCTGCCTCCATCCGGCCCTTATCCCTGCGTCCACCTTCTGTAGGTTTCCTGCATTTTTGTAGGATGTTTCATATTTGGACCGCTCCCTTAAAGGTTTCTCTCCTCCCGCTTGTTTTCATTAAAATCTCAGCTGTATGTTGGTGCTCATGTTGGTGCTCTCATCTCCTTGTTAGGCAAGAGCAGTGTATGCGTGAGCGTCCGTGTTAAGAGAGTGAGTCAGTTGGAGTCGCAGAGGCTAAAAATAAGCTGTGCGCTGCTGGCTTGAGGACGGTGATGACATTGATCAACTGATACAGGGATCTCTCTCTTTCTCTCTCTCTCTCACTCTATCTATCTATCCTGCAGTCTTTTCCCCCGTAGCACATTCTCTTGCCCTGGTTATGTAGACCAGATTTCAACAGCTCCACTGTGGTGTGTATGTAGGACTCTCAAATCTGATTTTCATCCAAGCACTATCTCACACATCGGTGATTGCACTGTGTTCCCTGGGTTGCACTGGCACTGTTCTAAGCTAACAGCTAAATGCTCCAGATGTCTGTATACAGAATAAGACACATTCACAGCATCCTATTGCAATCACCCATTGCACCTCTAATGACTGTAATCCAGTGCCTTGTGTTCTGTCTCAATGTGTGTTCTAGCCCCTTGCATACATTATGGCGAACAAGGAAAGGGGTTGGATTTGTTTGCTCTTCCATGATTTCCTATGTAATATGTAATAATATAAATAATTATTGTATATAAAATTCAGATACACCTCAAAAAATCCTAAAACAAATACGTTTAAACTTTATTTTTCACTTAATCCTAGTGAACATTTCCTGTCTAGGATTACTTTATTTTAAGAATGTAAAATGGGTGAAGAACATTAGAGAAAAAAGATTTATTTCAGCTTGTATTTCATTCATCTCACTCCCAGTGGGTCAGAAGTTTTCTTAATCTTAGAGTTTGGTAGCATTGTGTTTAAATGGCCTTTCACAGTATATATTAGCCCGTTCCTCCTGACAGAACTGGTGTTACTGAGTCAGGTTCGTAGGCCTGGTTGCTAATAAATAACAGAAGGAAAAAGACAATATATTACAACAATACAAAGTATGAGTTCATTACAGACAATTATAGATAGATAGTGATAAATCGTGCAGATAGTGTGACTGTACGCAGTTGACATGCACGCTAGGCCTCAAGACATTCTGTAAAAAGGTCTTTTTAAACTTAAGATTCCTTAAGAGGTCTTGTCGGCATCCTCGAGGCAATTTCAGTATGAGGACATTAGGAAATTAGCGCTGAAGATGTCGATAATACATCTCTAGTTCTGAAGGTGTCCTGCAGTCCTAGCACTGCCAATTGGGGATAGTCCAAGAAAGGCAAAAACATTATAAGAAATATGTTATACCTGTTCCTGAAAATGCATGTGTTCCAGCAGAATGCTGCCCTTAATTAAAACAATAAATAAATAAATAAATAAATAAATAAATAAATAAATAAATAAATAAATAAATAGTGCATTCACACACACACACACACACACACACACACACACACACACACACACACACTACATTCAATTTGAAAACAACAATTAACCTAATCTGCTTGCCTTTGGGAGGAAACCCATCAAGCTTGTGCAAACTCCACACACAGACCCGAAGCAGGAATCAGACCCTCAACCCTAGAGATGCAAGGCGACAGTGATAACTACTACGCCACCGTGCCACCCTAACTCTGTTGTTTCTCTGTTACAGCTAGTTAGGTTATATTAAAAAAATGAACCAGTCAAGGATTGATTTCAGCTTGACACAAGTTTGACCAAAGTTCTGCATCAACTATTATATTTAAGTCTGCCTCCCACCCACCTCTCTTTGGATTTATGTAATCCTGGCTTTGAACCAGCAACAACAAATTGTTCATTTTTAATTGCATTCAGGAACATCTCATTTGTGCAGCAGTCACAGTATTGGTAAAGTCATTTCAGATCCCAGACTGGTTATTAACGGACAAAAAGTTATTTTGGACAAGTTATAAATTCTCGGCATTTGTTCAAAAGAATTGATTGTAGCAGTCATTTGCCAAAGATTTAATATGTTATTATTCAGAATCATGGCTAAGACCAATACGCTTGCAAGTACAGTGTATGTGAAGTGAAAGAATTTATACATTATGAATTTTATACTACCCTGTATGGACAGCTGTCATCGGTGGGTTTTTAAAATGGGATCCAAGATTGTCCAATCAACTTGCTTCAATCTATTTGAATGGGCAAGTCACAGGAGATCTCCTATAACTTCACCCACACACACCCACTCTCACCCAACACACACTCAAAATACACAAATCCAAAGAAGGAAAGAAAACAATTAATTATACAACACATTTATATATATACTGTAGTCATAACAGTACAGTTTGCATGTACTCCCCTTTCTTTGCTTCTTTGTTGGCTGATTGGTGTTTCTAAATTGACCGTAGAGTACGATTGGCACTTCATCCAGAGTATCCTGAGCTCCCTGGGACACAATGTTTGTGGTGTGGAAAAGGAATCAATCAGTGAATATCCAATCGCATCAGCTCCTGTCCTTCTTCATCCACTCAGAACTCAGGTCTATGTAAGAATTCTAGTTATAACCATTAGCTTAGTTTATTTATTTATTTGTTTGTTTATTATTTTTAATCTCCTGCCGTACATTTGTCCATGACCATTTTGTGACATTTGTACACAGTGCATATATTGTCTAATACGTCATATTTATAAGTAGGTTCCGGACCAAAGGGAGCCAAAGTGCTCAGTTCAAAACGAACTGTGAACAGTTTAGGGAAGAAGTGAGCATAGTTTCATCATGTTGCTAGAAGTGGATGAGCAAAATCTCACATCAGTCATTGTGATTTGCTGGAAAGCAAAATGCTGTACCATTCATTGTTATCAAAGATGACCTTATATTATATTACATAACAATAATTAAGTAAATAATGGACAGATATATTTATCGTACCTATATTTACACACACACACAAAATATATAAATAC
This sequence comes from Clarias magur, assembly GCA_013621035.1. Classification (NCBI taxonomy): domain Eukaryota; kingdom Metazoa; phylum Chordata; class Actinopteri; order Siluriformes; family Clariidae; genus Clarias; species Clarias magur. Next base: position 3,485,201 of record QNUK01000032.1, on the reverse strand, counting down.
ATACACCTTAGGAAAAGAAAAACTTTAGTACTAAATGTATTTTTTTATACATTCCACAATGTATGTTATATATTGATATCATGATAATATTATTAATATTACATTAATATAATATACATCATACAATTGTGTTTTCCCTGAAGACACACACACACACACACACACTATTTTGCCAAAAGTATTCGCTCACCTGCCTTCACATGCATATGAACTTGAGTACCATCCGATTCTTAATCCAGAGGGTTTAATAAAATCTCGGTCCACCCTTTGCAGCTATAACAGCTTCAACTCTTCTGAGAACGTTTTCCACAAGGTTTAGGAGTGTGTTTATGGGAATTTTTGACCATGCTTCCAGAAGCGTATTTGTGATCAGACACTGCGACGAGAAGGCCTGGCTCGCAGGCTCTACTCTAATTAATCCCAAAGGTATTCTCTCGGGTTGAGGTCAGCAGTTTCCATATCAAACTGCTCATCCATGTCTTTATGGACCTTGCTTTGTGCACTGGTGAGCAATCATGTTGAAACAGGAAGGATCTATTCTCAAACTGTTTCCACAAAGTTTTTGAGCAGGAAATTGTCCAAAATGTCTTGGTATGCTAAAGCATTAAGAATTCATTTCACTGGAACTAAGGGGCCGAGCCCAACCTCACACCATAATCCCTCCCTACACCAAACTTTATACTTGGCACAATGCAGTGAGACATGTACTGTTCTCCTGGCAACCACCAAACCCAGGCTCGTCCCTTGGATTGCCAAACAAAGAAATGTGTGATCTGTCCCTCCAAGGAACACATCTCCATTGCTCTAGTGTCCGATAGTAGCATACTTCACACCACTGTATCCGATACTTCTGATACATATGATGCATTGCACTGTATATGATGTATGGCCATTGCTCGGTCATTGAAACCAATTCAGTGAAGCTCTCTACGCACTGTTCTTGAGCTAATCTGAAGGCCACATTAAGTTTGGAGGGCTGTAGCTATTGACTCTGCAGAAGGTTGGTGACCTGTGTGCACTCACTCTGTGATTTTATGTGGTAATGCACTTTGTGGCTGATTTACTGTCCTTCCCAATCCCTTCCACTTTATATATACAGTTAAACCTTGTTAAAAAAAAAAATTGTTCCGGAAGCGTGCTTATATATTAAAGCACTCGTATATCAAAGCAGTTTTTCCTCATTATTAAGATATAATGGAAACTCTGATGATAAAACATAACCAAAAAATTATCATATAAAAGTTATTAATACAAAATGTAAAATTTTGCATTTGATACAAATTAACCGCAAAAAGAATCCTGACTTTTACCTTCGAAAAAAATCCCAACAGAGCAGTGTTTCCGTTACTCTGCGTGTGTGTGTGTGTGTGTGTGTGTGTGTGTGTGTGTGTGTGTGTGTGTGTGTGTGTGTGTGTGTGTGTGTGTGTGTGTGTGTGAACTGAAGTAAGACAAGATAGGAGAGGAGGCGGGAGGGGGGCTACTGTGTAGGACAACACACACACACACACACACACACACACATGAGAAACTTCTTTAACAAGGAACTTCTCACGCGTGCACACACACAGAGACAGAGAGACTGACAGAGAGAGACTCTGAAAACTGAATTTTTCACCTCTCTAATGACACTTGCTTTTACTTTACGCACATGCAAACACACGTGGTCATAATGTTATAATAAACAGGCACTGATGTTAAATGTATGAGTGACACACGCGCACTTTATACATTAAAAAAACTGAGACTGAGCATTGGAGACGATTACCCACAATCTCACAGTGCAAAGTATGACAAGACCTCGCTCGTTTATCAAGTTAAAATGTATGAAATAATTTTGCTCGTCTTGCAAAATGCTTGCAGACCAAGTTTCTCAAAATCCAATGTTCCACTGTATCACTGACTGTGGAATATTAATTAGCAAGGAAATTTCACGACTGGACTTATTGCACAGGTGACATCCTATCACAGTACCATGCTAGAATTTACTGAGCTCTTGAAATTTTAAAATTATATCTTTGTTGATGATATTGCAGGGAGTTCCTAATGGAGGAATTTTGTCCAGGGAAGTACAGTACTCTTAACCAGCATGCCTTGCATAGATAGCAGGTATGTAGACTGTGAAATAGAACGCAACATGGTATTGTCACATTGAGGTTCACTGACTTCACCCAATAACTTAAATCACAGCCACAACTTACAGACCATCTATTCACTGCAGAGTATATCAGTTCATACCAAGCCTTTCCATTGCTGTAGGTTCTCTGACTTTCTGACCCCTCTTTTTATTATTATTTTTAAATAGTTTATTGCTTGTGTCTCAAAACCACATTTTACGGGATGGTTAATTAAAGCCATTCTTTACCTGGGTGTTAGTGTTTCTTCTGTGAACCCATGCCAGTGTTTGCATCTCTCACACACTTCACACAGCCCCACCCAATATTTTCCTCTGCATCTGTGTGTAACCTAGTGTTCTGACAATTTGTTCTGCTTTGTTCAAAGTACATTGTACACAGTGTAAGTGCAAACTGATATCATTACGTCTAAAAGTAAAAAAAAAGTCTGAATGAAAATATGTTGTGTACATCGTTCTACTACATGACCTACTACCTTAAACCTTAAACTGCAGCCGTAAACTGCAGTACAAAGAGTGTAGTTTACTTTGTGTCGCTGCTGCAACCCCAGCCACAAAGCTTTCACATACTGATTGGTGCCACGGTTTACATCAGTCACTTGCTACAATTTATTCCCATGTTTAGGTGAATGCGTATACACAAGATGTCGAGACCTCCATAATGTCCAAGAGAAGGTGCTCTGACAAATTACATATAGAAATGAATGATAAATGTACATGTACATGTATGAATTTCTAATATATGCAATATATTAGATATGTACGATATATAGAAAATTATTTGAAATTTTATATATGAAATACATACTGAGTATCAAGTAAAAAAAAATATAATTGTTTTTTCTTTATTTTATAGTTTTCAACATTGTACATTAATACTGAATACATCCAGCTCATAAAAGAAGTATTGTATTGTCCAACGTTTAGAATTGATGGCATATTGGCACACGCATGGCGTTCTTTCATCAGATTCACTTATCACTATAATGTTTTTTTAATTTACATGTTTACCTTGTCAAAAGTTAATCTGTGACATTTTTTGCCAACAGAACAGAAGAGAATTCCTTGGGCCAAGAAACACAAGGAATGGACATTAGATCAGGGAAAACAGCCTGGGGAGTTCAAATTTGAGATGTTTGGTTCTACCCACCATGTCGTTGTTAGAGTTCCTGAATGTGTGGCTCCCAATGTGAACATGTGATGGTGTGGGGTGCTTTGCTGGTGACATAGTCAAAACTGAGGGCACACTTAACCAGCATGGCCACCACAGCATTTTGCAGCAACATCCCATCCCATCTGGTTTGCGCTTAGTGTGACCATCATTTGTTTTCCAACAGGACAATGACCCCAAACACACCTCTAGATTATGTAAGAGTTATTTGTCCAAGAAGGAGAATGATGGAGTGCTGCTGGCCTCCACAATCACCAGATCTAAATCCAGTTGAGATGGCTTGGGTTGAGTTGGACCACGGAGTGAAGGAAAAACAGCCAAGTGCTCTAGGATTCAGGGTGCCATTCAGGATGACTGCCCCGTGAGGCTGACTGAGAGATTGCCAAAAGGTATACAAAGCCGTCATCAAAACAAAATGTGGATTCTTTATGGTTATATTTAATTCCGTATAAATCAATTGGTTATTGCTGTTGAGACAGGGGCAAATCTAGAAAATTATTCATGGGGTGGCAATAAAATTATGAGGGGTGGCAACACTGAAGGAAGCAAGGAACGCTACTCTTATTCGGTGTATACACTAGGGTTGTCCTATAAAAATGAAATAAAGGCTGATGTGTGATTGACTTGAACCTGATATCTGGAGTGGAACGTCAGATAAATTAAAAAACCCTTTTATTTTTAGAACACAAGGTGGCAAGGCTTTTTTTTTAGGGTGGCAATTGTCACCCCATGCCACCCTGGTAGATCTGCCCCTGTGTTGAGAACAGCTGATGGCGTATTCTCAGAGTCAGGGCTATTTTTATTATGTGTAGCAACATGTTGGCATGTTGTACACTGTACACAGGGCATGAAACCCTGCATTTCAATTGCATTTTAATTTGATGACATTCTGTTATTCTGTTTTAATAACTATAATTTAAGTCCTTGTGACATCTCACATGTGACTTTGACTTTCAACTGAACATTTAACCCAGTTTGTAGAAAATCTGGATGTATTATGTATCTCCTTTCAGCCTAAAAATACAGAAATATAATTTTTGGTCTATATCTCCTACCTGTACTGCAGATCCACCTTGGTCCTGACTGGGATAAAGTGATTACTGGAACAAATTACTGGAACTGAAATAAATCTAGGAACAAACATAGAAATGGGGTTACAAAGAAAAGAAAATGGTTCGTGGCCAACCATATGACTGATGTTGTACCAAATGCTTTACAAATAGATGACATTCATCAGAGCTGTGCATAAAAACACAAAGCTATGAAGCAACATTCAGAACTACAGATGACAGTTCTTCCTGCTCTGTAATGAGTTTCTACAATGGGATTTTAATTACTTTCAGGAAAAGAAAAAAAAAAGTCCACTTAGAATTGCAAGGTTTGCTAAATGAACGCTGCTAGTGATATATTTCTAATACAGCAAATGGAGAAGGCTGACGCATACGTTTTATATATTTTACATGGAAATGTGCACTCGTGCCCTCGAGCAACACGGTAGCAGATTTTATTCTTATACATACATGTGTTGGCTTGCCTCCTTCATCATCCTTCCTGCTATAATATCATGCTATCTGTCTCTCTGCATTGCACTGCTCTCTGAGCATGTCATGCATAAACAGCAGGACCAAAACATTAGCCGTGTGCTTGGTTTGCCTGTCACCGTTCCCTGAATGCCTGCTTCTGAATCTTTAAACCATTACATAGCTGCGCTTTCTCAGCAGGCACTTTCTCCGTGTTATCTCTCAACCCCCTCCAGTTGCAGGTAATATTAAAGTGAGGACATGAATTCTCAGTTTAATGCACCTCCTATCTATCGGGTGGAAGCGCTGGCATGTTATCACTGCTCTAGCAGCCCACCGCTATTTAATCTCTTTCCTTAAAAAGATTGAGACAGTAGGTAGGAAAAGACACAAATGTGCCATACCGTACTGTATATATAAAATATGAAACACTTTAATACTGTCCAAGCGGACAAATATCCATTTTAATTTAGCATAAGCTGTTAGAATTTGCCATTGTTTTTATTACTTTTTTTTTTTTTTTTTTTACTAATTTTTGTTGCTTTTTTCCTCATTGCCCTGTTTCTATTCATCGTTACCTCCATGGACATTTTTTTTATCATCTGATTGGGAGGTTTGAAAGCTAGGGATTGAGAGTGAAGTCTGAATTCATTGTCTTCTTTCTTTTCTCAGAAATCCCAGAGGACAGACAGTGATGGTGCTTTATTCGTTCCTCTACATGGCTGGAATGAGGCCGGGATTTCTGTCACAGCTCTCAACTGAAATTTTACAATGCATTTACAGGTGACCTTTGAAACACATTTGTGCATCAAAGTGGATTTTTATTTCTGTGAACACAACAAGAAGAACACAACAACAGTTTAATCAGTAAACAGGATTCCTTGCTTTTCTTAATTTATTTATTCTTCATAAAAATATTACCCATTCTTGCATTCTTACATTCCTTACCTTTCTCAATTGTTATAAGGACAAGGAGTGCTCAAGTCAAACTTGGATATTTATGAATTATGTGAGCAAAAACTGTTTTTATTTCTCAATATTATAATCTCTTACTATACTAATTTATTCAACCATTTTGCAGTGCTTGGATCCCATCATCTGATGCATGTCTGAAATGCCTGGCCTCCCAGGAACTCCTTTTATGGCCCAAACCAGTGTTCATTTCAGCAGGCTATTTTGATTTATTTTTGGTTAAAGTCTTTTGACTAAAATGTAATATTTTTCTTCATTATTTTTGTTGACAAAATGAACAGAGGCCAAACATGTGGAAATATACGGGAGATGTGGCAATATCTGCCAGCTGAGTTTCTGTAATGTACAAGTGGTGTTGGCAAAGCATGGTGTGTACAGTTCTCACAGGTGGATGCGCCTTTTCTGCAAGTTGGCGAACAGTTTGTCAGTCAATTTTCAAGGATCAGGCAATCCACTCCCTGAATGTTCATGGGAACAACTGTTCCCCACCTCTGCCAGGACCATCGTTCACAGACGCACTGCCTTCTTTAAAATGTTTGCACCATTCAAATTTTTACTGTAGCCAAGAGTCTCCTCACCGTACTGTGCTGAATGTCCTTATCTGTGAAATCTGTAATTACAACATATGCCTGTTGTACAACATATACACCAATTTGAAGTCCAGCAGATTATCTTGTAAACCAAACATATTATAATTTTATTATAAAAAATAAGCCTAGCTATACTGCAAAGAATGTTTCCTGTTGCTTGTGGGAAAAAAAAAAAAATCCTTGGTAAATAAATAAATAAATAAATACATTTTGAGTCAGGGGACAAAAACATGATGTTTCTCTGCTGCTGTCACTCTAGCAATCTTGTAATACTTATTTATACTCTGTTATTTACATCGTGTCACGGATGTCAGGTCAGAAACGGTCGTGTACCTGTGCAGACATGTCAAATGTCATCGCAATGTAAGACTGGGCACGTAAAAAGTCAGGCTCCTTTGTGACTTTCTGGAGAACCCAGCCAATCAGGGGAGAGAAATAATAAAAAAGTGAGAGTGTAAACAAACCAAATCGAAGTCTGTGAGTGAACGTGTCAATATGGTACTGTAATAAGAAGACAGATGCAGGAATGAATGGGTGAGGTGTTTTCTTATTTGTCCGGAAGCTAGTGAATGATATCAGCTAGTTATTCTGACTACACAGTTGTTAAGCTGTTTTGCTTAGAGAGAACTCGTTATTGTGACTAATGAATGGTTTTAATTTAAATAATATATATTTTATATTTATATATTTATTTTTATTTAGAACTTGGTCATATTGTGAAACAGTGAAACCTTCAAGGCTTTTGCTCTGTGAATATATTTTTTGAGTGCTGCAGTAACTCTATTTGGATACATGGAAAGGAAATAAATCAATTCCCAGAAAGAAAACAAAAGATATTTTCTCAGGTAGAAATGAAATTCTTTTTGGAAAGATTGGGTTAAGTTGACACGAGTCTTCCAAAAGTCCTTTGTGTATGCATCAGGAAACATTAAATCCCTGTCTAAATTGCTCCCTTACTCAGTGTACATTATTTTCTCTGTAGACTGTTACATCTAGAGTCCTGTGCAGAGCAGGAATGAGGGAGACAACAGACTGAAAAAAATAACTCAACATGCAGCCATTATTGTCAAACAGCTGGCAAAAAAGAGAGGTTAAAAAAAAAAAAACAGCTTTGCATCTTTAACCATGCAAATGTAAACGTTCTATTTATCATGTTCATGTGTTCGTCAGGTGCCAAGTATGTCTCCAGACTTAAACCCTATTGAGCACTTGTGGGGCATCCTCTAGCCGAAGACGGCAAAGTGCCATGTGTCTAACATCAAACAGTTCTGAATTATCATTATGAAGGAGTCGAAAAGGATCCCAGCAACAGCATGTGCAGCTCTGGTGAATTCCATTCCCATGTGGATTAGGGTTGTGCTATGTAACAATGGTGCTCACTCAAAATATTGACCCTTTGGACACAGTTTTGACTTGTTCATTTACAGTAGGGTGTAGTCATTTTTGTTCCCAGTTATTTAGACAATAAAGTCTGCATGTTGAGTTATTGTTAGAGGGCAGTATATCTGTACTGCTATACAAGCTGCACATTGACTACTCTAAAGTATATCCAATTTTCATTTCCATACGTCCCTTGAGAAGATATAATAAAGCAGTTGCTGAAATATGAGGGGTGTACTCACTTCTGTGAAATACTGTGTATGTGTATATATATGTGTGTGTGTGTGTGTGTGTGTGTGTATCATGTATCATGTGTCATGCATGGGCCTCTTATTTTGACACCGAGCGTCACTCTTGCACTGCAGAATTGCAGGTAATCGCCTCTTCTGCTCCCCTGGGTCTTAGTGCTCGTCTTTTACTGGTATAATCAACATCCTCTCCGTTTCACTGTCTATGTGTGCGCGCGTGTAATTTGACACCGACACACGGACACACTCTTTTCACCCGCCTCCCCGGCTTCACTCATGCACACAGAAACTCTGCTCTGTCGCGATTCTTTTCAAAGGTAAGGTGCTGGTTCATTTTTGTATTTTTTACTTTACAGCAGTGATTCCGTTAGTATGCGCTCATGCCTGTGTCATTAGAGAGATTCCCCCCGTTAAAACGGTGCTTCCATTATGTGTGTGTGTGTTTGTTGTAAAACTTAAAAAGTGATTCCGTTAGTATGCGGCACGCCAGTGTCAGAGAGATATCTTTTTTTCCCGTTAAAACGGTGCTTCCATTGTGTGTGTGTTTGTTGTGAAAATTAGAAGACAAGGTGGGGAGAGGGAGGAGGAGTGTTATTGTGTAAAACGAGGCGAGGGAAGGGGCTAATTCCACACACACACACACATACACACGGCACGCACAAACGGAAACACTTATCTGTCATGATTTATTTTTACTTTTTTTTTTTTTAAAGGTAAAGTGGGTTAATCTGTTTTATTTTCACTTTATAGATTGTATTAATTATTTTTATGTATTTATTTTTTGGGCTGTGGAATGAATAAATTGAGTTTTCATTATTTCTTATGGGGAAATCTTGATTTACGAGTATTTTGAAATACGAGCCCACTTCCGGAATGAATTATGCTCATAAGGTTCCACTGTATATGCTGTCATCATCTCTTAAACATCTTCAAACTCAAATAGCTTTTTTTTCTTAATTCAATCTAATCTATTTACAAGGGGCTTTCAAGTTAAATGGTGTACAGTGATGAGACTCTTAGCTGAAGTAAAATATTTGAATGGTGCAAACATTTTAAGAAGGTTCTACATCTGTGAATGACATCCTGGCTAACGTGGCTCAGAAGCCACTACAGAAGTTCCCATGAAAATTGATGGATAACTTGTCACCAACTTGTGCAAGACTTGCATATGTAGTTATTCATCACTTTCCATGGGAACTCCTGCAGTCATTCACAAACAACTTGCACATTATAGGAACATAGCTTTGCACATCCCCCATTTTATTTTCATTTGGGCCATTAAAGGAGGGCCGTTTTGGGCCATTCCTAGGAGGCCAGCGTTTCAGGCATGATCATGACTCTGAAAACTTTCTACATTGATGGTATCCAAGCACTGGTGAAACAGTGGAATAAGTGCATTAGTGTAGCAGGGGATTATATATAGAAAGAAAGGGTGTTTTTACTCTCAGAACTATGTTCTCTTTTTCTGCACAATCAAAAGTTTGACTTGAATTCCTTGAAAATGTTAAATGTTAAATATCAGTTAAACATTTGTACACATAAAGGATAAGAAACAGTACTTCACTAAACAATACTTGCCGAGTAAATAACATTCTTTTGGTGATACTGTCTGTCAGAGTTTTTGCCTTTACACATTCAGTGTTTCTTTTAACTCACATTTCGATTTTCAGTAAAACAACACTATCAAATGTCACTAAAATCAATAGCTTGGCTTGATCTTGTCATATCAAAGTATACATTGTGTTCTATCTTTTACTGCAATAACTCCCTTCACTCCAGGGATTGTAAGAGTATCAAAATGATACTTTATACAGAATTCTGAGCTGGTGTGGATGTGTGTGTGTGTACTGTATGTGTGTGAGAATGTGATGGTGGCAGAATGGAGGTGGATCCAGGATTAAGCACAGATGGCTGTTAGGTCAGAGACGATGCAGTCCAGATGGTCAGGTGGGTAAAATATGAGCCTGAAAGCACACACCTACACACACACACACACACACACACACACACACACACACACACCTACACACACACACACACACACACACACACACACACACACACACACACACACACACACACACACACACACACACACACACACACACACACACACACACACACACACACACACACACACACTGCACGCACACTGCATAAATATGAAATGTCATGATTCCTCTGTTGCCTGTTAACATTTGGAAATTATCAATCTAAAGCACTGAACAGTTTAATAGGATAAGCAATGAGGTTCTTTGATGTTAAACCTCAGGTCTTTCTTTTATTTGAATTCTTTTCCTGTGTCTTTTTCCTGCTTTTATGCTGTGAGAAAACCTGAGCAGGGTTTTTGACTAAACCATTCCAACACACCCGGGTTCTTGGTTTTTGAAGCAATTCAGTGTACCTTTGGCAGTATGCTTAAAGTTGTCTTCTGGGATTTCCCTGTATTTGGTTTCATCCACCTTGGCATCAAAACAGAACACTTTCCCACTGCATGTTAATGAAAAAGCATCCTCATAACATCATTTTAGGGGTGGTAGATTCAAGGTTATGAGCAATGTTGGGTTTTCAACATAGCACTTGGTTTCAGGTCAAGACAACAAGGACAATGAAGATGATCTTGCTGCTTGATGATAATTTGGCATCCTTATCAGAGCTCTCTTTTGTTATTACTTATTGGTTTCAGGTATTACTGTCCATAATTATGCTCTTGCACAAATATTGATGTACATACACATAAATGTAGTGTTAAAAAATGTCAACATGTCAATCCATGTGGTTAACAGGATGAAGCTTGCATCTTTGGAGTAATCTCTTTTCTGCTCAATGGTATAGCAGGCGATGAGAGTCTTGCTGAGCATTTAGCTGGGACTTTATCACCTATTCATACAGACAAAAAAAAAAGAAAAGAGTCAAAATGCTTGAAAAATCTTTTTTCAGTTGATTTAAAATTAAATGAAATTTCAGATTCATTAAATACAGTGGTTTTCCTTGCAATCACATAAAATACCACCTTTGATAAAGAGTTGCCTTAATGATAGGACCTTTTGCCAAGGTCCTCTGACTCAAGTAAATCAGCATTCAAATACAAATAATGTGCTTTTACTTTTTCTATTTTTGCTTTTATATATATAGTACAGACCAAAAGTTTGGACACACCTTCTCATTCAAAGAGTTTTCTTTATTGTGTTCTTTAGCCCAAACGCGTCTCTTCTGCTTGTTGCCTGTCCTTAGCAGTGGTTTCCTAGCAGATATTCTACCATGAAGGCCTGATTCACACAGTCTCCTCTTAACAATTGTTCTAGAGATGTGTCTGCTGCTAGAACTCTGTGTGGCATTGACCTGGTCTCTGATCTGAGCTGCTGTTAACCTGCGATTTCTGAGGCTGGTGACTCGGATGAACTCCTCCGCAGCAGAGGTGACTCTTGGTCTTTCTTTCCTGGGGCGGTCCGCATGTGAGCCAGTTTCTTTGTAGCGCTTGATGGTTTTTGTGACTGCACTTGGGGACACTTTCAAAGTTTTCCCAATTTGTCGAACTGACTGACCTTCATTTCTTAAAGTAATGATGGCCACTCGTTTTTCTTTACTTAGCCACGCTTTTTTCTTTCCATAATACAAATTCAAACTGAATGAGAAAAAGAGTTTATATTAGGGCTGCAACTAACGATTATTTTGATAATCGATTAGTTGGTCGATTATTTTTTCGATTAATCGGATAAAGAAAACTAAACGCTTCTTTAATTTGATGTTTTGCTTATAACTATATAAACCCATAAAAGTAAAACTCCTCTAAATATCCAAAATATAAATAAATAAATAAAAAAGCAAAACAATTGATGTACTCATTATATTGGATGGCATCTGTTATAGTGGCTGCTTGTTGTGGAGTGCATAGGGGATTTTTTTTTTTTGAAAGAACTCACTTATGCTGACTTGGCTCTTTCTAAAATAAATAAATAAATAAATATATATAACAACATTTGAGTATGCAAAATACAGCATTTTAACAATAATTGCAGATATTGCCAGTTGATAGAGAAGGAACAGCCAATCAAAAGTAGTGTGTGGAAGTCTGTGATTGGCTGGTTTTGTGGCAGTTTTGTAACACTGGACAAAGTTGAGCGAGCACAGAAAATAAATGTTGCTTGCACGTGAAGGCAGATTTGAGCGCGCACAGAATCGAGAAGTCGCGCTTGGAGAACATGTTAAGCGAGCAGGGGAGCGCGCACAGAATCGAGAAATTGTGCATGCGCGGAAAACATGTTGAGCGAGCAGGGGAGACATTGAACGCGCAGAATCGAGCTGTTGAGCGCGCAGTGGAGACACTGCACGCGCATAGAGTGCTTTGTCTGATCTCAAAATGTCAAATTGTGGCAAGAATATAACGCCATAGGCGCACGCTTTTCCCTGCAGACGCTTCTGTAACCTCCATTGCGCGAGCGGCTGTGTATCTGTGTGTATTTGTGCATCTTGTGGTCGCGCTCCTCAATAACGTGAGCAGTCCAACTAATCGATAACGGCATTCGTTGACACGAATGAAACGAATTTCATTATCGATAATTATCGATTTTATCGATTACCAACAACCCCACCTCCAAACTCCACCTATTAGCTACCTGCAGAAAAAAAAAATCAGAAAGGCTCACAGAGTGACAGGGCCATCACACCCCCACTACTTAAGATAGGGTTCCTGGCAAACTCACACATGGCAAGATTAATAGTCAGATTATCCCAGGCCAGGCGTTCAAACAGAGACCAGATGTGCTTAAGGTGATCCTTCCAGGTATCACTATAGATCACAATGTCATCTAAAAACACAGAATGTTGCTTTGTTCAGCAAATGCTGAAATGTGCAATTTGTGACCTAAATGACATAACTGTGTACAAGTAAAGTCCTTTGAATACAAAAGAACAAAAGAAGCTGTCTCTCTTGCTCTAGGTGCTAGTGGCATTTATATAGTCTATAAAGCTGGTTGGAGGTTTCTCTGCTTGCCAGCGCCCTTGTAAATACGGTTACCTCACTTTATGTTGAAAGACAAGTTCATTTGGACCAAAACCCAAGCATTCCTGGGTCACCTCCAGCTACCCTTCCTCCCAATCACAATCCAACTCCATGCAATATGCATGCAAAAGGGACTTTAAGGTTTGATGAAACGTTTGAAAAGCACCCTGACTCTGAGCATGATATGTGCTAGACTGAGAATATTTAGTATATTTGAGAGACTGATATTTAACTGTTCTTAGAACAGCCACAAACATTTTTGTTGAAAAGTTGGTTCCTTCTGTTTGAACCACCTTTGGAACACCAAAAATAGAAGTAAACTGTGTCAGAGTGTTTACCACCAATTTTGTCATTATATTCCGAAGGGGGTAAGCTGCTGGATAGCACAAAAGAATATTTCCAGCTCACGATCGTAGCAGGGGTCCAACACAGTCAACAATCATATGTTCAAATGGGTGGTCTGCAATGGGAATCAGACACGGACGGGCTTAATTGCCTGATTTGGTGTTGACAAGTAAGATAGGTTTTAATAACTTCAGAAATGTCTTTCTTCAAATGGGTCCATAAAAAAATACTGTAAAATTTGATTATATGTTTTGTCCTCACACCTAAGGGCCCTGTAACCCTATCATGAGCAGTCTGAAGCACTAGATGCCTTAACTTGGATATGAATTATATTTGATTGTATGATTTCATCTCCCACAAAAAACAAACCCCCTGTGGAACCCATTTTCTCACCAACAGGACATCTTGGAGGAAGCACTCTGCAGCTCCTCAGCTGGAAGAACTTGAGTGTTGAGTCCTTTTTCTGTACCTCTACCAAGTCACCACAACTCACAGGGAATGGAAATGCTGGCACAGAATTTTTTCCCCTACATTTTTAGGACAGACATGTCACAGCATAAGCTGAAACAACACCAGTATACACACGTGGACAAAATTGTTGGTACCCTTCGGTCAATGAAAGAAAAACTCACAATGGTCACAAAAATAACTTTAATCTGACAAAAGTAATAATTTAAAAAATTCTATGAATGTTAACCAATGAAAGTCAGGCATTGCTTTTCAACCACGCTTTAACAGAATTATTAAAACAAAATACTCATGGAACAAGCCTGGACAAAAATGATGGTACCCCTAGAAAATATTGAAAATAATGTGAGCAAAGGGACATGTTAATTCAAGGTGTGTCCACTAATTAGCATCCAAGGTGTCTACAATCTTGTAATCAGTCAGTGGGCCTATATATAGGGCTCCAGGTAGTCACTGTGTTGTTTGGTGACATGGTATGTACCACACTCAACATGGACCAGAGGAAGCGAAGGAAAGAGTTGTCTCAGGAGATTCGAAAGAAAATTATAGACAAGCATGTTAAAGGTAAAGGCTATAAGACCATTTCCAAGCAGCTAGATGTTCCTGTGACGACAGTTGCACATATTATTCAGAAATGTAAGATCCATGGGACTGTAGCCAACCTCCCTGGACGTGGCCGCACGAGGAAAATTGATGATGAATCAAAGAGACGGATAATCCGAATGGTAACAAAAGAGCCCAGAAAGACGTCTAAAGAGATCCAAGGTGAACTTCATGCTCAAGTAACATTAGTGTCAGATCACACCATCCGTCAGTGTTTGAGCCAAAGTGGACTACATGGGAGACGACCAAGGAGGACACCGTTGTTGAAAACAAATCATAAAAAAGCCAGACTGGAATATGCCAAACTACATGTTGACAAGCCACAAAGCTTCTGGGAGAATGTTCTATGGACAGATGAGACAAAAATGGAACTTTTTGCCAAGGCACATCAGCTCTATGTTCACAGACGGAAAAATTAAGCACATCAAGAAAAGAACGCTGTCCCTACTGTGAAACATGGAGGAGGCTCTGTTATGTTCCTGGGCTGCTTTGCTGCATCTGCCACAGGGTGTCTTGAATCTGTGCAGGGTACAATGAAATCTCAAGACTATCAAGGGATTCTAGAGAGAAATGTGCTGGCCAGTGTCAGAAAGCTGGGTCTCAGTCGCAGGTCATGGGTCTTGCAACAGGACAATGACCCAAAACACACAGCTAAAAACACCCAAGAATGGCTAAGAGGAAAACATTGGACTATTCTAAAGTGGCCTTCTATGAGCCCTGACCTCAATCCTATTGAGCATCTTTGGAAGGAGCTGAAACATGCTGTCTGGAAAAGGCACCCTTCAAACCGGAAACAACTGGAGCAGCTTGCTCATGAGGAGTGGGTCAAAATACCTGCAGAGAGGTGCAGAAGCCTCATTGACAGTTACAGGAATCGTTTGATTGCAGTGATTGCCTCAAAAGGTTGTGCAACAAACTATTAAGTTAGGGGTACCATCATTTTTGTCCAGGCCTGTTCCATGAGTTCATTTTTTTTTATAATTAGGTTGAAGCATGGTTGAAAAGCAATGTCTGACTTTCCTTGGTTAACATTCATAGAATTCTTATTCATTATTACTTTTGTCAGATTAAAGTTATTTCTGTGACCATTGTGAGTTTTTCTTTCATTGACCGAAGGGTACCAACAATTTTGTCCACGTGTGTAGGTGGTACTCAACCTTTCTCTACTTGAAGATTGTGATTACATGAGTTGACAAATTAGGCCACATTTTCTTACCAGCCAGATGATATATTCATATTCTATGAACACGGTGCATAGGCAGGCAGGGTTTATACCCCATAAACACCTTACCGTGGACAATATTTGCAAACAACTCATGCTGTGGAACAGGAAAAAAAATGTAATCCCACAATTTCCAGTATCCGTCCACAAGAGTCCACAACAAAGGACTCCAATACCCCTGTTTATCTTATAATTTTTACATGTATTTTTACTTTACTCCCTAACAATGACCAATCAGTAACATATAAGGCATAATCTGGATCAATGTCACCTTCTAATGAAGGTGTTTTGTGCAACTCCTTCATAACAGGAGTCACCATGTCAGAGTATAACTCAATGATCGTTACTGAGTTTAGTATGTGCTTGCACAGCTGCAATGGCACTGGTCCTTCAACCCTGATATAAATTACAGATATTACTTAGATTTACTGATGATATAAGAACACAAACTTACCAGGAACCAAACACAGAATGACAAAACACAAAGAGTAAAAAAAAAAATCATGAAATTTTTATTCTATTATAATTTAGTTTTTATCATCAATCCATCCATATATGCATTTTCCACTGCTCTTATTCTGTATAGTGTATGAGGGGCCTGAAGATCACAACACAATCACTCACTCACACAACCTGTCAAACCCTATAGGCAATTTAAAAACCTTGGAGTACCTGGAGAAAACCCAAAAAGCATGAGGAGAACATGCGCACACTCTGTGAACACTGTCAGGAGGCAAGATTGCGACCCCCAACCCTGGAGGTGTGAGGCGATAGTGCTAATCCCATAGGGCACTGTGCTGCCAATTATTTATGTATGTACATATTTATTTTATGTACAGTACTAGTCAAATCTTTTGACACACCATCTAATTAGTGATTTATTTTCTACATTCCAGAGCATACATTACATAGAATCATTGGAGCAAATTGAGTAGAGAATAGGTTTTCATGGCCAGGAAGCTGCGTCAAGCACCAAGCCCAGTGCTAAGCTAAGATACAGTGGTCTAAAGCATGCCACTACTGGACTCTCGATCAGTGGAGACGTGTTCTCTGAATTCATGAATCACGCTTCTCTGTCTGGCAATCTGATGGACGTGGCAGAGTTTGGTGGTTGCCAGGAGACTTGGTGTAAAGTTTGGTGGAGGGGGATTATAATCTGGGGTTGTTCTCAGGGGTTGGTCTCAGCCCCTTAGTTCCAATGAAACAAACTCTTAATTCTTCAGCATACCAAGACATTTTGGACAATTTCATTTGTCGGAACAGTTTAGGAACAGCCCCTTCCTATTCCAACATGAGCAGTGCACAAAATCTTGACGTAAACCTGAGCAGAGACTGCAAGCCAGGCCTTCTTGTCAAACATCAGTATCTGACGTCACAAATGCGCTTCTGGAAAGAATGGTCAAAACCTCCTGTACACACATAGCTAAACCTTGAGGAAATCCTACCCAGAAGAGTTGAAGCTGTTCTAGGGCAAACATAATATTAAACCTATGGATTAAAAATTGGATGTTACTCAAGTTCATATGCATGTGAACGCAGATGAGCGAAAACTTTTGGCAAAATAGTGTGTGGCAATATACTGTAGTGTATGTATTTGTTGTTACAGTAAATTGTGGTCTTAGGAGAACGGTACCTCGGCATGTGAATTTAATCCATTCCGGAGGCGAGTTCTTTTTCATTTCAAGTTCATTTCGTATTGTGAAATGCATTTTCCCCAAGGAAATAATGTAAACGCAAATATTAAATAAAGCGAACAGGTTATTAGGTTAGTCCTGAAAAGAATTATTTTTAAAAAAACGAGAAGTGAAAATTTTGTTTTAAAAATGATTTAAGATATTTTGTTTACATTTCTGTACCGTATCAGACGTTATGTCAAGTGTGTATGCGTGCATACTGTATGTGTTTGAATGAGTGTGCGTGTATGTGTTTGTGTGCACACCACTGTGTAGCATGCATGCCTTCCTTTCCCTCTTCCCCAAGTCCCATCACTTCTTCTCTAATCAGCTTGGTTAAAGATAAAAGTCTCTCCAGTGGGACAGCATGTAGCTCATTAATAAAACAGCATTTTTAAAGTTCATCCACTGCCCCACAGCACAAAGCTGTTCCTCTAATGAGATGGAGTTGACCTTTGTGACGCAGCCTGCTGTCCTGAAACATGCACAGCTCTTCCCTTCTCCATGCAGGCCTCGGGAAAACACGGCCAGCCACAGCTTTCATCTCCTCTCTGAAGCACACTGTTCATATTTAGAGCAGTCGAGCCTCTCAGCGAAGCGCAACATGAAACTCTGTTTAAATTTAAAATTGCAGGAATCATCAAAAGCACTTCTTTTTTTATGTATTTTCTTTGAAATGTGCTGAACAGTGGTGTTGCTTGAAAAATCTGCATAATATAAATAAGGGAAAAAAAGTAGCCCATGCATTGGGAATCAGAGCGATTTCATTAAAGCGGTATTTAGACTTGCTTATTGTCCATCTGCCCACAATCTTTTTTTCTTGTATGAAAAGCACTGTCTAAAACCAAATACAGCCATAGTAGACTAGGGCTAGAACTACTAACCGTCTAAAGAACCCTTTAGGAGCTCACTCACTCATCGTCTGTACCGCTTTATCCTGTATTCATGTACGCAGGGGCAGAGAGCCCCTCCCAGGGAGCTTAGGGCACGAGGTGGGATACGCCCTGGACAGACACACATACACACTCATTCATTCACACACTATGGGCAATTTGGAAACACCAATTAGCCTAATCTTTGGGAGGAATCCCACCAAGCACGGGGAGAACATGCAAACTCCATGCACACAGAGAAAGGAATCAAACCCCAAACCCCAGAGGTGCAAAGCGGCAGTGCTAACCACTACACCATCGTGCTCCCCTTTTATTAAAATACAATTCTATTGCATTCCTAAACACCACTAGGGGCAGTGTTACCTGGCTACCCTAAGTTGACATCGTGACCTTTATCCCCCAAAAAATGACTTACCTTTTAGCTATAAAATAACACCTCTAACTTTATTCATGGGCCTTTCTGAATATTTTTCAGCTGTCTGCGTAAGCTTCTGACTACAATTAAAGTTCCAGGAATCCTCTGCTCCAGAGGTGTAGATGGAGTACTATCAACCTATCTCCAATTTTATTTAGTTAACTAGAATTGTGTTTATGCATGTCAGTCAGTTCAATCACTGAGAGCAGGGATTAGCTCTTTTTTTTTTTTTCTTTTTTACAATTGTGTCCTTCCAAATGTCCTACAGACCTGTGAAATCCACCTCTAACATGCTTGAGTGGTTTCCCCCCTCATTATACCACACTCACATGGCTAAGCTGGCAAAGTTAGCGGCTTCATTCGTACATTTATCCAACCAGGAATACAATGAGTTGCAAAGTTAGTGACTTCCATCAAGCATTCAGGTTGGAGCAGGGTGTCTGGCATTTTTCTGATGTTCAGAATGCTTAATATGGATAGCCATACCATGCTAACCATACAGTTGGCCTGTTTGAAGCTCTGTACACCATTTCAATACAGAGTGACTATAAGCCATGCCATAGGGTTCACACTCATGTAATTAATGTCTGAGCTCTCTAAAAGTCAGGGAAGAACACTAGAAATGTGTAATGCACCCTGGCATTGATCATATCAGAGAAATTACCTTGATTCCAAGCCAAAAAACAGGACAACAAAATCAGAGTAACTGCATCAGGGAGACATTTCCTAGTTAACCGTAAAACCAACAGCTGATCCACAATCAACTCCGACTTGAACAGTTTCTGGAAGTGAATCTGATTTCCCAGCTTACATGTACTGCTGGCAGACTCCAAACAGTATGGGACAGCTATCCTCAAGAGACTCATGGCCCGGATTGGACCAGAGGCTAATGAGCATCTCGGAGCAGCCTGTTCTGCGCAGCCCAACCTGCAGGGAATTTCAATGTGCCTCAATGTAAGGATTATATGAAAGACACTAAAAAAGGTTTGTTAAGCTGTGTGCTGCACTGCGTCCAAGCTATACTTAACACGCTTCCAGGTTGGGTAGCCCAGGTCCACTTTGGGTGCCCACTGTATCGGATGAAATGAATTCTGATGAATAACACCCTGGGGTATAAATTTCTGCAGCTGGAGCTCAGGGACCAGCCCAGGCACAATTCAAAAAGGGCAGATCCTATAGTTAGATCACATCCATGTTGTTAGTCGAGTATTTATTGATTCCAGTCTTGTCTACACCCCATCTTTTCACTCATCATCATCCTTTTGTGTCATTGTCATGCATACATGTTTTGTGTCCACCCTATGATGAGGTTGTTTATATAAGTTAATATAAGTTAACTTATAAGTTCCAGTCTTATGAGTCAGTTTATCTTTTGTTTATCATTCCCGTACAGCACTCATCTTTAATAGAAGATACGACACAACTAATATTTGTGAAAGCAAGTTTTATCTCTATAAGCCTTTTTTTATTTTCAGTAACCATATACAGGGTGGGCCAAAAGTAGGGTTACAGTTACTTCATTATCTGCTTCACCTTCACAATCACATTGTAGATATAAAAATTATTATCATCAAGAAGGTGGACTCTTTGAGCACTTGAGAGATTAAATGTTCAATGTAAAATGTCTAATATGTAATTATAATATATGTAAATAAAAGTCTAAATTTCTAATAAAGGAATAATGTTTAAGTGTTAACTGTAACCCTACTTTTGTCCCACCCTGTATAATCAAATAGTTTCCTGTCAATTTTAAACATGGTCCGGAAATGTACAGATAGAAAAATGAAAAATCAGAAAGTTTCAACCATGGGCTCAGGGGTGGCCAACATTAGTCCCTGAGAGCCACAGCCCTGCATGTT
This sequence comes from Clarias magur, assembly GCA_013621035.1. NCBI lineage: Eukaryota > Metazoa > Chordata > Actinopteri > Siluriformes > Clariidae > Clarias > Clarias magur. The sequence continues at coordinate 3,464,709 of QNUK01000032.1, read as the reverse complement.
TTCCAATTATCCCAGCACTACTCACCTCTGATAACCTGGATCAGGTGTATTAGATCAATCAGAAGCTAGACGATACCATCTTAGATGAGGGTGGATTGGGGAAAGCCAAAGTGAATTGCTGTCTTCCAACATCTGATTGACTGAACACACCTGATTGGTTGAACACACCAGATATAGCTAAGGAATTAAAGTATATTCTGAGATAGTCCTCCTTTTTATTATTCCATCTTGTTCCACTGGTTGTAAAACAGCTCCAAAACATGATTCTCCCATCACCATGCATATCAGTTTATAGTGTTCTTAGGTTTAAATGCCTCATCTTTACCTCCAAACTTACCTCTGGGTAAACCTTTTTTTTTTTTTAGTCACTTTCTTTTAGTTGCAAAGTTTAGTTGTGCTTGTAGGTGTAGATTTTGGAACAAGGGCTTCATTTGTGGATGCCAGTTCTTTGTCTATGACACGCTAGAATTCCAATAGCGTCCAGTTCATAACATGATTTAAATATGATTTATTTATAAATAAATAAATAAAAATTCCTGAGGTTTTTATTCTATTAAATATGTATGTTGTAGAATTATTCTGGGCCAGTTCAAATGAATCATTGGTAGCACAATTATGCTATGATATTCATGTTCATCATGAGTGTATGTAAATTTCTAACCTCACCTGTATATAATGCATTGAATATAGTTAAGAATGTTATTTATAGAGCCTCAGACTGGGTCAGATTGGTTGCAGCGATGCTTGTTGCTTTGTAATCACCTCCTCTTTTGCTACTAGTCCAAAGTATTACAATATCCAATTGTGAAATGAGCAAACACTCATAAAGGCAATTATTAAACAACCCTTGCATGCCCATAGGTAGGAGCAGTTTTACAGCAAGTTTCCATCTGTATGAGGGAGTGCAATGCATCAACAGAGTATATAGTATATCTCTAAGGGCTGACAAAATTATTATAGCTTATCTTATATGGTCCTGATTGCTCCATCTGCTACAGTTCGCACTAAGAAACCCAGGTTGTGAGCTCCTGCTCACATTGGAGTCCCTGTTAGACTTGCTGTAAGACTCCTGTTAGGCACAATGCTGATCTGAAATGGGTTTCTGAAAATGACATAGAGCCTTTTTGTTAATGACTAATTCAGCATAAAATTAATAAAGTTTTTCTTCTATTAATAAGCTTACTTTGCATGCATTGGTGGTGAGGTGACCTTCAGGCTGAACTCAGGTTTATCAAACAAGAACTATGTCAATATCAGCCAATTCTTTTTTAAATCAATCAATTGATCTAGCTGCATTCCATGAAGGCTCAGGAGACTTTTGTAATAATCAGGGTAAACATCATTGAAGCTAGCGATCAAATATTGTCACCTTTTATGTATGTTATGTGGAAGCTCTGCAATTTCACACTGGCATGCTCTAGTTTTTTTAATTATTATTCTAAAAAAGTCATTGAAATAATCATCTGGACTACGTTCATAAACTGGACAGTCTTTTATACACTCTAATTTTAAATAACAGGACTTGGGAAACCAACTTCCCCCATGTTGGATACACTTGTCAAAACTCATTAAAATGAGTTAAAAGTTTTCATTAAAATATACCCTCACCTAAAGGACTATTAGGAACACCTGTTCAATTTTTCATTAATGCAATCTAACCAACCAATCACATGGCAGTTTCTTCAGTGTATTTAGGGGTGTGGTCCTGGTCAAGCCAATCTCTTGAACTCCAAACTGAATGTCAGAATGGGAAAGAAAGGTGATTTAAGCAATTTTGAGCGTGGCATTGAGCGTTGTTGGTGCCATATGGGCCAGTCTGAGTATTTCACAATCTGCTCAGTTACTGGGATTTTCACACACAACCATTTCTAGGGTTTACAAAGAATGGTGTGAAAAGGGAAAAACATCCAGTGTGCCGCAGTCCTGTGGGCGAAAATGCCTTGTTGATGCTAGAGGTCAGAGGAGAATGGGTCGAATGATTCAAGCTGATAGAGGAGCAACTTTAACTGAAATAACCACTCGTTACAAGCGAGGTATGCAGCAAAGCATTTGTGGAGCTACAACACGCACAACCTTGAGGCGGATGGGCTACAACAGCAGAAGACCCCACCGGGTACCACTCATCTCCACTACAAATAGGAAAAATAGGCTACAATTTGCATGAACTCACCAAAATTGGACAGTTGAAGACTGGAAAAATGTTACCTGGTCTGATGAGTCTCGATTTTTCTTGAGAAATTCAAATGAATAAGAACATGGATCCATCATGCCTTGTTACTACTGTGCAGGCTGGTGGTAGTGGTGTAATGGTGTGGGGGATCTTTTCTTGGCACACTTTAGGCCCCTTCGTGCCAATTGGGCATCGTTTAAATGCCACAGCCTACCTGAGCATTGTTTCTGACCATGTCCATCCCTTTATGACCACCATGTACCCATCCTCTGATGGCTACTTCCAGCAGGATAATGCACCATGTCACAAAGCTCGAATCATTTCAAATTGGTTTCTTGAACATGACAATGAGTTCACTGTACTAAAATGTCCCCCACAGTCACCAGATCTCAACCCAATAGAGCATCTTTGGGATGTTTTGGAACGGGGGCTTCGTGCCCTGGATGTGCATCCCACAAATCTCCATCAACTGCAAGATGCTATCCTAACAATATGGGCCAACGTTTCTAAAGAATGCTTTCAGCACCTTGTTGAATCAATGCCACGTAAAATTAAGGCAAACACCGTATTGGTATGGAGTTCATAATAATCCTTTATGTGAGTGTATGTAAAATAAAAACACTTCAGATCTATGTTCAACTATCTAAACATGACACTTCATTTCAAATGTCATTTCAAGACACTTCAACAGAAAACAGTTATGAGTAAAATTTTCTTATATTTCCCTATATAATCCTCTGCTGCACTTATCCCCGAGTTTCACTAGTGCTTGGATACCATCAAGGTGGAAACTGTTCTCAGTGCATACAGCATAATCAGACTGCCTGAAACAATGGCCAAAGCAGGAACTTCTTCTTTAATGGCCCAAATATGTGGAAATTGCTTGGAACGAGGTTGGGACTATATGGTGGACGTGGCAATACCTCCCAGCTGAGTTCCTGTCCTGTAAACGCCTGTTACTTTACAAGTGGTGTTGATGAATGATTGTGTGTACAGTTCCCACCAACAGAATAGTTTTTTCTGCAAGTTGGATAGAATTCATCTGTTGATTTTTAAGCAATTCCACTCACTGAATATTCACAGGAATTACTGCATTGGACTATCCAGAGCTACCTCGGTCTGGATAGTTGTTCATGGATGTACACCCTTCTTTAAAATATTTGCACCATTCCAACATTTTACTGAGTTGCATCACTGCAATGTGCTTTATATCTTCTGTAAATGTCAATCAGTTTTACAGCTTTATTCACAAGAAATTTCATGTCCCAGTTTGACATGAATGTCATTAAAAACAGTCAAAAACAGGCTTCTAAATTTCATCTGGTAGAGAATAATTTTGAGAACATGTTTGACCTAAAAAGATCAAACAAGCCATTTAAAAGTGACAGATCCAACACTACAAATTATATAAATGATACGTATAAAAACACTAATATTTTTTTTTACTCTCCTGCACTATTACTATGCAGACAAAGTCAAATCCAGCAGACCAACAGAAAAAGTGTTGACACTAGATAAGCAAACTGTAAAGGAATAATACTGAAAAAATACTTAAAAATCCACCATCCACTTGAGTTACTGATGTTGTCTCTGCCAGGAAGGCATTTCTGACTCTTCTCACCTACTCCACTTGTAACCTGAAGTGGCATAAATGCTTGTTTTCCCATCCTTGGCTACTAGGTCTAGACACTTAACGTTTATTATGATTTGTTTTAAATGTCATGGCCAGGAGAAGAAAAAAAAAACATGCCTATGATATTTTGTGTACTGTCTGGTATGCATGCTATAATAACATTTTCATCATGGTCCATAGGCAGGCTCTTTCTCATTAACCTTGCCTCCACAAGAGGTTCCTTTTCACAGGCGTTATAAAAGCATGTTACTCTAGTCTGCACTACTGCTTTGTGGGTGTAACTGACCACTTGTCCAATTTGTACAATGTTAATACCACCTCTCCCAGTGACATGAGTGCAGTGGCCATCTCCAAACTTGTCATGCTGTGGTCATATTTGTTGTCCAGGTGAAATTCATAGCACCTGGTGGTTAGAACTGGGAAACTAGATTGCTAGTTACATGAAGTACTGTACATAACTGTATTTATACAAAACCCCAGATAAACTATGAAACTAGAATATGGAAATTAATTGTATCTCATACATCTCATTCTGCTTCACTTATGCACTCATTGAGAGAAAGAGAGAGAGAGAGATGCTTCGTATATTGTACCAATAATGCAGGACACATGGGCTCGAGTTTTAGATGTAACTAACAAAGCTAGTGTGTAATGACATATATGTTTAAATAGAAACCCCCATCTTGCATGGATTGAGAAAGATTTTGACAAATGACCTCAAGTCCACGAGTTCAAATTCTGGCAGAAAGTAGTAAAACTTCGTACTTTTTTAATTAGTTAGTTTTGTAAATACCAGTGATTACCTATGACTATGACTGTTTGCAAGACCCTTTCAGGAAAATTAATTGGTTTCATTTGTTTAAAAACACATGTGGAGTTAATGGGAAGTCAAATGCAGGTCACTCATTTGTGGTTTACAGGACACACCTCTGACAAAGATGCACTAAAAGGCAACTTACATGCATAGCCATGGACACACAAGTTGTACTCCAATTATAGGCAGTGCATTTATTTCTGCCTGTGGTGCTAGTAATTTGTTCTTATTAAAAACAACATCGCTGACCTTTTCTGCTATGAACAAATAAGACCTAATTGTGTGTCTCCAAGTGTGTGTTGTGAATTGATTTGATTTAGACATTACTTAAGCCACATGACTGGACTGACTGAAAATAATTAAAAAGACAAAGTAAGGATGAGCAGCACAATGCTATAGTGGTTAGCACTGTGGACTCGCACCTCAAGGGTCAGTGGTTCAATTCCTGTCTTGGGGCAGCGTGCATGGAGTTCGCATGATCGACCCATGCTTGGCGAGTTAAATTTTTACATTGCATTATGTATTTTTTGATGCTTTGCACAAAAACCTTTTTTTTTACATTGAAACTTTTTTTCCCTAGAGTAAGGTTAAGACCCAGTGGAGTGTGATCATAACATCACATTCACACTGGAGCCGGTAAGCCTTGAGACTAGTCTTTGAATCCACACCACACAAGCTCAATACACATTTATTATTATTTTTTATCAAAAACAATGTAAATGCTTAAAATGGAAAAGTATCTACTGCATGTGAATGTTCCTCTTGCATATCAAATGAACGTTTCAGAACTGTGTCTGATGTGAATTTACATCTATAGCCGTGTTTTCAAAGCAATAATGAACTTTAAAGACAGCCCTCAGGCTCATAGAGATTAACAGTTCGGCTAGTGATAGTGAAATTGGTAAAAGTGTATGTTCTAGTTGGGGGGTATGGTTTGAGAGAATGCGTGTGAATACGTACACTGTGTCTTTGTATCCCTTTCTGCCTTAGACACTGCTTGATACACATAACTAAGCTGAGAAAAACAACTCTTTAATGTCCAAACCTCAGAAGTGTAGACACATGTATTACCATGCTAGTGGAGAAAAAGTGCTGATTAATTCCAGCAAAGCTAATTAAAGAAGTTTTCTTGGTGAAGCCACTAACTGAAAAGAACTTTTTTTTTCCTTTTTAAGAGAGGAGCTTAGCATAATATTAGCCTACGCACAACAAACCTGTTGAGAGGCTAATTAAACCGAGTGGCCGACACACAGACAAAGCTCCATCAGCATCACTCAGTGAATTAGCATTAGTATTTACTTAGTCAGTGGAGGGGAATAAAGCCACAGGAAGCTGAAATTAGCGCAGAACGAGCACTGATAAGCCGACCTTTAGCTGCGCCATGCTAATGCTCAATTCTGCACACATGTGCATACAAAGATAGGTCTGCGCTGAGGAAATTGCTCTCTCGTGCCGAAAGTAATAAATGTTACAGCAGTGCTGGCAGGCTGGGATATAATAACATAACATAAAGGAAACGGCGTTGTAATTAGGAATATTTAATGGACAAATAGAGGATTGTAGGACTGTTTGGATACACAAGCATTCTGTTAAGCATTAGGTCAAGCTCATGAAAGAAATTCATTTTATTATTCTATTATTTGTTTAAAGTAGAATTAGTTTCTACTAAATCTTGTGCAAATAGGATTTTTGGTCAGAATCATTACAATGTTTGTGTTGTAGTAGCTGTTAGTCCCGCCAGATAGTTGTAGAACAAAAGTAGTCATGGTTCGATGGTATTACATGGCTTCAGAGCATGTTGCAATAAAACGTTGACAAGAAGTCAAAGAGAAACTTTACAAGTTTCAAACGAGGGCTTGCAGCCAGCCACCAATCAGAAATATTGTATTTCATGCTGTCAAAATTGAGTACAGAGTATAAATCCTTGAAATACAATCCATAATGATTTCTGCTTGTCAGACCATCGTGACTTTCTCAGGGGTACAAATCATTGCATCATGCCAGATCTGGGTTTCTCTGCAATGTATGCAGAGTGGATATACACACTCGCAGACAGACTGAGAGACAGACAGGCAGGCAGGCAGGCACACACGTACGCACACACACACATTGTATTACTATATTTATGAGCTATTTCCATGGACTTGTTCAGTCAGTGTCTTATTCTACCTACATACTAATGATGAAAATTGCTTCTCTTTTTAGTAAGCCAATGCAATCGGCTCTTTTGCGTCCCAAACTGCTTATTGCCATTGTTTTTCAAAGCTGGCAGAATTTAGTGCTATTATAACACAATCAACCCTCCTTCACTTAATAGACCTCTGCAAATAGGCCTGCATCCATCCATTCATTCAACTAGGCAAATCTAATACACCAAAATGACATTTTCTTTTCTCTGGGAAATGTTGTGAATAAAATCCATTATAAGTACCAAAAATTATGCATTGTGTTTCTTATTTTAATTATTATTTTTTAACATTGTTTAAATTTGATTATATGTTAGGCGGTCAAGTCAAACTGGGACCAATGAAATTCTTCATGAAACAAGGTGTAAAACTGATTGACAATAGTTCAGTATGATAATGAGAATCTTAGCCACAGTAAAATATTTGAAAGGTGTTAAATGTTTTAAAGAAGCCAATACGTTCGTGTACACACTATTATTTACGAACACCACTTGCGCATTAATGGAACTCGGTCTTCACCTCACTCCATGGCATTTTCACATGTTTTAAAAGATATTAAAAGAGTTCCTGGGAGGCCAATGTTTTAGATGTGAACCATCATAGCTCAGGCATACTGAGAAAACTTTCTACCGTGACGGTATCCAAGCACTTGTGAAATGCTGGGATAAATGCATTAGTGAAGCAGGGAATTATCAAGAGAAATAAAGGAAGTTTTTACTTCCAGAGCTGTGTTCTGTGATTCTAAATCACTCCGTCATTGTCTACTGTATACCACTTTATCCAGTATACAGTGTCACTGAGGGCCTGAAGACTATTCCAGGAGACTTAAGGCACGAGGTGGGGTACACCCTGGACGGGGTGCCAATCCATCGCAGGGCACATACTTGCACACACACACTATAGGCAATTTGAAAACACCAATTAGCGTAACCTGCATGTCTTTTGGGTGAAAACTGGAATATCTGGAAGAAATCTACCAAGCACAGGGAGAATATGCAAACTCCATGCACACAGACCCCAAGGCGAAAATCTAACCCAGACCCTCGGGGTGCCAGGTGACTGTGCTAACCAGTACACCACCATGCCACCTTTTCTGTTATTCTGACATATTTGACTTGAATGCCCCCCTGTGAAGGGACTCTACTCTTAGGAAAAGATCAGTATAAATAAATATATATATTTTTAATCTTCCCTGGTATGAAAGCAGTTGTGAGCACTGTAAAGGTTGTCCATAGACACATATTTTGAATATGAGACCACCTGGCCTATGGACCACACCCATTAGCACAGGCTCATCCATTAGCACATGCTCATGACCTTTTTGGTTCATGAGCTTCATTCACCAAGGTGTCGTGGTGCTTCTTTACTTAATAGAAGAGCTATAGTTACATTTGATTTCCTTATGGTCCAGTCTGGCAACATGGTGGCTTTGTGGATAGCACTTTCACATTGCATCTCCATTGTTAGGTCTTCAAATCTCATTTCCCCTGTGCTTGATGGGATTCCTTCCACTGGTAGGTTAAAAAAGCAGTAGATACATGATGATGGGTTATGCATTTGATTAGTTGTGCCAGATGGGGATCAAATATTAGCTTAGCTAAGCCTGACTTAATTGAAGCCTTCAACCGCTGAGCCACATTTTTGCATTATGTTCTGTCAGATTACTCCAATGACAGGGTATCAGCACTCTACAAAAGATCCGCCTCAATAGAGAATCAGAAGCAGCCGCGTAGAGTACAGTAAAGCCTGTGTGTATGAGAAGGCTCTAATATGCTCACCACGGCTCTGCGTTTCATTATGTTGTTAACACAGGTTAACGGCATTGAATTTGGCTCATGCCACTGCAAAATTGTCTTCTCTTTCTTCCTAAGACAGGAAGCAAGAAGAGGTGATCATTGTTTCCCAGACCACCAAGCCTTCTGCCTAGTTCCATTCCTGCTGCAACAATGATATTCACTTTATTTCCTATGAAGCTGAGTAGCTGAGCATTCTGTATACTTATGCTGCAACAAGATGGAATAGGTGTTCTTTTATAATTGGTGTTCTTTTATCCTTCCTGTTGCACAAAATCATGAAAGGACATTTACATACTTTTTATTTATTTATTTTTTTACTTTTACTCTATTTGAATAATTTAATACTGATTTAAATCAAACTCTAGTTCGTTTACCCTCTTGGTGAAATACCAAGCCGAAACAGGACATAATGTACATACCTGATGGACCTTCGGAAATATTTTCAGCTGATTAACATGTCACAGGTCAGTAGAGTTAATGCACGCCACCTCCGTGATTGAAATTAATATATGCCTTCGGCGACTCCAGTACTTCAGTAGCTTCATTTTCAAACTGTATGAAGTGCAAGCAATAAAATGAACAATCAACAGGTTCACAAAAACTGTTCGATGACCAACTCTCATATGTTTACCTCCATGATGTAATTCTCCCTCCCTTGTCACAGAAACATGTAGTTCCCCACAACAACGTATCTTTTCCTTTTTTTTTTGTTTCCCTTAAAGACACATCGGACCAATTGCGTGGTTTGAACTGATGCATTTTGGTATGCTTGGGTTTTTTTTTGTGTGTGAAAAGAAATTTAACCAAGAGAACACTAAAATTTTATATTTCATGCACATTAAAGCACTTAACCAGAGATGAGACTTATACAAAAAATAATGCACAAAACATGGGAAACCTAACCAAACCTCAAAGCATACTGTATATATAAAGTAACTTTTTCTGTTGTACAGTATATCCTTCAATTATAAACCTGCTGATTAAACACTTAATGGTGGGCAGAACCACTTTGTACATGTTAAAAATATTCAGTTTTAAACGCTCCATGCAAGTTGGAATCTCTAATCAGAACAATTTTTAGTTTACAAACTCAAGTTTTTTCGGTTCATTCGCTTACAAACAAACTAAGGGATGAAATCACTCTTAGAGGCCCCAGCGAACAGGTTTGCTTTACTCTGCTACTGTACGTGCCAAAAAAAAAAGATTATGCATGCCTTATGGTGTAACTACGAAGTACTTTTTTATTTATTTTTTGTATGTTTTTGGACCGTGGGAGTATCTAGAGGAAACCAACCACGCACAAAGAGAACATTCAAACTCCATGCACACAGACCCGAAGGCAGGACTCAAGCCTTCTACTTAAACCCTGGAGCTGCCAGAGCACAGTGCTAACCAATGCCATGCTGCCTATAATAATACTATTACTTTGCTTTTATTTTTTAAATTCTGTTTTATTTATTTTTTGTGAATAATTTATTATAAGTTTTTTTTATATTCCTAGCATAAGGGAGATATTTATTTTTACCCACATAGACCTTACACTCATGATTATAGGATATAGGATCTAATTCGTCATAAATTTGCAGTGCTTTGAATAGAGAATTTTAAACATGCACTGGCTTAATGGTACTTTAATTATTCTAAGTTTGAGGATTTTGCAAAGGTAATTAATCTCATGAGGACGATTTCTAGCCACATTGCAATGATGCAAGACATTTAGCTTCATTAAAAATGTTTTTTTCATACTGCAAAAAAAATTAAGAAATAGGAGAAGTCAGCACTTGTGCTGTGTTCCTACTTCTTTTATTTCTTCTAAACAAGCAAAATGTGAACACACCTGTTTTTATTTGTTTGATTATGAATGTCTCAAGAAGTGTGTGTGTGTGTGTGTGTGTGTGTGTGTGTGTGTGTGTGTGTGTGTATGTATGTATGTGTGTGTATATATATATATATATATATATATATATATATATATATATATATATATATACTTAATTTAAATTATGATATTATTAATATATCAGGGTACATATGTTAACTACTTTATATACACCCATGTCCCATTATACGGTTGTACAATAAACATCTCTAACTTTGAGAGGTTTCCCAGCTAATGTGGCAGATCAGATCAGTCCTACTATCATGAAAACCAAGGAACTGAGAGTGAAGCTTTGAGATAAAGCTGTTAGGAAAGGCGGAAAAAAGGGAGAAGATTATTAAAACATCAGCAAAGCTTTGTAATTTCTTATGGGTGCTGTGAAATTCATTATAACAAAGTGGGGGGAAATGGCACAGCCCATACACAGCCCAAAATCAGGCCAGACTGTGTGCTGCATTCAACTTGCAGTTTGTAGATTTTTTAATATTCAAATAATTCTGAGGACATCTAAATACATAATTCAATTTTCTTTCTGTAGAGAGGAACTTCAAAAGAAGTAGGGAAAAAAATGTTTAAATTTGATGCTGCAATACAACAAAGAGAGAAATAATAATTGGAGGATGAACAATTCCTGAAGGCACTGTAATATTATAAATGAGAACATGGTCTAGGGGTTAAAAGCCAACACAACAAATCACACACACACTTTTTCAAACTTGTTTTTCCAAATACCCACACCATTAAACATAAAGAATATTCCTTCCACTTCTTTTCTCTGGAAGCTATCAATCTTGACCAGCTAGTACTACTTCCTGTTATCTTATATAGGGGGTGGACAATTAAAAAAAAAAATAACACGACACATTACAAACACTGATCACACTAGGTAAGTGAACAAACTCAGCAAGTTTAGTCAATCACATGTTTTGTTCACAGTGAAACCTAACTGCCTGAGCTAAAGACCTCAGTGAAAGAGCGAGTCATGAGGAGTCAAAAACACATTCAACAGCTTACCAGCTCACAAAGTCTCTGCATTTATATCTTGGCTGCTGCATATGAATGTTCCAATCATAGGTATGTTTTCATGTAGAAGTTTGTTTGCCTCTGTGTCTGTGTTTTTTTTTTTTCTTTCTTCCTTTTTCTGCAATTACATAATCTTGTTTGCTAAACGTTTCATGGATATCAACTCTATAAAGAGAATATCCAGACTTTTCATAGTGAGACTATTCAAGTGCTCTTCAACTGTGTTGGTCAGTTCCTTGTGAACACTATAATCAGGTGTGTGTGTGTGTGTGTGTGTGTGTGTGTGTGTGTGTGTGTGTGTGTGTGTGTGTGTGTGTGTGTGTGTGTGTGTGTGTGCGCGTGTGTGTGCACGCAATGATGATAATGAGTCATAGCCATCATTTTGGTCTAGGAATTGCATAAAATTATGATGTCCTATATGTACTTACACTATTGTCTATGTTTATTGTTAACATTAACAAATCATACATTTGTAAAATGGTTACGTTTCCCAGGTTTCACCAGAATTTTTAATCATTTCATCATGTATCCAGGCCAAAGTAAAATGTGACTTTTTATTTATTTTTTATTTTATTTTAGAAATACTGCAATAATATGATGAAGACTCATTGCTGTGCAATAGTGGTTCCATGTAGTTCTGCTTCACAGGTAATATTGAATACATAATTATAAACTGCAGTGGGGACTGAAAAATCTCAAAAGGTGGAATTTTTGTTCTTGAAACTTAGTCTTAATGTGGAAACATGTTATCTAATATATAAAAATTATTTACCTTAAGATATGTTATTAGCTTGTGTTAACAAGTTTTTTTTTTATCTCATGGAAACAAGGAAATGCAGGATAAAGTTATTTATCTTTTACCCACAAGTTATTTAGAATAAAATAAAATTGTATTTAAATAAGTTCTACATCCAGAGATCAGACTATAGTAATATATTTTATCAAATATTTTTCTGATTTATTTCTTTGTAGTAAAATATGTTACCTCACTGTCAGCATGATGCATATCAAATTGAAAAAAAATAAATAAATAAATCAAAGTGTCCTACATAGTGTGTATGAGATGCTGTTATAGAAAGGGGGGTTTGACTTCTGATTGTTTACTGTATCAGATGGCAGAATTTCAGGCAAAATGTCTTCAGAGTACTCTTGATATTGAATGCATTCATGTGTTTTGATCTGCTTTATATATAAGGTTGATAATTCTACCCAGGTCGTGCATCTGTGGAAATATTTTCTTTGTGTCATGTGTCCTTAAAACACCTTGTGTTATAGCTAACGGATAGTCAGGATTTCTTGCACCATGAGAATAATTTGGCATATGATATGTTAGCTTTTACAAATATAATGAGAAGACTTCTGATACGTTTGGACTGCCACTGCAAGACCCTGTTTTAAAGCTTGCTATAAATATACAGTATCTGTCAAAAAAAAATCAAAGCACATTTTGAGCCTCACTGACAATTTCTGTGAAGACAGCCGCTCAGGACCATTCCTCATATAAGTGCCACTGTGAACTGTCAATTATGGCAGCACAAACCTTTTAGTTTCGGTACGAAAACAAGATAAATTGCTATCTGTTACTTTACTGACTAGTTGTTCTCCTACCCTAAGTAGTCTATATAAAAATAACCACAAACTGTAAAGGCTGGTATTGACTGGCTTTAGATATATAACAACCATGCCAGTCCATTATTAATTGGGAGCTATATTTTCTGCTCTAAAGTTGGCGTTAATTAAGCACAATGGGATTTAAATATGGAAATTTTCAGGGGGGATATAGTTTGTACCAAAACATAGGTTTAAAACATTTAATTTATAACAACACTGTTTACATTTTATTTCACATAATGAGAGCTTGTTTTAAAAGGCTAAATTGCTCTACAGCCAGGGGTCATATCATTGCAGCAAGTCTCTCTTATGATGTTTCTTTCCCCACAAAACAGTAAATAACACGTTGTTTGCTCCTTAAATAAATCATTTTGTTAAAAATGTGCCTCATAGCACAGGTTCTCACTATTTGTCAGGTCATCAAAAAGTAAATAAATAACTAAATAACGTATGTATACCAGGCTTGATGAGCTCATCTACGTATAAACAGCAATCTCAGCAAAGAGACTGTAAAGTAAAACAGCAGTATCTCCCAAAGGACTGGCCTCGTTACCGGGGCATCTGCTTTTGATCATTAGTTCAGCTCTCTGCATGGATCTTTGGGTTTATACAAGTTGATCATTAGTTTTCAGTATTAGTTGCTGAAGACATACTGTTTTTTTTGTTTGTTTGTTTGTTTTTGCCCTGTTTGTGTAAAGACACGTGGTTATGTTGGCATGCTGTGGGGCTTCTAATTTCGTATTTGTCTTTAACTTTGTAGTTCTGAAGAAAAAAAAGACAAATATTGTTTGGAAAATCAGTAAGGCACATTTTTTTAAGAACGTTTGTGTATGCACATGAGAGATTTAGGGAAAGTGAAGATTTTATAGCGATTGTACTTCTGATGTGATGTGTCTCAGGTCTCGCTGAGTGCATAAACATGATATAGTACATATGTTTTGTAACAATGAGAGCAATATAGGTATATTACATTTATTTAAGAAAAGACAACATTTTGGTAAGGATGCCAGGTTTCCATCAGGCTCTTTTGCTGATCCTCTAGCAGTCAAGATCTAGCACCTTGTCTTCTCAGGATATACAGTAAGGAAGACATACATCCAGAGACTTTTCTGTTCTGGCAATTACACTAGGTGGTGAAACAACAGATTTTCTCTAGATCCAAACAGTTGAGTCACTGGCAGCCTTGAAGCAACACATTAAGACCTACTTTTTGCTCAAATGCTTAGATTAACAAAAACAAACAAACAAACAAACAAATCTCTCCCAATAGAGTATTAGTCAGAGAGTATTGCTGGTTGGTAACTTAGTGAGCCAGTTTAAGAATGTATTTAACGATAGATACTTCAAAGCATGTACTGCATATACAGTACCAGTCAAAAATTAGGACCAACCTTCTAATTCAATATTTCTTTTTTGTTTTCTACATTCTATAACAAAATAGTTTTGAACTTTGGAGTTTTCAAAACTATGAAATATGGCTAAATGTAATTAATTAGTAACAGCAACAACAACAGTTAGTTGTTATTTTAAGACACTGAGGTCAGCTGTACTGGAACCGTTTTTTGCAAGAACAGTATTGTCAAGTGCATTTGCAACACTCATCAAGCACCAGCATGAAACTGGCTCTCAAATACCCTCCCAGGAAAGCAAGACCAAAACTTACCCCTGCTGCAGAGAAGTTCATTTAGAGTTACCAGCCTCAGAAATCACCACTTAACAAACAGCACCTCAGATTAGACGTGTTATAAATGCTTTACAGGGCATAAGTTGCTGACACATCTCAATATCATCTTTTCAAAGAAGATTATTGTGTATTTTATCAACCTCAATAAATATCAGGAAAGACCACAGAATTAGAAGGTGTGTACAAACCTTTGACTGGTAATGTAAATCTAATGTAAATAAACAGGTTTTATACAATATACCGAATATATCTTGCATTGTCGTTTTATGTAAGTATAAACATAAAAATAGCTTATAATGGTTAAAGTTAATTCTTCAGCATATTCAATGATAGAAAACTCTGAAGATTGCACATCTCTGAAAGGCAAAGGCTAAACCATTTTAGTACAATGCTCTATAATGCATCCTTTGTCCGTGAAATAGAAAATCCACCATGGACTAATGACCTGCATTGCTGAGTTTTTTTTTTTTTTTTTCACATGCATTTTCATTAAACTGTCTCTTCTATGTAAATAGAGTAATTAGTGTGTATGTGCGTGTGTGTGTGTGTCACTGATCTGAGCATGTGCATCGCTTTAACCTTTCCCATTCCCATGCTGGCATTTTGCACAGAGCGTGTCGGTCAGATGCTGCGCATTCCAGATGCACAACATGTGCTTTTGAGATGGAATAAAGCCGATAACTGAGACGCAGAGAAAAGAGCGCATGAATAAAAGATACTACGGCTATGTACATGCATGTGAGAGGAAAACGAAACGGAGTAAGAAAAAGCAGAGAGAACATGAATGCCTGAGACAGAGTGAGAGAGAAGATGTGCTGTACTATCCTGACAGCATAGACACTAGTTTAAAGTGTGGTGGGGATAATGCAGTGGGAATAGCCCTCACTGCCCTGTCAACTAACAACACACACACACAACAGTCCCTGTGCTTCCACTGTCTGGACACAGAAACATCTCTCTCGCTCCCAGACACACACACACACACACACACACACACACACACACACACACACATACACTCATACATATAACTCAGAAATTTCACACTTCCAAATTTATACTGCTGGTCTGCTTGGTAAAGAGTACACTTATAAAAAAGATACTATATAAAAAAGACAACTATCTTACAAGCAAGTAAATTGATACTTGAATTTATTTAACAATATTAAAATAACAGTTTAAAAGCATACACACTAAGGTCGTGACATCCCAAGAGTTTCAATTAAGTAAAGTACATTTACCTTGAAACCTGTGTGCCAATTCATTCTAAAACTTTCCAATATTACCCATAAGAACATTTACCTTGGTATAGGTACCACTGTAGTCCGATGATGCTGGTACCACTGTATATAGTACCATGGAAGTTTTGACTGTGCCATGATGCTTATTTGCTGATATACAGTAGTACATGTACCACACCTTAGTATATGGTTCTACTATGGTGCATACTTTGGTACAACATGTATTATAGTTTGGTATATGTTTCTACAATGTACAGTAATGTAGTACTATGGAACACGTACCAGGACACTATCAAAAATGCTATAGGTGTTTCTGTACAGTACTGTACCAGGCAGGATGGTGGCGTAATGGTTAGAACTGTGGCCTAGCACCTCGAGGGTCAGTGATTTGATTCCCGCTTTGGGTCTGGGTTCATAGAGTTTGTATGTTCTCCCTGACTTCGTAGGTTTCCTCTGAGCACTATGGTTTCCTCTCACAGTCCAAAGCCATGAAGAATAGGTTAATTGGCACTCCCAAACTGCCCATAATGTGTGTGAGTGTGTATGGCAAGGGTGTACCTTGCCTCATGCCTGTACAGAATAAGTGGTATTGAAACTAAATGAAATAATGTATATGTACCATAATGGTGATATTTATATGGTATGGTCCCATTGTATGTAATTGCTAATAATATTAATTAAATATAAAATTTTCATTTTAACTAAATTTTATTTGTATAGCATTTTTAACAAGATTTACGGAATCAAAAGAAAATTATGGAGATATATATGAAATGTGTGAGAATATGTATGAATATGTATGAAACAAATTATCTGATTGATCAAATACAATGGTGTACCATATGTTGAAACTCTTAATGTTACATACAATAATATGGTACTGCCTGTAATTTACTATGCCAGTAGTATGTACTAACATATCTAATAAGGTACAGTATCTTCAAACATACCATATTAGATACCTGCTGAACTTTGGTAGCCACTGTGGTACTTAATCAGTGCCAAAGTACGATATTACATACTGTAGAATATACTAACCTTGGCAATATGACTAATCTATATTAACTGACATGCCATACCAACCCTGGTACTCTATAAAGTCCTATGGTGCCTACCATGGTAATGTCTAAAGGTACACTATGTTATGTACAGTACTATAGTTTATCATATTACACTATAGTACATACCATGGTGTATTGACCATCAGGAATTTCTGGTTGGCCACCTTAAAGACAGCTTACGGCATGCCAGATGTTGGGACAATATTGGTACAGGGGAGCAACGACTTTAGGGGGTGTGCAACATCAACTTTGGCATGCCATTTTTGCGTGTTTTGAGCTGTGTGTCCATCTGAGATACAGTATATAGTCTGATCTCTTTTAAATGAGTAATCGACTGTTTGTAGGATTTTTATGGATTTATCACCGTAACAAGCAGATGAACTAATTAGATTTCGGAATTGATCTAAACAGGGTCAAAGTCACAGCAAGGTCAAATATGTGAAATTGATTCGCTTTAATAGCTTCCATCATATTTGTGGTATGTTTTAGGGTTATTTTGTATAGTATCCTTGTTATCACAACATAATTTTCTCAAAATCTAATTCTAACTTTTAAAAACAGTGGTGGATGTCATTGTTATTACAGCTGAAGTGCAGCAATTATCCAGTGGTAGGGTTCCAGGACATCTCCCATAAAGCAACATCTTGTTTTTGATTAAAAAAATAGATTGTTAAAGAAGTCCTGTTATAACCTAACCTGCCCTCCACTGCATAACATTGCACTTTTCTTTACCTTTTATTTACCTTTGTGTCTGTCAGCTGGTGTTTGCATTTTCCTACTAGAAACATAGAAAAAAAAACTTGATAAGATGCACTATAGAGACAGACTAGAGAGGTGGTGTGTAGGAGGGAACTGGAAGTGCAATCCTCTCCAGGAGCTCCGGCTCAATAAGCTGAGTGATTAGCCATCACTCACGCTCACACACATGTATGCGCACACATACGCACATCACTCCACTTTCACCCACCTGAGCAGAGCAGAGCAGAGTATTTGCAGCATTTCTGTGTGATAACATTTACAAAAAAATATTTCATATAATGCAGAGGCAAAAATTTTATTATAAAGAGACAAGAAAGAGGCAGAGCTTGGTGATAGGTTTGCTTGGGAAGAAAAGCTTGCTCTGCCGTCATTAGTTCTGCTCTTGGTATGGTGACAAGGCTGTAATTATGGGATGTGGTCCGCATGCCATATAACTTGCCCACTGTGAAGGTGTAAAAGAATATATTTTAAAAACTCACAGAATGAGAGTAAAAGAGACAGATTCTTTGGCTTCTCACTAATTATTCAAGGTCTCGCTGTTGCACTCGACTGTTTCCTCCTACTCCTTCTTCCTCCCACACTGATCATTTCTCACTCTCTGGTCATGAGAGAAATGTCACAGGCCTCTTGTCATATTGTGACTGCGCCACCACCGAAGATGATGTTAATGAAGGCAGCTAAAGATACCTAACCAGCATGAAGTGGCAGCAGGGAACCTGGTGGCGTGTCCTACACACAGGCCATGCACATTCTACAAGAAAAAGGTCCAGATAGCTCATACAAGTGAAGAGACAGATCTGACATCTCCTTTCACATCTTAATAATCCACAATAGCACAAACGGACTGCTTGGTCTCAAGGGAAATTGGCCGCTTTTTGTTCCACTAACTCCATAGCAACTGGATGCTGGAGACCGGGACTGCACCACAGTGCATGCCTCAATCCTCATAAATGGATTTATGCATGCCAACTGAATAAAGGAAGCAGGGGGAAATCGACACATTGTGTTTCAGATCAGCTCTTTCACTGCCCTGGGCTGACTCATTAAGGCCTATTTGGAATACCGGAATGGTACTGTGTGTGTGTGTGTGTGTGTGTGTGTGTGTGTGTGTGTGTGTGTGTGTGTGTGTGTGTGTGTGTGTATTCTCTTTCTCTCTCTCTCTCTGTCTCATATATATAAACACACACACACACAAACAAAGGTATGGGCAGTGTGTGTGTGTGTGTGTGTGTGTTAATTATATGCAATTAAATATGAAATTTGTATAATTTTTTTTTTTTTTTTGCATATGGCTTTTAACAATGGTCATAATGGTCTTTAAGCAGAGTTAAAGAATAAACACAGACAGGTGTGTGGGTATACTGTATGTAATATCATAATTATTAGATTGTTCTTGGTGAGCAAGTTGACAAGGTGATGGCTATGAGAAAAAACAGACAACCCATCCTCATTTGGGAGACTGTACAGTCATATTGAGTGTTAGGAGGCTGGAAGTTCAGTATAACTGGAGAGGTATTTAAGTTAATATGGAGTCCACTTTCATTATTGGAGGCTCAGGAACAAAACCGCATGTACTGTAGGAATTTCAAGCTTGAAGTATTGAGTGACTGCAGTCACAAGCCATCAGAAAACAGTTGTCTGCGTCAGCTGAGTCCAGGACTTGTCCCCAGGCACCATACGCAACCCAAGCAGACCACACTGGGTCTCCATGCGACGAGATCTTCACCCACACGCAAGGCACCAGGATGAGTCAGACAGGTCTGGAGGGCAGAGCAATCTGGATCACTGACGGCTTAGGAGAGAATAGCTTGACAGAGAGAGAGAGAGAGAGAGCTAATAAAGAAGAATGTACACATGTAAATATATATATACGGGGTCAGTCAAAAAAATATTTAATACATACTTCAGGAAAAGATATATCTACCTCTATAATGCTTTTAGAAAGTCTCCGTGCAGTAGTAGTGTATTGACGCGTCTTATTTGGCGCACCAGTCTGTTGTATGTATCCGAGGAGTTCTTTGCTTAACGCCGGCTATGTATTTTAGTGTGCAAGTGTTAACCATAGAATTTTTTATTTTTATTTTTTTTTGTAGTGAAGCACATTTTTAATGCTTCCAATAAACACATAGATTTAGTTCTTTTCCGGAGACAAGAATACCACAAAGCGATACTGACCGAGATCTATGACATGAATACATGAGTCAGAATAAAAATGAGTTTTTTTACATAAATATTTTCCCATAACCTACTCTACGGGGCCACTGTGAAGGGACTTTTTGAACGCATGTTATATATCAGTCAAGCCAACTTCCTAATTCCCCAGATCCCAAACTGATCAAGCGGCCATGGAATGTGACGGACAACCAGGTTCAGTCTATGGAGGCCCCACCTTGCAATCCACAGCACCCAAAGGATCTGCTGCTAACATCCTGGTGCCAGACAGTTATCTAGCTAGATAGATAGACCTTTGCAGGACATTTAGTTTTTATGCAAAATGTTTTTAAATAAAATCTGCCGCTTTTAATTACAGAAAAGCCGAAAGATCCAATGAATGGTTTCGATTTTTATTCCTGAGGTTAAGGTTAGAGTTAAGTATAGATACATAGCATAGCATTAATTGGGAGTGCAAACATATGGATAGGATATTAACGCCCAAATTATCAGTGAATGAAAATCTAAACATGCTTAGAAACAGTTGTTGCACTACAAAGGCATCTTTCATTCACACTACACTACACTGTATGCTTGTGTGTATGGCTGAATGTGTGCTTACTCAGAGTAATTGGCTATGACCTTCCCTGCTTGGCCTGGGAAGTGATTGAATTCATAATGTTGAGTCGTTATCTGCTTTAAGCACACATGCTAAAAGCCTGATTCATTTAAGCGAGGCTTCAAGACGCACACACACACACACACACACACACACACACACACACACACACACACACACACACACACACACACACACACACAACCCTCAGCATGAGAGCAAAGGAACAAAAAAGAAATGCTTCCCCCTTCTTTCCCTTCACATTTTTTTTCCCATTCGTCTTACTGCTTCTGGAAGAACTATGTGGCAGGGCCAGAAATAAAAGGCTTTCAAGTTTCAAACAGGTTTAATTAAGAGTGGTAGGACAAAGACATCAAACCTCAGCGAGCACGCCGATGAGTGGAACTCAATCTGCTTACTCCGAACAGGATGAATAAGAGGAATTAACGTTATTAATTTTAATCTTTAATACACAATAAAATTTCCCTGTGTGTGAGTGTGGTTTGTGAGTGCCCGTGGAATTACTAGCTGACTTTGTCTTGCAGTAAAGTGCAAGATGAATAGATAAAACAGATAGAAAAAGCAAGCCATTGGTGAATTCATACAGGGCCAAACCATCATAATGGCTGTTGTCCTGAAGAACACACCAACACATAATATAGGCTCAGTTATAAAAGCACACAACACTACTTGATGGATGTGTTGTAATCCATCTCATATGTGTATGTGTGTGTGTTTGTGTGTGTGTGCATGTGTCTCTTGAGTCAAGCCTGTGGACAATGTCATGAAGGTACTGTAGATTAAAGTGATCTTGACTGATGACAAAAAAAAAATCCCTTTTATCTGTGTTTAGACATGAAAGATCACTATCTCTGGCTCCCTTCCCTCTCTCACACACGTTCTCTGTCACTGTCCTTCTGTGAGAATTAATCCTATTTGGGAAATGTGGTTCCATGTGTAATGAAACATGAAGGACAGAGGCTTGTTTGTGCAGATCAGACCTTTTCAGGTGTTAATGCTGCTCATGTTCTCCAAGGTGCCCAGGGTGACACCACAACTTGTACTCACCACTAAAAGTATGGACAGGGCAGTGCAGAAACAAATGCAAAAGGTTAGATAGTGTGAAAATTAGCCAGTTGCATAAACACAACTACACACACACACACACACACACACACACACACACACACACACACACATTCAATGGTGATATGTAAACAGCTGTAAGCCATCATTGAACAACATTAAAATGTTTATTTTATTTTAATTAATATAGTCTGTTTTTTTCCTTTGGAATTTTGTCTGTCCTTTTGTTTATTAATAGAACCTTATGAACAAGTTGAATGTTTCTACAATACATACATACATTCAACATACATTGGAATCAGGACACCAGATTATCTCTGACACGGTCAAGGTCAAACATCTGAAAAGACTAGACTACGGTGGCCATGGAGTTCAAAACACAGTTCACACATCACAATTTTCCAAAATACAATGACAAACTTTACAAAACACAATGACATTTCCCAAAACAAACGGACATTTCACAAAATACGACAATATTTATTTTATTTAATATAATTTATAATATAATATAATATAATATAATATAATATATAATATAATATAATATAGAATTGTCAGAACATGATATTTTACGAAACAACAAAATTTCCCAAAACACAATGGAATTTTATAAAACACAGCGACATTTCACAAATTATCACTTTACAGGCAATCATTTATTTTATTTAATATGATATATTATAATATAATAGAAAATATAAAATTATCAAAACACAATATTTTACAAAACAACAAAATGTCCCATATCACAATGAAATTTCCAAAAACGTTAACAAATCACAAAGCCATTTCACAAAACGCTTTTTTTTATTTGCTATTTGCTATTTATAACGCTATTTTTTTTTATGAACGTTTCATAAAAAATGTCACTGTCAATGACATTTCACAAAACAAACAGACATTTGACAAAATTCGACATTTCCAACCATGTTGTTCCAAGTTGTATTTTGTGAAATGTGCTTGTCTTCTTGCTTATTTTCCATTTGTCTGAGGTTGTTCTTAGTGCAGAATCTCATGAACAAGTTGAATGTTTCCATATAGATCCAAACAGGGTCAAGGTCAAACATCTGAAAGAACCCTTTTCAGACATGCTCTTCTTTTTATTAATCTGATGGCATCAGAACACTTCATGTCTGAATGAGCACCCTGGTCAGGATTCCGTTAAAGTTGTGTGTTAAAATCTTATTACTTCAGACCTAGTAATGTTTATTGATCACTTTCAACATGGCACAATGGTAAATACAGTATTACAGCACAGAGATAGCTCAAATGGGCTGAAGAAAAACTACATTTTAAGTCTCGTCGTCCTTTTCTTAAACTGGCTCAAATTTCATGTTTATTAAAGATCTAATAAATCACAGAGGGGACTGAATTCTTGTAACCAATCATAAATGGGAAGGCAGGATTTGATGTACACATACCGATGGGTATGTCTGAATAACTCTGCAAGGTACTTAAATTTAAAAGTGACCCATGTCTGAATGACAGAAAGCCATCAATTTAACAGATTGATGAAGTCAGCGAAGTTGTATATCATAGTCTAAAAAGTGCTAAATTGATGTATTTCAGGAAGTTTTATTCTGAATGTCAGTGGACTACTAAATCCTACAGGGCCATTGTCCTGGTTGTCCCTAATAATACAACTGGTTGACTGAGGTGTCTGTATCAAGCTCTGATGCTGTGCCTCAAACGGCAAATAAAAAATAAAAGCCATTGCAAATTCATTTTTTATTACAGAATGCACAGGTTTTATTTTGCCAGCATTATGCAATGTCACATTTATTTCCCTCAGAGATACATTGATGAGGAGATTTTGTTTCTATCACATTGTGAGAGAAAGAATAGCTATTAAACAACTGAACACGATAACATTACACTTCTGCAGTTTATTCAATAAAAACTAATAGGCTAATTAGTGGCTGCAGTGCTCTAATCATCACCAAGGTGCCATTTCACACTGTACAAATGGACATTTATACAGTGGATTTCTCTTCTCTGGGGACTGGAGATGGTTCTACTTTACCATGAAAATGGTCCTGGCCTCAGCTGATACAGACAGTTGTTCTTTGAAGGCTAGTGACTACAATCACTCAAAAGTTTGAAAGGACTGGAATAACCTATAGTTTTTACCTGAGACTACAATAACAAACTGGACTACATATTAACTTAAGCACATCTTCTGTTATAGTGAACTTCCAGCCACCTTACACACAGTATGACTGAAAAGCAATTCCTGCTATCAGTTTCACCCAAATGAGGATGGGTTCCCCGTCGAGTTTGGTTCCTCCTATTGCCATGCCAGGGAGCTTTTCCTTGCCACCGTCGCCCTCGGCTTGCTTATCAGGGACAATCTGATCATTTAGATTTATGCATATTTTCTCATACATTTCATACACATTTCCATAATTTTCACTTGATTCTGTAAAGCCGCTTTGTGACAGTGATCACCATTAAATGCACTATACTGTACAAATAAGATTTGAACACAAAATTAAATATATACCCTGAATGATCAAATTATTGGGCTGCAGAAGGCAAAGAAAAGGAGATTTGAAATTATAGGAATTTTGTTGTAGAAACAGTAACAAGTAACAACCACAGTTAAAGTAAGAACATTTCAATATGCACACAATGTGATGAGAACTCACAGGTTTGGGACTAAACAGCTATGTGGCTTTAAGAAAACAACTCGTCAGTGAGACTAATGAGGGAAAAAGCCTTCAATGTGCTAGCAAGCATAAAGATTGGACTTTGGAGCAATGCATCATGAAGTCTGATGAGTTCAGCTTCAACATATTCCAGAGCAATGGGTACTGTACATTGCTTCATGCGCTTCCTTTTCTTCCTTGATGCACCCATCGCTCTGGAATAGGGTCAATCAGAAATCATCATCTGAACACCTCTAAAGGCAGTGTTGTAATCTGGGGTTTCTTCAGTTGGTCAGATCTAGCTCAGCAATGATATGTGGCAATAAAATGAAGTCAGCTGCTGACCTGCATATACTGAATGACCAGGTTTTCACATCCCTGGATATTTTCTTCCCTGATGGCACAGGCTTTTCAAGGACTCATATTGTGAAAGAGCATGAAGAATCATCACATGTGAACTGGCTTCCATGTTGTGATTGTATAAAAACAAAAGTTGACTGAATTAAATTTTAAAGTATGTGACTTTCTTTGGTATGTGTATGTATCAAATGGTATTTTTATTTGATATTTATTATTTCAAGCATAAAAAGTAATTTCTCCAAAGGAAGGTGCTTAGGTCATATACATTACACAGATCAGCCACAATATTAACACCACTGCTAGGTGAATTGAATATCATTATATACCAGTAAACTAGTGACAGGATCTTGGGCACCAAAGACTCATTTATGCCTAAGGGCAGCAAAGGCCAATCTGTCCTGTTCGATCCTACAGAAAAGCCAATGTAGCAGAAATTGCTGAAAAGAGTCACAGACGAAGAGTTCAGGGATGTTGACCTCCAAATTTCCCGTGCCTCAATCTGATCGAGCATCCATGTAGCAAGTCCAATCCACATAGACCACAACCCACAGCACCCAAAGGATCTGAGCTACTAATGTCCTGGTGCCAGACACCACAGCACAGCCACAGAGGCCTTGTGGAGTCATGTTCAGGGCCACAGTGGCACAAGTGGAACCTACACAATATTAGGAATAATGTAGCATGTTTCAATGTATGTACCTCTTGAGGAAGGTGCCAAAATTGTGAAAATATTCATAAGGAATAATGTTATAATATAATATATATATCTGGAAGTATCTAAAATACGTTTTTAGCTCCACATCTCAGGTTCCTGCCTATGTTGAGCATGTGGGATTTTTTGGGGTTCTCATATTTCCTTCCACCTCCCCAAAGTAATTCACTGGCTAGTCTAAATTGCCCCTGTGTGCAAATGTGTGTGTGTGAATACTTGTAAACATATATGTACACTTTCCTCCCAGTGCTGAAAGATGATTTTCCTGCTCAGTGATTAATGACAAATGTGTTATTTCATAAATGTCCTCTCCATTATTATTTGAAAGACTAATCAATAGTGAATATGACCACATTCTCTTAACTTTGGTGCATCTGAAGACATATTGGTACTTATATTTTCCTAATTTATGAAATTTCATATTTTGCATTCATGTTCTGCCTGTTTTTATTATTTAAAAAAGGGAAAGCAATTATTTTTTGTCTGTTTTTCATTTTTGGACTCTTAGCATTTGGAAATGTGTGATGTCATTAGGAGTGGATGAGACAGAGGGCAGCTGCAGAAATACTATAATCTTCTATTTTATTGTCAGGGCTGTGACAGGAACTCAATTCCCCTAATAATCTCTTTAATAATCTCTTACCTAGTAATTTTGCAGATGTCGGTTCACAATTCCAGCCTTAGGTTAACATTTCAGCTGTCTCCAAATGTGTTAGGAAAGCAACCTATGGTAACTAATAATAAAATTTATTTTTTCAAAGCTGTTAAAAATACCAGCAAAATTAGAACCACAGAGGATAGTTTGGTTTGTCAAGTGCAAGGTATAAAATCCATTATTCTGGCAAAAAGCATGTTTTCCAATCATTCACAATAACAGCATTTTATGCCTAGACCTTTTTGTTTTTTCAGTCTCAGAGGATTAATTTAATTTAATTACAGAGATTGGTTTTCCAGTGATTGCTTGTTTTGGAATGACACACAAAAGCATTATATTTTTTCCCCCCATCTCATGGCTTTTATGTCATAGTTCATGCACAAGCGTGGATTTGATGGTGCCATTAAATAATTATTGTTCGCATTTCAAATTTTTTCACATTTGGCTATGCAAAATTGCACCCTAGGTGTGAATGTGTGTGCAGTCCAGAGTGTATTCCTGTCTCATGTCCAGTACTCCAGATCTACCCTGAACAGTAGAAATCAGTTACTGACCATGAACAAAAATTGCAATGAGGAGATATGGTAGGAGCATTTCAAGATTTGTTTCAAACATTTTAAAGTTTCCCTTTAAATGTAATTTCTTTTTAAACGTCCAACTTTGGCAGAATTTATAGACACAAATAGCTCCATAATTGGAAGCTGGCAGATGTCCAGAAACTTTGGTGACCCTGTAAGAAGCCTGTGACGAATAACTGTACACACAGAGACAAACACTTTCATATACACATCCACTTGTTCCTGGTGCCAGATGTGTAGCCAAGCCTGGAGAGTCCCACTCCTGTCTAGTACTTCAGAATGGAAGCTGGTGTGTGTGTGTGTGTGTGTGTGTGTGTGTGTGTGTGTGTGTGTGTGTGTGTGTGTGTGTGTGTGTGTGTGTGTGTGTGTGTGAATGTGTTTGATGCTCAACTGTGAGCTGTAATGTATTCACTCCGGCAATGACCCCACCCGCTGTGCTCGTGGAACGGCCCTAAAAACCCTTGTCAGACTCTTTTGCTCTGCATTTCATTATTCATAAACTGAAATTAATAACCATCCTTTGTCCCTAGGCTGTGTGTGCGCATGCATGTGTGGATGTGTGTGTGTGTGTGTGTGCGTGGGTGTATGCTAGCCCCAAGGCTGTGCTTGTCTCTTTGAGGGGTGAGGAGAGGAAATGAGGCTGGAAAGCCACAGGGAGAAACAGTGGCCCTGGCACACATCACTTCCTCACAGAATATTTACTGTGCCCAAGTTATGTGATATGATGCTGATGGACAACTGATGAGACCTGGAGCGAGGACAAATAATATATGACTTTTCTTATGCCTTGGCCACACTAGAGGATAATGAGACTGATATCAGCTCCTTTTTACAGTGATTACAAATGGTGTCCTGAATTAGAGACATGAGTAACGGATACCAGACGAGCTGAACTTTCGACTGCTATGTTTGCTTTAATTAGTCGTGTTTGTTCTGCAAGATCTCAAGTTTTGAGAAATGGTGATCATCATGTTTTATTCTTGGAAAACCTTGTTATATGAAAGATGTAATGTCTAATACACAATTCAGAGCAAATAAAAAGGGCGTTCAAGTCAACTTTTGATGCAGAATAACAGAGCACAGTTCTGAGAGTAAAAACTACCCTTATTTCTCTACATAATTCCCTGCTACATTAAAGCACTGACCATCAAGGTAGAATGTTTTTAGACTGCCTACTAGACGTCTGAAACACTGATACCCCAGCAACTTCTTTAATGGCCCAAACATGTGGAAATGGCTTGAAGTGAGGTCAGGACTGTAACTCATGACAGGTGAGTTGCTGTAATGCTGCAAGCAGTGTTTGAAATTTTGTTTGCTTTCATAAAAAAAAAAAAAAAAAAAAGAAATTATATACGTATAAGTCCCGGTTTGTTTTTGCATCTGTTCCATAAGTTGGAGACAAGCTATCCATTGAGTTTCAAGGATAAGGCATTCCACTTGCTGATTATTCACGAGAACGACTCCAGGGGGGCAGTGTTCTGCCAAATTATGCTACCATTGCATGAAGCTTGAACTGAGATTCACGCTACCTTATCAAAAACGTCAAATGCTAAAAGGAGTAAATGTACTATAACAGTAAGTTGAGCATGTTTTTATATTTTATTATAACCCATATTTATGGCCGAATGTAGGGGAGCATATTCTGATAGACAAACATCCCCATCAAATAATGCTCCCATTACATAGTCAACAAAATGAAAGAAACAATTACCACGCTTGTCAGCCTTCCATTTACAGAACCAGGAAGTAGGAAAAAAATTATAGGAAACATAGACAGGCAAAAGTCTGGGATCAGATGCACAGCCTTTTTTAAAAAGGCTGTAAGAGAGTCTGGAAGAGTCAATCGGTTTTATGCCTTTATTCAAGAGACGTTTCGTCACAAATCCTAGTTTGTTTTGAATGCCCCTTGAAATATGGAGAGTACCTAATGTTTCACACATTATGAAATTGTGAATGTCTGTATCCAAGGCATTATGTGTGGTTTCAATGGGTGGAAAGTATTAAAAGCATAAGCTGTACTTGTCTCCGTAATGATGACTGACTCTCATGTCATGGTCATTACAGAGAATGATTGAAAATGGTCTCTGAGCACAATGACCTGCTTTCAGCGCTAACGCTGAAGTCATTAGTCAGGGAATAATACCCAACTCATAAGCAAAGGACAAAGAGTCAAGACAGATCATGAACTATGACTGCAAGTTTTAAATAACTTGTGTGTGCGTGCGTGCGTGTGTGCGCGCGCAAGCACATACAATTTAATTTTCTCTGGTCATCCCAGTGCTGGTGTGCCAACTAGTGGTTACACATGCTGGAACTTGTGTGTGTGGGAAGATGATATTTGTGTGTCTGAGTGTGTGTGGCACAGATTTAATGTTAAAAAGAGAGCCACTCGGTCTCAGTGCAGACAGATGTTTCTGCGGTGACAGCTGGAATTCCATCAACATCCGCAAACTTCACATGCAGTCAGGGAGCAAGACACGCAGACACGGAGAGGGAGAGAGCGAGAGATGAGACTTTCTGAATTATTGAGTATTTACTTCATCCCACTGCTGTTTGAGCCTCCCTCACTCGCTGCTACCTTAAAACATCAAAATGAATACAGCACAGATAAAGCCTGGATTCGACTGGGGGCTGCATATGCAAATGACACCATCTCTGCTGCAGGTCTTTCTATCTGCACATGACTTTAGGGGCTCTTTCAACATCTTTTCTTCCCACACCTTACTGCTTTGTAAAAAAAAAAAAAAAAAAGGAAAAAAGCTGCACAAAGCGTGGGCTTGATGGAGTAATGCCATGGCTCCTGATCAGGCGGGGGGAGGGGGGTGCGGGTAGAGTGGGGGTGTTCAGGGCAGGTCAAAAGGTCAAACCCAGAGGAGCATTTGGAGCTTTAGTTGGCATTTTAACTCCCACAAAAATGATCCTTAATACAGTGCTCACAGTCCATACACTCTATTGTTTATACTTCTCTCACAAGCATGATGCTCATATAAAATACAGCTTTATATGTTTAGTCAATTCAAAACTTTCTTATGTATCCGTTTTATTTAGCATTTTTATACTTTTGAAGTTTTATTCTTTTCCATTGATATTTCCATTCAGGTGGTAAAGGTGTTCAGGCTTTGTAGGTTATATCATTAAGAATCCTCCTTTAGCATAACTAAGGGGTCCAAACCTATTCCAGCAGACTATGACCCTCTGATCCAAAACAGTTGTAAAATGTTATTGTATAAAAAATGAGCACTTTCTGGGGTAAACTGGAACACTGGGTGCACCCCCTAAGCCTCCTCATCGGTATTTGTGCTCGAAATCACTCATGCTCATGAGACAGAATTTTTGCTAATATATCTAGGGGAAGGCTTTCAAGTGATATACAAGGGACAAACTTCATTTTAATGCTCATGGTTTGGAAATGGGATATTCAACAAATAATGGTCAGGTGTCCGCATGCTTCTGGGCATATAGTGTATTTAAGGGAACTACTATAGGGTTAATTCTGCTTTATATTTACAAGGTGTTATACAACAAAATATTATACAAGGGCTTTTCCAAAAGTAATGCAAAAGTGGGCACAAGTTTTTTATTAACTGACATACACTGTCCAGCCATAACATTATGACCACCCGCATAATATTGAGTACGTCCCCCTTTTGCTACCAAAACTGTGATGCACTGTGTGTTCTGCTGCATTTCTATTAGAACCAGTATTAACCTTTTCAGCAATTTGAGATACAGTAGCTCTTCAGTCATCTACAGTAGACATCACAATTTGTCTCGTCACAATAGTTACAGTTACAATATTTTGTTACATTGGCACCTGGAAATGGGCGAGATGTACAATGTAAGGCAGCAAGTGAACTTTTTTTTCCCTGAGTATGATGTGTGGGAAGTGGGGAAAAAGTGGCAATTGTGAGCCAAATTGTGATGTCTAGACAATTTGGTCAGAGCAACTCCAAAACTTCAGCTCTTTTTGGGATCTTCCTAGTCTTCAGTGGTCAGGACATACCAACAGTGGTCCAAGGAAGAAAAAAACTATGAACCTGCAAGAGAGACATGGGCAGCCAAGGCTTAATGATGCATGTGGGGACCAAAGGCTGGCCTGTGAAGTCCAACCCAGTAGAAGAGCTACTATAGCTCACATTTCTGAAAAGGTTCATGCTGGTTACCGTAGAAAGGAGACAGAATACCTTTAAGTGCATCAACATTTTAGTGGCAAAATGAGAGACCTACTCAACATTAGGCAAAGTGGTCGTAATGTTATGGCTGATCAGTGTAGCTTGTCCAAATTGCACATGTTGGTAGAGTATCTCTTCCTCTATACAAAGGTACTACTCATCGTAGTCTTCATCACAAGAGATGTGCCATTGTTGAGCCCAACTTTTAAATCCTCTTGAGTCTCCCACTACATGGTTTGTCTTCAATGATAGTTTTTCCTTCATCTATGAACAATCCTCTTGTCAGTGATGTCATCTCCATAATATTTCTATAGTGCAGTGCAAGAACAACTACTGTATGACAAAACAGCATTTTCAAAAAGGTTTTAAATTCAAATTCAAATTCAAATTCAAATTCAAATTTTATTTGTCACATACACAGTCATACACAGTACGATATGCAGTGAAATGCTTATACGAGTTTAAGAGTTAGTTTCAATGATGATGCAAGTACATGCCTTGTGATGAAGACTATGGTGAGTAGTACCTTTGTAAAGAGGAAGCGGTACTCTACCAGCATATGCAATTTGAACAACGGATAATTTATTTAAAAAGGTTTTGCCCAATTTTGCATTTCATTCAGTACAGCCCTTATGTGACGCTGATTATAAAGTTTATAGACTGATACAGTATACTGTAGAGTGGTACACAGGGTATGGAAGGGACCTAACATATAATAATTTAATAATGGGATTGGTTCAAACATTTAATAATGGGATGTCTGTAACAAGCATCTGGCAGCCATGCAGTCAGTGGAACTCTATGGTAATGAGTGAGAGAATTACTCTATGCTGTCTTTCTCTTACAGTTACACTGTATTTAAAACTGTAATACATTTTAAGGGCGTTTAATGTAGTTTTGCGGTGTGTTTGTTTCAAACATCAATCTTTTCCTTTCCTTCCTCCATCACATTTAGCTCCTTACAAGCAAAGTATATCCTTTGGGAGATGCAAATGGAGTTTTGATATATTATATCTCGAAGCATTTATTCTACAGTAACGTCAACATCTCACAGGTTTCGCCTCCTACAGCTTCAAAAGAGCTTTGCTCACACTACTGATAAAGGACATTTTGTCTGAACATCATATTTCTTTGTAAACTTTGTGTACTACGTTCAACTTTCACTGCATCTGCTTTGGCACGGCTGTTGTTAAGTTTCCTCCAGCCAGGAGTTGACACAATTAAACTGTCTATTGTTATGTGACTGTGTGTGAGAGTGTGTGTGTGTGTGTGTGTGTGCGCGTGTGCGCGTGTGTGTGTTGCGGATGTTTTATACAGCCTGTAGTTTCAAGACTAGTAAATTCCACATGCACAGAAAAATCCACACAACTGCCTCCATCCTCCTATTTAGCTTTCCACACTCTTCAAGCAAAATTTTTTATGCCTTTCTTTTTCCATAAACAGAGTACCCCTCTACTCCCTGAGCTTAAGCTGAACCTCGCTATCTCTTAAAGTCTAGCAAAAGGCAAGAAAAGGAGCAGAGAAACAGATTGTTGCTCTGTATGCAGCTGGAGCTCTCCTCCCTCACGCACCCCAAGAGAGAAATAAAGACAAGGATGGAGAGAAAGATAGAGAGGGTTTGTGCACGCTTTGCTTTTTGGTTCTTGTTCTTCTAGCTGAGGGATTTGAGGGATGAGGAATGTTGTACTTTGTTGTACAGACACGTGGATGGATTTTAGAATGGGTTAATGATGCTTGTGTGTGTTCTGGGGCTTTCTGTGTATAAGCCGCTTCCTAATCCTTCTCATTTATACGTTATTCTGTTAAATAATAATAATAATAATAATAAGGGATCAATAAATTCCACAGTTTGTCACTTTTTTGTTTATTAAATCAAGGCTGATAATGGTTCAGTATGTGATCTTTAGATCTGAACATTTTCTGAAATATTTGTTCCTGTAATATCTGTAATTTCAGTAATATCATCATTTAGGCTCCCTTAGCACAAAGGGAACTGTGAATGAAATATCTGGTCAGTAGTGCAGTTTACATGGACCATAATATTCCTATAATTAGAGGCAGGCAGAATGAAAATGCATCATGAAATCTCCTCAGCTGAGACAGTCAGACCCTAAGGCATGACCTGAAGGAATTTTCGGCCCAAATAAGAGGGGTTGATAATCTGTTCAATAGAATAATATTAGCCAAGTAAACCTTAATCTGGTTGTTTCATAAACAAATCCATGTGACCACGGTTCATGATAAAACTTATAAAAACACAAATCATAAAAACCATGAACATCCATCCGATCAGGAAGCATCTCTACTTACCTGTCAGCCATGATGTTGTCTATCAATTCAGAAAACTCCACCTCTTACATTAGCAGTCCTACATTTTACAAGTGGCGTTCAAGTCAAACTGGGATTTGTGATAAGGTTTCTTGTGAACTAAGGTATAAAGGTAGAATGACATTTACAGGAGACTTTATACACAGTATGGTGATGAGTCTCTGAGCCTCACTAAAATATCTGTAGGGTGGAAGCATATAAAAAAGGCTGTAGGTCTGTGAATGACGATCCCGGCCAAAGTGGCTTGGAGCCCAGTGCATTTGTTTCTGTGAACATTCAGCAAGTGGAATGTCTGATCTTTGAAAAATGTAAATTCTCACCAGCTTGTGGAAGAGGCACATCTATCTGTGGGAAATGAACACACAATCATTCAAAAACAGTCTTGATCTCTTCAAGACATTTCCACATGTTCGGGCCATTAAAGGAGTCCCGGGAGTATGATTATGGCTCTAGTTTACCAAGAAAAACTTTCTGCCTTGATGTTATCCAAGCACTAGTAAAATGCTGTGATAAGTGCATTAGTGTAGCAGTGTAGTATAGATAAATAAAGGAAGTTGTTTTTTTTTTTAATTAAAAAATGTGTTCTGTTATTTCGTGCAATCAAAAGTCCAGGTTTGACTAGAACCCACCCTTTGTAGTTTAGGCAGCCTGTGTGCTGTGTATTTGGGGGTTTGGCTTTATGAAACTTTTTTTTATTTTTATTTTTTTTATTTTTTTTATGAAACCCTGCTAAATCATTTGGCTGTACTGTATGTGCTCTTGAATTACCTTCATGCAGCTTTTACCAAAATTTAAAAATATATAATAATAATTTCAATTTCCATACTGTACAAAACAGCCTTGCCCTGCATTCATTATATAAGCAATTTATTCTTTATTATGTTTCACTTTTCAGTATTCTTTCACAAAAAAATGCTAAGCTATTTTTTATTATTTTTGTATTTTGTTTCATTTTTGGAGATGATTAAATTATTCTACTGCGGCACAGTCTGTTAATAATGTAAGTAAAATGTCATGTATAAAGTGCAGAATGGAATGTTTTCTCAAACTCAAATTTAATTTCAGGAGACATTTGAACTGGAGGATCATTTCAAGTAATATCCCTTAAAGGTATGTGTGTAAGTATAAAAAGGAAGAAAAAAATAAAAAGAAGAAATATGTGCTTTCTGCCAACTTCGTGGAGCCGAGGTTTATGAATTCTCTAATTAGGTGTTAAATAAATAGTTTCTTACATTCTATCAGCCTGATAGAACATTTCTTGGGGACAGCTACTTGAATAGAATGCACATATTAAACTTAAAGTGTTAGCTTTTTGTTTACACCAGCGTGTTCACTCCTGCAGTAGTGCTGCATACAGTACATTATACTCTGGTGTAAACATCAAAGCCCTCTGGCCAGTGACCGGTATCAATGTGAGAATTAACCCGAGTGTCTGCCCTGGTGTTTTCTTTGTGTGTTTATGGGAATGATTTTATCTGATTGTAAGGACTAGATGTCTTAACCTTAATATGAACATCAGATGGTTTTGAGCTCTTTTGTTTTCAGTGTTTAAGGTTAGAATTAGGTTAAGATGCAGGATAGAATTATCTATATAAAGAATCATGCCAAAGGATGGTCCCCACAAGGATAATGTTTGTGTGTGTATGTGTATGAAAGAAGATTTATATTCCCAGCCCTCCTACCTTTATGTGTAACTCCTTCATGAAAACTCAGGAGTTTTATTAAAACAAGAATATGTAGGCTGTATTATAGATTTGTCTGTGCTGCCTCAAGGGAAACATAGTCAATAATGATGTCTCAAAGCCTTAGACTTAATTCATATGCAGGTTTGCGCACACATGCACATACACATGTTCTTGGACTTACAAATCTACACTCCTCTCTGCCTTCAGTCAGTTGGAACATGAAAAAGTAACACTTCAGTCTAGTCAAGTCCAAAAGTGATGTTTCTCCCAGAGAATGATTGATGTCATTCACCTCATGGGATGTGTGTGTGTGTGTGAGATGGAGAGAGAGAGAGATGTGTGTGTGGGTGTGTGTGGGGGGGGGGGATCACAGAATTTTATATTAGTTGGCTGTCATAATAAATGAAGAGAAGTTCAGGAAGTTAAACCTGTGGTGCCGTGACATAACTGCTATTATTGTATGTGTATTTTTGTGCCGAAATAACATGTACGAATAAAACATAAATTAGGAACAGCTAGAAATATCAGTTTCAAATATTAATAATGCACAGTGTATCAGGGGTTAGCATTATTGCCTCACACCTCCAAGACGGAATCGGATTTCCATCTCAATCTTGCCTCTAGTCTGTGTGTGTGTGGAGTTTGTATTTTCTTCCCATGCTTGGTGGGTTTCCTTCAGGTACTCCGGTTACCTCCCACAGTCTGAAGACATACAGTATAGTGTAGTAAATTGTTCATACACGAAATCTGGTTTTTATAACAGTCACATGATTTGGAAAAATGTTTGTATCCTGTGCGTAAATTTATTCATAAGAAAACTAACTAATGTAAACCTCGATTTGTGTGCATGAATTAATGCACTTTTATATATGGCTCCCGCAGTGTCCAAATTAAATGGCTTAACTACAATAATTTTTTATTACTTTTATCCAGAATGACTTGTGGATGCACTATTTAGTCTCTATACAAAAAAAAAAAAAAAACACATCCCCAAGCTAGTTCATTAGCTCTAGAGCAAATACCACAGCACGAAAAAGGGACTCATTTTATATTACTGGCATTAATTAAAGCATAAGAAAAATTAAGACAAATGAAGACAAATAAAAGCAGTCACTGTATTATTAGGAAAAAAATGCCACAGGAAAAGAAGCTGCAGTGGTCTTGCGCATAGCCGAAAGCCATAAACAAATGTCTCAGCTGACAGAAGATTTAGTGAGAGCAAGGATTTTTAAAGACCAGTATGAATTTTTCAGAGGATGAAAACTGGCTCATAAATCGGTTCCATTTGCCATGACATCTTCTGTTACCGCTGTGTAACACCTCCATCACACTGACAGAGACACATAAACACATTTTTTTTTAAATGGCAGTTTCCTTGTGTGACACGCTTGGCATGTGTAAACACCTGCGTACAGTGTACTGTGCATCACATTTTCACATTTTCACATCATATACTTTTCTTGTATTCATATATACAATAATTGATGCTTTCTATAATTTTGAGTCTTTCGTTCACACTGTAATTTTATTGGACGGCACGGTGGTGTAGTGATTAGCACTGTGGCCTTGCACCTCCAGGGTCTGGGTTCGATTCCCGGCCAGTCTCGATTTCCATCTCTGTGTGCATGGAGTTTGCCATGTGGGTTTTCTCCGGGTACTCCAGTTTCCTCCCACAGTCCAAAGACCTGCGGATTTGGCTAATTAGCATTCCCAAATTGCCCGTAGGGTGAGTGTGTATGTCTGTGTATGCCCTGCGATGGATTTTCACCCTGTCCAGGGTGTACCCCTAAGTCTCCTAGGATAGTCTCCAGGCCCCCTCGATCCTGAATCCAGGATAAATTGGTATAGACGATGCGTGAGTGTAATGTTATTGCTGTGTAAGAGAATGTAAGTGTTTTTAAATGCGAATATGACGTCTGGAATGTGAATACGAAGAGGTAAAAATAAATCACCTTCGTAAAATATTACTGTAGACATATACTGTAGACATGCCCACAAACCTTTACTAAAAGCTTAAGTAATGAAGGCCAGTGAGAAATAAATCAAGCTTGTTTTGTTCCAAGTGTTGCCATCTTTTTCTCAAAAAAGGCGTGCGACTTAGATGTCTTTTTGTTCAACTGCATTTTAATTCAAATTATCTTATATATACAGGCATCATCACTGCATTAATTGGGTAAAAGTTAAATTAAACAGTTGTAGACTGTGCCCAAGTATAGTCTATATGCAATTATTATAGTCTAACTATAAAAGTGACAGAACTAAGAAAGACTTACCTAAGTAGATGTGTTATGAAACACTAAAAGAATAATTATTTCTGGATTTGGCAATTGCCTAATATTATTTATATATATATATATATATAAAAACACTAAAAATTGGATGAAGTTGTCATAGTTGTGATTAGGTTGTGACATAGCCACTAACCCACAGCACCAGCCCAGTGATGCTAGTAGATTATTTTTTTAAAGTTATTATTATTATTATTATTATTATTATTATTATTTTATTTATTTTATTTTTTAAATAATAATAATAATTTTATTACGGTATTTAATGCCATTGGGATAAAATTGAAGGAATGTCCCCAACACAATATTGCAAATACAACGTCAAAGCCATGGCATATCAATCATTATTTATAGCATTTATCACATTTAATGTCCAGTAGCACAAC
This sequence comes from Clarias magur, assembly GCA_013621035.1. Lineage (NCBI taxonomy): Eukaryota > Metazoa > Chordata > Actinopteri > Siluriformes > Clariidae > Clarias > Clarias magur. The sequence goes on along the minus strand of QNUK01000032.1, from coordinate 3,427,181 downwards.
ATCCAACTTATGTCCATCCACGATCTATTATGCTTACAAAAGAGGTCACAAATCCAGATCAAAGAACAGAATATAATGTAGCAGATGTAACTGAACATAGTGAACACAACAGCTTCCAGCGGTGGATTCCATAATGAGAGTGCTTGCTAGAGACTTATGAAGATATGACAGTTCGTGTGGTTGAATGAACTGTCGGATTTTAGCGAGTGTTTCACAAGGACTCTCGTTATTGAATGCAGTCTTGTGTCTCTTGTACACAAAGCTATTGCACGTCACTTGAGTATTGGAGCATTATCTCTGTGTTTAATTCATATTCACAAATATTACACTGAAGTGCTTCATGGCTCCCAATCACAGCAAAACCACTGCTTGTGACAGTAACAGCAAAAAGCTAAGAAGAAATATCGGTTTTAAAGTGAAACAAAAGGTTATTAAAGAGCGTCAAGGTTCAAAATCAGTAAATGATATTTCTAATGATTTAGGCATGTCACATTCATACACTTCAATGTGCAATATAATTTTGCAAAGTATCTACATATATAATACATAATATAATATAATATGGTGTTAACACAACATCCAAACCGAATAATGGCCACAGACCTGTACGTTACTAAAATTATACCCATACTGCTAGTTCTTTTTTTTTTTTTTTTTGTATATTTAGTTTTCTTGTTTTAGTTTTTTTTTTCCTTCCCTGGTTGCTTCCTGAATTAATGGCTTAGTAAATTGCAGTTCACTAGGATTTTTGAAGATTTTTTTTTTTTGTGATTCTTTTTTGTGATGACAAAGTAATAAATGCATTTACTACTGTAGCATCAGAGGGAGTGTCCCTTTGGCACTCAACAAATAAAGTAATAAAAACAAATCACAGTTTTCCACTGATAATATCCATTAATTGTGTTTCTTGGCCCATGCAATCTTCTTCTTGTTTCTTTGTTAATTGTTTCTTTGCTTCAATTCAGACATACAGAAAATGTCTCCACAGTGGATGTTGAAATATGTCTGCTGCTTTAACTCATTTATGTGAGGCTCTAATCTGAGGTTCTGTAAATCAGTGGTTTCTGAGACTGGCATTTCTAATAAACTTATCCTCTGCAGCAGGGGTAGCTTCCATTCCTGTGATGCTCCTCAGGGGAGCCAGTTTCATTATAGCGCTTGATGGTTTTGGCAACTGCACTTGGGAATACACTCAAATCTTTAATTCTTGGACTGTCCTTTTGCTTTACTTTAATTGAGTGTTTCTTGCTATAATATTGATTTGTAGTGATTGTTATAGCACTAATAAGGCTATTACCTCCATATCCACCCTTTCTCTTCACAAGACAACGTATGGTTTAAAGCACATTAAGAAGGCAAGAAACTTCACAAAATCTTGACAAGGCACACCTGTGAATCGAAAACAATTCCAGGAGATAACCTTGTGAATCTGATGGGAGAATGCCATGCTAAGTGTATGTACTTTGGACAATCTAAAACATAAAACATATTCTGGGTTGTTTAACACTTTTTTCTTCAGTAGTTTCATAGTTGGGATGATTTCAAAATCCAGGTACAATGTTTAAAATAAAGGAAAAACACTGAAGGAAAAGATGTGTTTACAAGACTGTGATCAACATTATTCCAATGTAAATTCAGTTAACGTTGGTCCAACGTGAAGTCACTCACTCACTCATCACCTATACCACTTAATCCTGTATTCAGGGTCACTGTGAGCCTGGAGCCTATCCCAGGACACTTAGGGCACAAGGTGAGGTACTCCCTGGACAGGGTGCCAATCCATACATGTCTTTGGACTGTGGGAGGAAACCGGAGTACCCGGAGGAAAGTCACCAAGCACGGGGAGAACATGCAAACTCCATGCACACAGAGACGGGAATCGAACATGGCCAGGGATCTAACCCGGATCATGCAGGTGCAAGGCGACAGTGCTAACCACTAGACCACCGTGCCGCCTTGAATGTGAAGTCATCAAAGTAATTCTATTATATTATAGCATTTATAATGATATAATAACTACTAACAAAACTACCTAATAGCACTTATAGAGTTCCAGTCGGTAAAGCCAATAACGTTGGCAAATGACTGTTCCCACAATTCTACTTATAGGAATTATTATTTTGTAAATCTCTAAGCATACTTACTGGTTTGAACTGCAGGTTTAAACCAAACTTGCTAAGGCAACAAATTTAGAGGGAATACTTGTGGGGTTTGTGACACAATTGCTTGATATTTAAAGCAATTAAAGCATATAGACATGAGCAGAGTTCCTGTGTTCTTCAACTTCAGAGGAGTAGGCTCCATAGTCAACCATCTGTGAAAATTTCCCAGATGCGATAATTATCAGCCTCTAATTGAGATAATAAATATGTCTTTCCTGTTACACCCTATTGCGCCTTGTGCAGTGTTATAAACAGTGCTTGTATATATATATATATATATATATATATATATATATATATATATATATATACCAAAAGTTTGAACACACCTTCTCATTCAAAAAGTTTGAATTTGTATTATGGCAAGAAAAAAGCAGCTAAGTAAAGAAAAACGAGTGGCCATCATTACTTTAAGAAATGAAGGTCAGTCAGTCCGAAAAATGGGAAAACTTTGAAAGTGTCCCCAAGTGCAGTCACAAAAACCATCAAGCGCTACAAAGAAACTGGCTCACATGCGGACCGCCCCAGGAAAGGAAGACCAAGAGTCACCTCTGCTGCGGAGGATAAGTTCATCCGAGTCACCAGCCTCAGAAATCGCAGGTTAACAGCAGCTCAGATCAGAGAGCAGGTCAATGCCACACAGAGTTCTAGCAGCAGACACATCTCTAGAACAACTGTTAAGAGGAGACTGTGTGAATCAGACCTTCATGGTAGAATATCTGCCAGGAAACCACTGCTAAGGACAGGCAACAAGCAGAAGAGACTTGTTTGGGCTAAAGAACAATAAAGAACACAGTAAAGAACACAATAAAGAAAACTCTTTGAATGAGAAGGTGTGTCTTTTGGTCTGTACTATATATATATATATATATATATATATATATATATATATATATATATATATATATAATTTTTTTTTTTTTTTTTTGACAGATGTCAGTAAGCACACATGGACAATTTGGTCAAATTACATAAAAAAAATCTTAGATGATGTCATAAAACAACAATAATTGGAGAGGATGTTACCTGGCTGACCACCTTCTTCAAGATTGTATTCCAAAAGACCTCTAATAAATCCCATCTTTGCAGCTTTGAAAACATATATAAATATATACACAAATGTAAGTAAAAATTAAATGCACTCTAGTGATAGTAAAACCTCTGTTGGTCACATTGCCTCAACAGTGCTTTGCATTCAAGGCTACTGTGTCCCCAGTCAGTGCTGTGCAGGTGTGACTGTGTTACATCGGTTCATCTGTAACCGCTGTGTGAGCAAAAATAGACTCTGGTGAATAAGTGGATATAGCAGTGCATTCATGGCTTGCAGCTCAGTCTGCCTATCGTTTAATAATATAAAAAAATTATGTACAAACACATCAAATACATAGTATAGAAGTACACACACACACACACACACACACACACACACACACACACACACACACACACACACACACGAGTATGGTCTGCAAAAATAGTGTTCATTAGTCTCTTTGCAGATGGATGTAAACCTCAAGCTCATCCTGAATATCAAACACTAGTGCATGCTCTTTTTCCTGAGACTGTGTGTGCAGATGTACACATCACTACACATCTATATATAGGCTCTGCCATGTCTATGGATGTCACTATCAGTGGAGAAACTAAGAAAAAATACATCAAGCAATAAAAAGAGCAAACAAGACACTACCAAGAAGACAGAGAAGGAAAAAAACAGTGCAAAATAAAAGAAGTGCTGTGTAGCATTAGACTGCTGTGTATCTGAAAAAAATAGCTTTTTCCGAAATAAGGAGCTCCATTCCTGCTAGTTTGTTCATTACCTGTTGTAAGCCCAAGTGTAAGAGAGAGGGGTGGCATAGTATTCAGTCTTTATTATATCTACTGATTTTTTTAATGGGTAACTTTTTTTTACTTTTCCTTTCATTGGGGGGAGGGGCAATGAAGGTTTCCTTAGAAATCATACAATTTATTATAGTTCATTGCGCCTTGCTTTATATTTTATTTGCCTAGTGACATGGCATTTTTGGCTAAAAGGAACATTACTTTCTCAACAACTGTGAACTCATAATGATTGAGATATGTGACTTATAGCTAGAGAATATTTTTAAAAACACCATGGAATTACCATTCATTTTTCACCATCCAAAAAAAAAAAGGAGCTGGACAGATCCACAGGTCAGATTAGCTATTATGATTTATCCATTATGTGTGTGGGTTGTTCTCTATTCTAATGGGACAAAATGTAAACCTAATTAAATCCATCCCTACGTTCAAAAACTGTGGTGGCAGCATCATGTTGGGGGATGTTTTTTTTCTGTGAGACATTATAGTCATAAAGACATTATAGTGGGAGAATTTTTTGACAAAAAAAAATGGTGTGAAGGTTTACATTTCAACAAGAAAACAACTAAACCACTCAACCAGGAAAACACAGCAGTGGCTTAAGGTTCCTGGACCAGAACTCAACAGATCATCTCAGGAGAGACATGAAAATGTCTTTGCACATCCAAATTGGTTAACCTTGAATGTTTCTGCCAAGAAGTAAATATGCGCAGCTCACTTAAGGTCCTGCCACAGCGTTTCAAATGGATTAATGTTTGACCAGTCCATTTTAAAACCTTGATTCTTTTCTTTTTCAGCCATTCTGATGTACTGGTGCGCATTAGATCATTGTCCTGTTGCGTGACCTTATGTTGCCCAAGCTTTAGCTGTTGGACAAATGACCTCATATTTTCCTTTATATTCTGGTATACAGAGGAGTTCATGGTCGCCTTATGCAAGATGCCTACAGTAGGTCTCAGGTTCCCAAACAAGCCCAAATCATCACTCCTTCACCTCTGTGCTTGACAGTGGGTATGAGGTGTTTCAACTGATTTCCCCAAACATGGTGCTGGACACCAAACAACTCCACCTTAGTCTCATTTGTCCACATTGTTCCAAAGGCCTTGTGCGTTGTTATATTTTTCATGGAACTGATGTACCCTGTTCATACCTACACAGCAGTGACTAGGGAGACATTAGTCTTGAACAGAAAATGATAAGACAGTGCGGCCAACAGAAGTGCAGATAATTTTTGACTTTCTAAAGCGAGAGAGAGAGAGATAACAGTGCAAAACTCTTAGCTACCCTGTTTTTTTTTTTAACAAACTTATACATGTTTATGACTTTATTATTAAGTCAGTACAAAAAAAAAACATTTCCAAACATTAGTATTCCAGAAAAAAAAACATTATCTTACAGGCAAATATCTGTAGGCGAAGGAAAAGTAGCATATTATGTAAAAGATGCATTTTGCATGCAAGAATAAAGAAGTGGGTGTGACTGGGTCCACTGAGCCGAATTTAGTCGTCTCCCCGACCTATAGACATTGTCTATAGAAATCAGACATTTACATGAAATCATCACTATTTTACCTTAAATATTACTTTGTTAATTTTGTCATTACTTCCATCTACTGTACATTTAATACAAGGATTTGGGGCTGGCGAATGCTGACAAACAGGTGAGGAGGCAAAAAAAACTGATAACAACTCCATAAATCAAATAATTAAAAATCAATAATGACTCGATAACGGCCCATATAAATCGATACTAAAGAATCGATACCAGCCGAAATTTGTGAAAATGCTCCAGTTTTCCTCTCGACATTAACGTTGCTGCAAACAGAGCCCCAGAGAGGCTGTAAGCAGTTGTTACCATCCTCTACTGTGCTCTCCAGAGGTCGTAACAAATTTACAATCATGTAGATTCGGGAGCATATTCAGCTCACTAGAATGGGGGTATAAGCAGCCTGTAATTTCTTTAGAAAACTGCACAAATTGTATCTGAGACCATATTTTAAGAAAAGGGTCGTAATCAATTACTTTTTACTACTTTTATATATATTTTTTATTGTAGAAAACACATCCTTGCTCTACGACATTATGCATGTGCCCAAGTTTGCTTGGTACTGTATATAAATAAAACACTCCAAAGGTAGTAAAAGTATTACTTTATCATTGTGGTGTGTTGTGTGTAAAATGATGAGGAAAGGGGGATTTTAATCCATTTTACGATGCCTGTGAAACAGCAAAATGTGGAAAACTTGAAAGGGTCTGAAAACTTTTTTGTTGGCACTGTGTCTGTGCATCCGTCTGCTTAGCTTTTGGAAACTGAACCAAACACAGTAAAGTTAAGTAAGGTAAAATGTCTGGAACAGTTTTTCTTTTAGCTCCCTTCCCTTACAGAGATGTTACGGTCTCCAGCGTGTCAGTCTGTCTGTCATGTATGAATGTTTGTAAAAGCATCATGTTACAGAAAATATCACAGAAATAAGTTGTGCAATATTGGATTCCTATGCTGTTTTGCTTTCTATGATGAGATGAATTAATCACGTTGGCATTGACACAAACACGGCCAAGCTATATAGTATTTAAGTGTATTTTATATACATAAATTTGTTATAACTATGTAGAAGAACTACACTTTTCAGTGGCAGATCTCTTCACCACTGATATTAAGGTTTACCTGTTTGATAATTAAAACTTTGATACATTTTCAAAACTTTTTAATGCTAAAATTGTGAAAAATGTGTGAAAAGTATGTTTTCTAACAAACTCTGGAGCTTTCGTGGAACAGGTGTACTTAAATTAAGCCTGAGTTACTATAAAGTTACAAAGCCACAAAGAATTTGACCCGTTTTTGTTCTTGAAATTTGTTTTGCAACAGTCCTTGGTGATGGTGCTGAGAGATTTTAATTAATATGAAGGTACTTAATTGTTTGCATGTCGATCAATCTTCTTAATCACCTTAGTGAGAAAGTACCAGCAAGATTACTGGCAGTGAGTCAAGCATCTCTAATACAAGCAACACCCCCTACACGCACACCTGCACACACTCACAGTCGCCCAGTCTGGTTGGTAATTTGAGTGGTAGTCATGTAGGCCTCATTCATGTTTGGCACTAGAACAGAAAATGCGTGCATGCTCTTTTGATGGAGCAGCTGTCCAGCCACTTCGTTTGAGCGTTAGCCATTGATCCACTTTCATGATAACAAGTAGGTCCTTGCAACCATCAAAGCTAATAGGGAAGTGTCATCATTACTCCAGCATCTGTGTGCAAGTGTGTCACATACATGTAATATGCAATTGAAAATGCAGTGCTAAGCACATTCACAATGACTTAATGCCATGAATTTTTTGAGTAAGCAATTCAAAACGCAGCGATGAATTAGCATTTAGTGATTAGCAATATTTTTGGGTGATGAGCAAAAAGTCATACAAAAGTGTGAACTGCAGTAATTGTGTGTGGTGGTATGCCATGTTGGGGAGTATACAAGAGGATGCTAACTAAGCTATAACTATAGCTTAACTACTGTACTGTATATGTTATAGGAAGTGTGCAGTCTATGGCCAAAAGTTTGCAGGTCTCCTTCCAGATTTTGTTCCCTTTCTCTTGTTATAAAAACTTTCACTCCTCTAGGAATGTCATGAACCACGCCTGTCAGCCAATTCTTTTTCCCACACTCTCACTTTCCTTTATGTGCTCTAGTTTACACTAACCTGTTTGTGTCCTTCCCACGCCCCCGTTTAACGTTGCGATTATATATGTGCCCTTGGATTCACCTTGTTCCGCCGTGCCCCGTGACAGAATAATCCAGCCAGCGATATGGATCCAGCAGATGTTGACCAGATTAAATCGGTGCTGAAGAGTCAAGGCGCACTTCTCTGTGTTCACCCGCAGGAGCTGCTCAGCACCAAGCAAACCCTTGCTAATGTCATGACTTTGTCACGTTCTTTGTGCGCAAAAAAGATGGTTCCCTTTGTTCCTGCATAGATTATAGGGGCCTGAATGACATTACTGTGAAGAACCGGTACCCGTTCCACTAATGGCTACTGCTTTTGAACGTCTCCAAGGAGCCAAACTATTTACCAAGCTTGATCTGCGCAACGCATAATAACTCGTCTGCATTCGAGAGTGGAAGACTGCCTTCAACACCCCTACAGGACATTTTGAATACCTGGTGGTTCCGTTTGGCCTTACTAACGCCCTCGCTGTATTCCAGGCTCTCATTAATGATGTACTCAGGGACTTTCTCAACTCTTCAGTGTTTGTCTATCTAGATATTATATTAATCTTTTCTCGTGACCTGGAGGAACACAGACACCATGTTCGACAAGTACTACAGAGGCTCCTGGAGAATAATCTGTTTGTCAAGGCGGAGAAGTGTGAATTTCACATGACCTCGACCACGTTTCTCGGGTTCGTCATTGGTCCCACAGGCATTGAGATCGAGCCCACCAAACTTCAAGCAATGATGAATTGGCCCACTCCCACCTTACGGCAGCAGCTTCAAAGGTTCTTGGGGTTTGCAAATTTCTATGGCCGCTTTATCCGTGGCTACCGCTCCATCGCTGCTCCACTCACAGCCCTGACCCCACCCAAGACCCAGTTCAGTTGGAACCAGGAAACTAAAAGAGCCTTTGCTGAGCTTAAAAAGTGATTCACGTCTGCCCCTATCCTCACCATCCCGGATCCGTCACAACAATTCATCATTGAGGTCGACGCGTCCAGTACGGGAGTAGGGGTGTCCTGTCCCATAGATCTATGCATGATAATAAACTGCACCCATGCTGCTTCTTCTCTCACCGTTTAACAGCTGCTGAGATGAACTATGGCATCGGTGACCGAGAGCTTTTAGCCATTAAGCTTGCCCTAGTGGATTGGAGACACTGGTTGGAGGAGATGGAGGTTCAGCAACGACCCAGACAGAGGTTCAGCAACGACCCAGGTTCAGCAACGTTTTTGGTGGCCGACTTTGAAGGAGGATGTCTCCAGCCTAGTGGCTTCATATGACACTTGTCGCAGATATAAGCCTCAGCAGGTCTCCTCAGACCCTTACCCCTCCCACACCGCCCTTGGTCCGACATCGCTCTGGACATCGTCACAGGGCTACCCTCTTCCAAAGGCCACACCTGCATCATGACTGTTGTAGACCGGTTCTCCAAAGCAGCTCACTTCATTCCACTGCCAAAACTCCCGTCTGCCAAAGAGACTGCAGAACACATGATCAACCATGTCTTCAAGCTCCATGGTCTCACAAAGGACATCGTTTCAGACCGGGGACCGCAGTTCACCTCCCAATTCTGGAAGGAATTTTGTAAACTAATTGGGGCCACTCCGAGGTGCATGACTTCCCGGGATGCTACCTCATGGAGCAAGTTCTTACCCTGGGTGGAGAATGCCCACAACTCCCAGGTATCCTCATCTACTGGTTTGTCCCCCTTTCTGGGTGACGTAGTGAAGGGTTTAAGGTGAGATGTGTGGAATACCGGGTGGATCCGGAGCGCTGCAGGCAGCTGGAGCCGGTAGGTGACGGTTAATCCGGAGGTTGATGCGGTATAGTCCGATGAATCTGGGTGATAGTTTCCGTGATTCTGTCTGCAGGTGTAGATTTCTTGTTGATAATCATACCTTGTCACCTATTTGGTACATTCAAATCGGGATGGGTGTCGACGGCAATGTTGAACGGTGTAACGGGTGTTAGCAAGTCGGATGGCGTTGTTTGCCCGTCTCCAGAGCCGTCGACACCGGCGAACCAACTGTTGGGCCGACGGTACTTCAAAACCGTAGCACCCCTCGAACGGGCTGAGGTTGGTGGCAGAGGACGTATGGAGGTAGCGGGCCCAGGAGCACTGACGATCAGCAATAAAGCCTCTCAGGTAGCGCTCCAGTTGTTGGTTGGTTTGCTCTGTCTGACCGTAGCCAGAGGACAGACTGCAAGTGGAGTCGATCAGACGGCAGAAGGCCTTCCAGAACCGGGAGGTGAACTGGGGCTCCCTGTCCGAGACGATGTCCTTTGGGAACCCATACAGGCGGACTACATGCTCTAATATCAGCTCAGCTGTCCTTTTGGCTGAAGGGAGACCGGGGAGGACCACCAGATGTACAGCTTTGGAGAACCAGTTGACGATGGTGAGGATGGTGTCCTTTCCTTTGGAAACCGGCAGGCCCGTGATGAAATCAACGGCAATGTGTGACCAGGGCCGGCGGGGAACTGGGAGTGGCTGAAGTTCCCCTGGTGATGGCTGGTTGCTGTCCTTGGACCTGGCACACACTGGGCACGCCTGGACGAACTCGTCCATGTCCCTCCTCATATTTGGCCACCAGAAGGCGCGTTGAATGAAAAGTAGCGTGCGTCGCCTTCCGAGGTGTCCAGAAATTGGGGAGGAGTGTCCCCATTGGAGGACGTCGGTCTTGATGGAGTCGGGGACATAGAGACGACCAGGCGGCACACCTGCTGGTTCGGTCTCCACAGTCTGTGCCTGGCGAATCCTTGTTTCCAAATCCCAGTTAATTGGTGCAAGCATCTTGGAGTCTGGTAGGACATGCGCGGGGTATGACAGGTGGAAGTTATAATTTTTCGAAAAACAATGCCCATCACGGCTGTCTGGGGTTGAGTTGTTTCAATGTGCAGATAGTAATGAGGTTCTGATGGTCGGTCCAGACGATGAACGGCTCTCTGGTGCCCTGGAGCTAGTGTCGCCATTCCTCCAAGGCCCACTTTATGGCCAGCAGCTCGCGGTCCCCTACTCCATATCGCTGCTGAGTGGAGTCAAATTTCTTGGAGAAAAAACTGCAAGGGTGCAGTTTTTGGTCTGGACCTCGCTGGGACAGAATGGCTCCGGCGCTCACATCCGAAGCATCCACCTCCACAACGAATGGTTTGTCAGCATCCGGGTGAAGAAGGATGGGGGCAGTGGTGAAGCGGCGACAGAGTTCGTGGAAGGCGGAGATGGCGGTGGAGGTGAGATGGAAGGGGTGAGATGAGGGGCGAGTCAGAGCGGTTAATGGGGCTGCAACTGTACTTTAGTCCCGGATAAAGCGACGGTAGAAGTTAGCAAACGCGAGAAATCGCTGGAGTTGTTTGAGAGTCTTGGGTAGGGGCCAATGACTCACAACTTCCAGTTTCTGCGGGTCCTTGGCCACACCCTGGGACGAGATGACAAAACACAGGAAAGTGGTGGAGCGCGTGAACACCAGATATAAAATTAAAGATGAAATTTGTAAACAAACAAAAAAAAGGTGAGAGAATAGAGCATGCAATGGTGTATGACAAGCAGGATGCATAGCATATCCAGCGTATTCTTTAAGCTCACTTTAGGAGAGGACAGGGACAGATGTCTGACTGTCTGTTTCTTCTGGGCTTGACATCAGCACAGCATATTTTTACAGCCTCATCCAAATGATGGGGCCACTGAGAAAGTAGGCTATGTGAAAAATAATAAAGTGCCCGTTTGCAACATAGGACAAAATGGTCGCTCTCTCTCTCACTCACTCACTCGCTTATCACTCACACATTCTCTCACTCATTCATTCATGCATTCTCTCATGGTTTTATCTCATTCACTCACTCACTTATAACTCACATTCTCTCACTCACTCACTCACTCACTACTTTTACTCATTCTCTCACAGGTTTTGTCTCACTCACTCACTTTTCCCTCTTACTCATTCTCCACTTACTCACTCAATCAGTCACTCACTTACTTACTCACTCATTTATTATTTCACTCACTCTTTCTCACTTGCTCATTATTTTACTCTCTCTCTCTCTCTCTCTCACACACACACACACACACACACACTCACTTTTCTCTCACTCTTCTCCACTTACCCATGCATTCCCTCACTCTCTCACTCACACACTCTCTTATGACTCACTCACTCTCACATTCTGTCACTCACTCCCTCACACTCTCTGACTCACTCAATCATTCTCTCTTACTCACTCATACAGTTCATTGGTTCATAAATGATCTCTCTCATCACTCACTCACTCATTCTGCTGAAAGACTCTAATGGCTGAATATATTACATATTACATATTGATATTTTCTATTTCTATTTCAAAGGTATAGTTTAAGTCCCTGACTCCACTTCAATTGGAGATCATGTTTATTTCTGTTCCAGAGCATAGATTGTTTGCAGCACTACGAGATACGCGGTTGGCTGCGTTCCATATTCGCGTCATGTTGGAACGCTGCTCTTTTTTCATGGATGAGATGCTATGCAGGGCAGAAATGTGCTTTAACTCGCAGCAACTCACGCTGATACCGCAGTTTATGCAGCCAAGCCCTCTCCCACGGCCTCTTGTTAGCACTGGCTACTGATACACATGGCTGCCTGTCCACTCTTATTTTCCTCTCTCAATCTTTCTCTTTCACACACACACACACACAGAGCTTATTCCCTTAGGGCTCTTGTCAGGGTAAATTGCGTAGTTGTATTTAAGGCCTTGTTATGAAAACTGCAGGTATAAATGCTGATCGAGGATGGTGGATAATGGTTTGCATTTTGTTTTGTTTGTATCAGCAAGACAGGATAGTCATGACTCATGAAAGTGATTGTGGATTTGGCATAGCCATGCCAAGATTTAAATGAATGTAATTATTCCGCTTAAATACTGAAATCTAGGCTTAACTTGTGACAGGAATGCTGGGCCATTGCGGAGTTCCTGGAGCACATTTAAATGCTGCCTTGGTCTGACTACAGGCAAAGAGCAGAGTGTGGCATGTCAGTCAAAGAGTTGTTGTTCTCTTACATAGCTGTAATTATTTTAAAAAATAATTGACAAACGTGCTAGAAAGTTCAAATACATTAGAAAATGGGTTTAACTGAGCTTGCTGCAAATACTGTAGATATGAAAAAGCTTCACAGATGGTACATTTGCACATGAGGGAGATTTTGTGTGTGCGTGTGTGTGTGTGTTCGCGCGCATGTTCAGGTACATGTACGCGTGAACAGCAGCTTTGATATTTAGCGTTATTTCTCCACCCTCAGAGAACATTTTCAAGGATATCTCCCTCCCTTTGAAATGACAGATTTTGTGTGTGCGTGTGTGTGTGTGTCTCTTCACGACAGTGTGTGTGTGTGTGTGTGTTGCATTATTTAATACTGTGCGCCCACCACGCTCATCAGCAGATGAGAGCAGAGAAGGAGGCAGTGCGCCATTGCGTACATGGGGTTTTCTTTATTTCTGTCAGAGATTTGCATTTAAGGATGCCACCAAGAAACTCATTGTGAACACACTCCTGAATAGCCACACATATACACGAGTGCCCAGAAATTCTCTAAAGCCCCTCTGACACTTAAAGAAGACGTGTCCGTTCTAATGAATGAAACATTTTGGAGGTTGTTTGTCAAAGACGTTTGCCGTGTTGTGCATTGCATGTTACAGAAATGCTTCAGCTCTGACTGTCACTGAATTTGCTATCCAGTTCTTACTGCCTATAACACTGTACTGTATCACTTATTATTAACTGTAAGGTGCATGTCTGAAATAAATCCTACATATTTTTTTATTGCATTTTATATTATGATTTGGGATTTTGTAACAGATTTCTGAGCTTTTCTCGTTGCTCTCCAATATTTATAAATTGAGAAAGGTATTTAAGTGACTTTGAATATGACATGGTTGCTGCTGCCAGGTGGGCTGGTCTAGGATTTTCACTCACAACCATCTCCATGTGATACAGTGAAAAAAAACTAAAACTGGTGAGCATTTCTCTGGGCAATACCAGAGATATCAGAGGTTTGACCTGATAAAAGGACAATAGTAATTCAAATAACATCTGTAATTACATACTGTAATTTAATATGGGGCATATAGATAACCTAAATGCATGACTGCGAATACATGCTGTACCTTGTTCTGAGACACTCCCAGGAAATGGGTTGTTGTGTTGCACACTAAATCCACATACAACTATACCAAGGTGAGTTCAACACAATTTTTTTTCCACACAATTATTATAACAAAAACAGGCCAAATCTTGGACATCTAAAGTGTATAAGTGTACATATAAAGTTGATAGCTCAAACAAAAAACATTGAATTCTCTTTTTTTTTAATCTCCCTTAGAAAATGAAGTTTAGTTTCGTTTAGTTTATTTATATAGCACATTTACTACACCCACAAGACTGAACAAAGTGCTGTACATCCACATAAACATCATAAAAAGAATAAAAGTATGCAATTACAGCCTAATTTAAAACACAACATCAACAAATCTTCTTCTTAAAAACACAGGAATGACAAGGACAAAGCTTAACTGACTGAGGTGGGTAGAACTGTATTGCTTGATGCCTTAGTGGTTAGCACTGTCGCCTTGCACCTCCAGGTCCCAGGTTTGATTTTTTGCATTGGGTCTGCATGCATGGAGTTTGCATGTTCTCCCCATGCTTGGTGGGTTTCCTCCAGGGTCTCTAATTTCATCCCACAGTCCAAAGACATGCAGATTAGACTGATTGAGATTCCTGTGAATGAGTGAGATTCCTGTGAATTAATTGAGATTAGTCTGTGAATGCGTGTGTGAGTGTTGACTGGAGATTCTACCACAGTCGTACAATCTGTGAATAAATACACTGGTCACCATTTGCCTCCAATGGTTGCCACTGGGCTCAACAGTCCCTAGTTCATGGATAGATGGATGGATGGTATAACTGTATACAGTATAACTATTGATGTCATACTAATGCCACGGATTCTAAACACATGAGAGACAAACTAGTTTTGAACTTCTTGAATGAAAAATAAACATATATTGATATGTCCATTCATCTTTGAAGTTTCAGTTTTCATAGTCAACTTTGCTTGTCTTTGGAGTAATCCATGCACTGTTGCACTTTCCATTTCTTCTGCACACTCTGTCTATACTCTGTAAACTATTGATTTAATAGGCTCTGTTGAATGATGTGTATATTTACTCCCACCACAAGGAAAAAGCACTAGATTACTGATATATTTTTATTCTCGTTTTTCAGAAAAGCATCAGTGTCTGGACAAAACTGTCACTCTTTTGTCTGGATCCAACAGTCTGGATCCGGACCACAGTTCACCGTTTAGTGATGCCTTATCTACACACTAAATGTAGATGCCTGCTTCCCAATTAAAAATCTTGTTTTTTTTAAGGTGGTTCTTGTTGCTTGACAAAGCAATGCATGTGAATTTACTACCCATAGCAACAGGTTGCCTGGTGGACTGGTGGTTAACATTCAGTGTTCTTACTGTTATGTGGGGTTCAATAAGAAAAAAATAGGATCAGTAGTACAGTATTTATATCATTTATTTCAGTTAAGACATAAAAACAATTGTTCAAGTTAACTGTTGTTTTTAACTTTTCATTTTACAAAAGTTTTTCTCACTGTCAAAAAGCAACCTAATACCAACTGTGTTCCAGCATCCATAATGTCACAACATTTTGAGAGTCATTAATTCCTGTGAACATGGGTGTGATGGTCAGGTGTCCACATACTTTGACCATATTGTGTATGTAAGGCAACAAATGATTAATTTTACTATGATCAGTGGCGTCAAAAAAAAATCCTACTTCTTATAAATGTACTGTATTTATGATCATGTTTATTATTCTAACTTATAAGGTCACCACACTGAATCATCTGCCTCCATCTAACCTACTCTGCATCCTCTTCTCTCACACCAACTAACTTCATATCCTCTCTTACTGCATCCATAAATCTTCTCTCCTGCCTGGCAGTTCCAACCTCAGCACCCTTCTACCAATATGCTCGCAATCTCTCCTCAGACCATGTCCAAACCACCTCAATCTAGCCTCTCTGACTCCAAAACATCTAACATGGGTTGTCCCTCTGATGGACTCATTCTTGATCCTATCCATCCTTGTCTCCCCCAAAGAGAACCTTAACATCTACATTTCTGCTACCTCTAACTTCTAATTACAGGACAAAGGCTCAGACAGTAACACTGTCATTTAAAAATGTTCATTTTTTAAAATCATTTCTGTTATAGTTCTATTTTCTTATATAACCTTTATACAATTTTATATTTCATTAGCACTTTTATGTTATGCTATTTTATAATATCCATGTGATTGCTTGATTAATGATGGCAAACTTAGAAGAAAATCCAGAAAGTAGCTTTGTCCACAAGCTTCCTGGAGTCGGTGGAACAAGCGACTGTGAGCCAGTTTTGATAAATTGCTTCAGGGTATAAAATCTACTTCTTCTTGTCTGAAGAAACTCCAATGATCTCTGTGCCAATCCTTCTCTTGAGATCTTGGTCAATATAATAGTTCTGGTACAATTTTAGAGTAAATTTCTCTCCTACAGATAAAAAAGCTCACACATTCACACAAAAGTGCAAGCACACACATGCACACACAGACACGTGCACACACACACACACTCTCTCTCACACACATATACACAGACATTACTGGAAACAGGGTATTGAAAGTGTTGCGGAAGGTAGAGCACATAGTGTCAGAGCTCAAAAGCATTTAATAGCTCACAAAGGTAGCATTTACCAAGCATGAGCAGGACCAGCAATTTGGAGCACAAGAGCGAAATGGGGACCAAACAACTCAGCGAGAGGGAGAAAACCCTGCCCTCTTCTTTTCATCTGGCCGTGCTTCCTTTAGGGTTCATTATTTTAGTCAGAGTGTTTTCTGTCAGCACGACTGTCTGGCTGGAGCAGACTTGTCAGTGTGAGGCGGCGGAATGGGGTGCAGGTGCTGATTGCTGAGGGAGCTTGTGGAAGGGGAAAG
Organism: Clarias magur; assembly: GCA_013621035.1. Lineage (NCBI taxonomy): Eukaryota > Metazoa > Chordata > Actinopteri > Siluriformes > Clariidae > Clarias > Clarias magur. The sequence continues at coordinate 3,410,453 of QNUK01000032.1, read as the reverse complement.
GGAGAAGCAGCTGACAATTCCCTTATGCACACCTGAGCACTGTTCTCAGGTCAGCTGAAATAGAAAGATGGATTTAATAACTCTTCGCAAGTTGTCTCAGTCGGAAGGAGAGTTGATTACTGTTGTCAAGTTTCCCATCGTGATCCTAAATAAACGTATACTAGAACTTACACCAGTGACAAATATGAGTACCTTACATTCAATCATGTATGGTACTCATTTGAATGAGTACCCTTCATCATTACATACATTCAACTCCATTTTCAGAAGTGTGGCATACATACAGTAGATAAATAGAACAATGAAACATAAGATGACATAGTGGGGTATGAAGATCTACATGATTCCTAGTGGGGCAGAAAGGGCAGGTGGGTGACTGCAGAGGTGTAGGCATACCAGAGCCCTGGTAGCAAGATGCCTGGACAGGCAACAGGGCAAATAAATGGCAGAGTTTAATTAATCAAATAAATAAAAGAAAGTGGCCTATAGAAAACCAGTTACCATGGCAACAAACACCAGTAAGGGCTAATATACTTTTACTTATTGTAACAAATAAAATTGAACTTATTGCCAGGTACTGTACATTACATGAACTATCATGTGCATGTCTACATTACTGTATGTTAGAGTCTGTAGGGCTCTTCAGCAACAAGTGGACTAGCCTTTGCATTTAATAAAACCTTTTAAACAACTATGACCTGTCTGACTGAGAGTTTTCACAGACAGTTATAGCGACCATTCACATTACACACTTGATCATACTGCAATAACCACCCTCACAATGAAATCTTCACCAATGATAGAGTGTAAGCAAGCATTTATTAACTAAAGAGAGCCTTTTTATGTGGAGAAAGTGCTGCAGATTCTTGATTTTACCAAGCCATTTATTGTGCAGACAGATGGCTCATAGGTTGAAAGCAGTTTGGTGCAGGAAATGGGAAGAGGTTGAATAACCATTACTGTACATGTCTTGGATGTAAGCGGTGCACAAGAGAGACGAAATATTTAACCTCCGTGATGTGGGTGGTTGAACCGTTCAAATATTACCTACTAGGCCAACACTTTGATATGGAAATCAACTATAGACTCCCTTTAACCGTAGAACAAAATGAAATGCCCTAACTTTAATGCCCTAAATATCAAACTAGGTGGTACCTATCAGTGCATCTTTACAAGTACAAGTTAAAATGCTGGCTAACCTGCTACTTATCATAGACAATGTTTCTCACCCCTCCATGACTACCTTTTTATGCAGAGCACTCTCAGCTCCAGACTGATTCAACTATGGTGCAGCAAGTCCTTCAAACCCGCTGCTAATAGACTGTACAACTCATCCATGCTGTGTTAACTGTGCGAAAACATGACACTTTCACATGCCTGTGCATGGTTTATTTCTTTATTTAGTCCTTTCAAATAACAAAGACCACTGACCTTCCCTTTATGTTTCCATGCATTACAGTGTATATTATTGTGTATATTATGCATTACAGTGTATATTATTGTTTTGTAAAAAGCTAATAAAATTCATCTAATTGATGCTGTGTAGGGAAATGCGAAACTTGGTTTCAGTTTGTTAAATGAATAATGGCACAGTGAAAAAACAGTTATACGTTGTTCTTTATCTGAGGTGGTTTTTGCCTACTACTAAGACTGCAATAATCGCAATAATCAGATTATTTTAAAAACACAAAATATTGGAGGTGATTAAACAAATTTAAAATTGACTAAATGTTCAGTCAGGGGTATAATAGGGCAACAATCAAAAGTCTAAATCAATAGACAAATATTCTCTATGATTTCTAAATATTTCATAGATTTTCTTTTATTTCAGACTGAACATGGCTTCTTGTACAATACACTGCTTCTTTCTTTGGGGCCATCTGCAGTCAATCTTAAAAGAAATACTACATACCAATTTCAAATAGAAATTTTAACTTGTAATGAGAGAGAGCCATACAGTCATACCTGAAAAGAAAACAGCTTCTTGATTGATACAATTTTCTTATGTGAATAGAATATGGAATAGAACCACACCTACTGTAACACTACTTGACTTTTTCTTTGAGGTCATCTGTAGTCTCTCGGAATCGACCCAGAACAATCATTGCACCAAAGGCGGAAACTATGTCTGCATGTAATAACACCACTTCTGATCCATTAAGAAATGTTCAATTTTCTTTTATTCAGCATATACACCAGCGAAGTTAACTCAGAGGCCATCAGTTTGAGAATCCAGATATAGACTTTTGGTCCACTCTATATACAGTACACTCCCTGAACACTACACTTTTACTGCATAGGGACTCCATTCCTTGTGGCATGGATTCCACAGGATGGTACATGAACGTAAATTCTGGCCATGAAATGATGTAGATGATAAGCAACAATCACATAGCTTTTGGCATACAAATTATGATTGATTGGTACAGCCTGAAAAGTGCTAAGAAACATTCCCCACACCATTACACCACCTCCACCAACCTGGATTCTTCAACCCAGGCAGGTTGGGTTAATGGATTCATACTGTTTTGCCAAATTTTGACCCTACCGTCTGGGTGCCTGAGCAGAAATCAAGGTTAATCAGATCAGGCTATATTTGTCTAGTTGTAAACTGTCAAGTTTTGTTGAGCCTGTGTCCACTACAGCCTCACCTTTGTTTGTCAGCTTGGCCATTCTTCACTGATCTCTCTCATCAAAAAGGTGTTTTTGTCCACAGACCTGCTATTTACTGATTTTTTTCTTTTTTTTTTTCTTGATTGCCTCACACTGAGTAAACTCTAGTGACTGTTACGTGTAAAAATCACCAGGAGATCAAAAGGTTCCCACAATCATGTCATGGTCAAAACCACTGTGATCACAAAAGCTCATTTTTGACAGATTTCACTGCAAAAATAAATAAATAAATAAATAAATAAATAAATAATGAATAAATAAAAAATACAAATGCAACATCTTGAATATAAAAAAAATATTTATTTATTATGGGTTTTATAATATAAAAATAATAAACTAGAGATATAAGTTTATTAAACTAATTTCCGGACATTTCTACTCATTTCAAGCTTGACATGGTTTTATTCTATTAGGAGATAATGTTGCTACTTTCCAGAAATGAGTGCTTAAAATGAGCAAAATTATCTGCTAATAGGGGGAAAAAAATTCTAATCTCCTAATAAGAAAAACTCGTCTTTGTTCAGCTGAGAGACTATAGTGAGCTAATGGATACAATACTATATGCTGCACCTTCACATTCTTGTCAGCTGAGCAGATAGAGTTTAAGTGAAGAGGCAATCAGCACGTAGCACCTGCACACTGGTCTCAGGTCAGCTGACGTGAACTCCATTCTGATCCACTTACTCTGAGAGAATGAGTCAAACAGTGGTTCATCTAAGCACACTTACAGTTCAGACTTGGTGATTCAATTTTTTTTTTCTTCTGCTGAAGAATCCCTTAATCCCAGAATGGCTGAAAAAAAAAATCAGTAACTCCAGAGCTAAGGCAGAGGTTTAAAATAATTTCAGCCACCTTATGGATCTCATAGGAAAGTGAGTAAGAAAGCAGGTGCTGGAAAGGTTACTTACTGTGAAGGAGAATGAAGGAATGCACACACCACAAGATATATTTTCAGAACAATGTCAAAAGCTATCTTGAATGTTGGATTTGAGGTAGACGTGGTTGAGAGAAAAGACTTACCAGTCACTTCTTTTGAGGGAGGATTTCATGCAGTAATCATGTTAGACACCTGACTGCTAAAATGTGGGTTCAAAAGTTCAGTCCTCAATGATTCATCCAAAGTAGTGATGATTTATTGAGGCTTTTCTCACTGCAAAGTCCAATGTAGATGTAATAGTTGCCTTTTCTAAGTTGTTATTGCAAAAAGCAAAGCAGATTTCACAATACATTCTCATGATCAAAAATGCCATTTTTATAAACTTGCATATTTTTTAAATAATACTTTACAACATCCAGATTTTTTTTATCCTGTATACAAGGTCCCAGTTGGCCTTGAGCCTATCCCAAGAGACGAGACAGGGTACACTCTGGACGGGGTGCCAATCAATCACAGGACACACACATACACACACTCATAAGTTCATATACATATTATGGGCAATTTGGGAATGCCAAATATCCTAATCTGCATGTTTTTGTGTATTGTGGTAGGAAACCAGAAACCCACCATAGGGAGAGCATGCAAACTCCATGCACACAGACCCAAGGTGGGAATTGAACCTGCATCCTGGAGGTGCATGGCAACATTGCTAACTACTGGCAAAAATCAGAATTGCTTTTACCTCATAGTATAGTATAGTATAGTATGCTTAGGGGTAAAAGTAGTTCTCATTCTGCTCAGTAACGCATTAGAGTACTCGGATTACTTTTTTTATGTAACGAGTAATCTAACGTGTCCGCCATTCAAGTAATCAGTTACTTAGTTACTATTTCAAAAATGTTATCCGTGAGCCAGACAGCAGTCACTCCCAATCCATTAGTGTGTGTGTGTGTGTGTGTGTGTGTGTGTGTGTGTGTGTGTGTGTGTGTGTGTGTGTGTGTGTGTGTATCTGAGTCGTACAAGCCCCTTCCCAGATATATATTATAATATATTTTTGGAACGTGTACTATAATACAATTATTTTGAAGTATGTTTAAAGTTTAATTCCAAAATTTGGTAAAAGCATGAGGTTAGTGTACTTTTTCCTGATAAAGGTACAACTTTTTGTTAGTATATTTGCAATGTACTATCAGAGATTTTAATATATTTGTAATACACTAAAGTGTATTTTCTTTTCACTGGGGATAGTATAGATCAGTATAGTTTTTGTGCCCCTGTATATTGCCACAGTTAATTTCAAATTAATTCAATAAGATGTGATTGAAGTGTATACGTTCAGCTTTAATTCATGGGGTTTAACAAAAATATTGCATTAACTATTTAAAAACTATAGCCGCGTGTCCCTCCCTTTTCACACGTTCAAACATAATTGAACAAAATAACAAAATTATACTTACAGTATTGAATATTATTTGTAATACGTTGATGCAAAAACCCATGTAAATCATTCTTTAATTTTCCCCTTTTAAGATGCTTTGCCTGGATTTTACTGCAGCCACCTTAGTTGATGATGGCATTCTGCCCTCAGTTTTGTCTTCAGTGAGTAATAACATTACTCAGTTGGGTTAAAATCAAGTAAATAACTTTAAAAACATTATATTTCCTCTCATTAGGTTTCTTCACACTCCATTTTGTGTCATTATTCATCTGTACTGTGCAGACAACTCTATAACTTTTTCAGCTTTTGACTGAATCTGAGCAGATGGTATAGTTCTGAATCAACTTCCTACTGTACTTCTCACACATCATCAATAAACACCAGGTAGATCATTAGTAAACACCAGACACCCAGTTCCACATGTCCATACCATAACACTACCTCCACTATGCTTGACAGGTGATTTGCATTCATGAGCCCTTCTCTTCCTTCTCCTTATTTTCCATTTTAAACATAACAGGTTCATCATGGTTAATGTAACAGAAACAACCCCCAACCTTCATTGCTCTCTTTTTTTTTCACAGATAAACTTTTTTTTTTCTTTTCATCTTTTCACAGATAAACTTGATTTTTGCTACTTGCTGTTTCTTAATTTGTATATCAGAAATATCTGTTTATACGTCTCTAATACAAATGTATACAGGACTGTATTTTATTCTAAACTTGTTGTATAGTCTTTTAATCTATTTATTGTGTTTGATTTCACCAAATACTTGGTATACAAACTTATTTTAAAGAAAATGAAAAGCTCAGTGGCCCCAACACCTGTAAGTGGTTACTTTAAATGAAGTATTAGAGAAGAAAAAGAAGAGTACAGCTGGTTAAATGTAATAAAATGTCATTTCTCCCACTGCTAGTGTATTATTTTTATAATGTCTATGGAACTGTCATAAAGATATTTTATGGCAGTGTTATTAGAATGGCAAAACTGTTTGATCATCCAACCAATATACTTGAACATGTCCTTATTATGAATATTACCTTGTTCCCCTGAAATTACTTCCTGGCTATGCTTCTGTGTAGCACCAATTCATGAACGTGGCCTGCATGCTCTTCATTCTTTGCCCATAACCCTCAACCTACAGCCTCATCATTTGACCACCAGTCAACCACCATAGGACAAAAATGCTCACCCATTTAACAGCTACATACAGGTCATTGTCTGGCCAAAAAAGTCACACTAATATTTTGTCAGTCTGTCTGTAGCTTTGATTAGTTAGATTGACAATTGCAAAGTTTCGACAATCTCACTTTTTTTTTTTTTTTTATGTCTGTGACCTTGTATTGGAGACAATACAATCTATAAAGTCTTTGCCAGTACACCCCTTCTAAGCAATTAAGGCTAGACACTGTGGTAGCCTCATACTCACAGAACTACCCTTTCAAAACTTGAGCTCAATGTATTTTTGTCCTGAAATATGCCTGTGCATTCACGGAAGATAAAATTCTTAGATGTGATAACTAGTACATTCAGGTAGTCATCTGACTTTATTTTATTGCCACGTACCATTCCTGAGCCTAGACCTGACAAACTGAAGCAAGTGATGCACCCTAGCTCTGCAATAGAGTCATTCTGAATTTATCAGACCGCATGACCAAATTGAAGGCTCTTTCCTGATCAGTCTTATTAACATGTGGTTTGTTTTATGAAACCACATGTTAATTTGTTCAATCTCAATCTCGTCCTCAGTCTCAGTCCTCATCACAGTGTGTGTGGAAATGCTCTTACTTTTGTGTAAATGTGATTTTTGCACATTCCCCAAGTGACAATTTCTTTTCCTGACCACATTCCTTCCAAGAAATTGACAATTCTAAAAAAAAAAAAAACAATATGCATACAATATAGTGTTAATGGTACTGTATGTCTGCCTGAATAGATGTGTTTTTAAGTGGGATTTGAAAACAGTGATAGAGTTACTGCTACGGATATCGAAGGGTAGTAGATTCCACAGGTAGGGGGCAGCGTAGCTAAAAGCTCGAGATCCCATGGTTGCCAAACGCATACGAGGAAGAACCAGGCTTAGTGATGATAATGAGCTCAGATTTCTAGAAGGAGTTTCATTAGACGGTTCCTAACACATTGTAAATAATCTCCTTAGTTGTTTTCTTCGCTTGATCCAGGCCAGTAATTTGACTCTCCTAAAAGATTTCATGTTTCATTTTTTTTTTACGGTATATATTGTAAATCCACAAAAGACTCTCTCTCTCTCTCTCTCTCTCTCTCTCTCTCTCTCTCTCTATCACACTCACACACACACACACACACACACACACACAGCAGAACACACACTGTTCAAAGAATATGGCTTTAATTTTTCTGCTTCAGTACAAAGGCATTGTATTAATATGCTAATGCAAAACGAGACTAGTAATGTAAAGCACATGGCGACAACTGTTTCCCATGTTCTATGCATGTGTGTATGTGGTTATGTGTGTGTGTTTTCACACACACAAATATACGCATGTACATGTTAGTGACCATAGAAAGTGCAAATTAGCTACAGTTAATGGATGATTAATGTCATAGACATTTTCATTACAGTGTGTGTGTGCGTGTGTGTGTGTGTGTGTGTGTGTGTGTGTGTGTGTGTGTGTGTGTGTGTCTCTACGCTAACACATTGAACCTTTACAAAACTCATAGAACTTTTAGCTTTTAGGTACATTGATGCTGTTATTCAGACCAACTGGTATAAGTGTGTGTGTGTGTGTGTGTGTGTGTGTGTGTGTGTGTGTGTGTGTGTGTGTGTGTGTTTGTGTCTGTCTGAGAGAGCGATGTGAGAACTCTTGCTGCAAGGATGCTTTTTAGATCTACAGTAACTATTTTGAGTAAGATGTCATTGGGGCAACAAGACAGACTGACAGCTCCAACTTTCCTCAGTTGTTTTATTCAAGCATTGAGAGCTTAATGCAAGCTGGCTTCTCTGGCAAACCAAATCCACTATGAATGAGACAGATGGGCAGATTCAGTCCATTTTAATAAGGGCTTTTGTGTCTTCTATTGTGCGTAAATTACAGATGATGAGAGTTTTCACAATCCGTAAGCCCCCCCATTCCCCTCTCGATTTGTAAAACAGAAATTGTGTGTCTTATAGCAAACTGTCTAATATTTGTTATCATGTAATTCCACTCCTGCAGCTCTGACTTGCAATATATAGACCAAATAAATCCCTTATATTGGATAGGAGCTTCCCTGGCTGCAGCACCTTCTCAAGAGTTTGTGTGTGCATTGTATAGATAAGCTGATCCAGGATGAAGGCGTGGTGGCATGAAGTGGACAAGTGCAAGGCTTGTTATAGAAAAAAAATATATTTTCACTATCAAGTTCTGAATTCATACGCTGCTGTTTTGTATGTAGGGCTACAACAATCAATAAAAAGAAAAGTTGTGGACATTTGTATATACGACATGGTGGCTTAGTGGTTAGCACTATTGCCTTGTACTTCCAGGGCCGGGGAAATACCTGTGTTTGTGGGTTTGTGTGCTATCACTATAGATGTTTGGTTTCTTCTGGGTACTCCAACAATCCAAACACATTCAGTGAAGGCTGATCTGCAGGTCCAAATTGCCTGTAGCATATGTATGCTTGCTCCCAGCGATTGGTTGGATGGATGAATTTGTATGGTCAACTCAGAATTTCCATGGCCAACTGAGGAGTCTTTGTGAGACTTTTTTTTACATTAATTTGTATACCAAGATGTTGGTGAAATATTTTAATACAAAACCAAAGAAAGAAGAGCAAGAAGAAAGCAATGGAATTTCACAGTAGCTACAGTATGTGATATACACTGATCAGCCATAACATTAATAGCACTACCAGGAGGATTAAATAACATTATCAATTATATATCAGTAAACTGAAGACAGGCTCATAGGCACGCAAGGTTCACGCATGCCCACGGAGACTAAAGGGCAGCCTATTTGGTCCATCCCCACAGAAAAGCCCATGAGATCCACCAGGCAAAGAGTCCAAGGTTGCTCACCTGGCTTCCAAACTCCCCAGATCCAAGTCCGATTAAATGCCCATGGTCACAAAATGGACATGCAGTCACAGCATCAATGCAGATGTTAAGCTATTCTATTTAAAGGAAAACAGGAAAAGGAAACCAACATTTATGAGAACAACAATGAACAGGATAGGAAACCCTTGGTGAAAAACAGGAAATAAACAGTGATGTACCAAATAGATGCAAGAGTGAAGACACAACACAAGAGCTTAATGATACCAATGAATGTAAGTGGACACCTCTGTGAAGAGACATCACTGTGAATCAAAATCCATGACCAACCAAGGTAATTTAAACATTCGAAGAAACACAAAGCGCCAAATTGTCCATGGGCGCAGAGTCATAGATGGCATGGGATGTTATTGTATAAAAATAAACAGGTCTGATTCATGGAGCCTCCACAACCTGCCACCCACAGCACACAAATTAACTGCTGCCAACATCCTGGTATCAGACACCACAGCACACCCCCTTAAGGTCAGAGCCACCCCACTTGCAAAAAGAGAACCCAAAGCCTAGGTGGTTTTATACAGTGTCTGTTTTACACTCGAATAAACTGGCCAAAGCCAAAAACACATTTATTTTTGTCGCCAAGCTTATGGAATTGGTTATAGTCTTTCTAGTAGCTACAACCACAAACAATCCAACTCATGACCAACTAACAGGCTAATATTAGCTAGCTACTTTACCTGTAACAGGCAACAAAATCTACCAAGGAGAATTCACCATCATAAAAGGCCACACTTATCTCATTATTTTACTTCTTGCTTTAAGTATTACAGTATCCAATGTAGAGTCATATTATCTTCCTTACTTAATAGAAATTTTACTAGAAAAATGGAATGATTTCTAAAGATATCATATCTCAATTTTATCTTTGCTACTTCTCAGTAGCACAGATAACCAGAAAATGTCACACTTTTTTTAAAAGTGCGAGCCCACTGCTAAGCGTTTGTGCTAATCTGTGAGTAAAGTAGGGAGAATTGAGCAGTTAGCCCACTGTCAACTACGAAAAAAATGTCATGAATAGATGCCCATGTCTTTTTTATTATTATGGAAGTTTTTATTGCTTTTTATTTTCTTTTAGCGCTTAGTCGCTCAATTTGTGATTAGTCAGAATTGCTGTCATTGGAACAGGGCAATCATGGTTTGATTAGAATATTGAATTGTGTATAGGGGATACGCTGTTAGATGAACATAACATGAAAATATTTTTTTATTGTTATAAACAGGGCTCCTGTCGTCACCTACAGTAGCTCTGTGCAGTAATTTGGGCAGCTTTCAAAAGCCATTATAATCCTTTCTGGTGCATACTGTGTGTATACAATATATATATATTTTTTTTTTTTTTTTTTTTTTTTTTTTAAACAAATGCTTTAGGCAAACTGTAACCAAGAGAAGAAAACGCCAAATAGTGAAATGTTGGCATCATGTAGTAGAAGGTCATATTGTTCCACCACAATTTTTTTACAAGCTTATTGCTTGTCTGTTCTGTTTCTGCTCACTAGCAGTGCTATCAGCATTGCAAAACTCTTCAAAGTCAACTCATTTGGCCATAATATGACAGGACCATGGTGATTCAGCAGGTTTCCCTTCCCTTAACACATCATGCGCTTTCCTAAACCTTGCTTGGTGCTTCATCGAGATGCTGATAAAGCCTCATTCTGCTTGAGGCTAGTGAGACAACTGACAGCAGAGAGGGAGAAATGTAGCAGTAAAGTGGTCATTAAGTCATTGCTGAGGCCAAAGAAGCTCCGGTGTATGCCTTGGCCTCCCATAGAGTTTCATTACTGCAGTCTTTACACTCCACACCATTGCTAGTCTTAATGCTTTTTAATCATGCTAATTACCACTGAAGCAAGAGCCTAGCTGAACCAGGCAGAGCTAATACTGTAGGCAAGACATCAACCACATGGGTGTGAATGCCATGCGATAAAATCCTATTAAAATGTTATGCCAAAAACATAAACATAATGCGTATGCACACTCATGCTTATGCACAAAGCCCAGGATGAAGATCAATGCTGTGATCAATATAGAAGTAAACATCACAAAACATTATGGCTGTAAAAAAAAAAAAAAAAAAAAAAACGCACTACAAAAGCAGCTCAGGTCACTCACTTGTATGTAAAGTACATGCTTTATACTCCTTCACCTCATGATTCAATACCAAGTTTGAAACCATCATATTCTTTCAGTCAGCCAATCTTGTTTCTCTAATTTCCTTTATTCTTTAATTATTCCTCTACTTTCTTTCAATTGTTTTCCATTCAAGGAAAACTGTTTTGAAAAAGAAGCTCATGCAAGTGAAGGCAACTATTAAAAAAAAAACAGAAACAAAACAAACATGGAAAAAAAAAATCAATGTTAGGAAAATGTGCATTCTGGCATTCTGTTGTCTGATCAAAAATCATCAATCGCATGGTTAAAAAAAGCAGAAGAGATACATTAAGAAAATTTTTAATGTAAGACGGGGGTTTGAGGGAATGAGGGGGCATCTGAGGTGAGGCATATGAATGTAGGGCTCATTCCCATGGTTACAATGGTTCCCTTGGTTACAGCGCCATGGAGACTTATGTATCCAGAATGTCTAGGTTATCATAGAACATTTAGCCTACATCTGCTTCTGCAGACCTTCCTGTCCCATCTAGTATACATACAATGTACTTGTGCATAATATCACACAAACACATATATACAGTATACTGTATACACACAATTACCTGTTTTCAACAATATACACAAAGCTGTATTTATGTTTCATTTGAAATCTGCACAATTAGGCAGATGCTCTCCACTCTTCCCCTATGTTCACCTATCACAGGTAATGTGATTTAACAGGTATTAAAACACCTGTGATGTGGAGTGATACAGTACATATAGTTAAATGTCCCAGTGCTGTTACTGTCTATTATCACCATTCATGAAATGCCTCCTGTCCAATCAGATTACACAGTTGGAACTAACTGTTGTACAATATGGTATATTACTATGAGTACCTATAGTATATTTCATAGTAAAATTTCTTTTACTTTATAGGTAAGGTAAAAACTTGTCATGATTCCTTATATAATTGCAAGAAAAGAAGTTCTGTTTCTTATTGGACATCAACCATTTTGGCATTGATTTGGACATTAGATCACTGCCCTGCTAAACATATCTTTTTTGCTGGAGCATCTTTAGTAGTAATTAATGACTTCCTGGTACACAAAGGAGTCTATGATGCCACGCAGTGTATCTTATGGTTCCCAGGGCCTTGGGAGGAAAGACTGGGCCCATACTGTATATTTATATTTTAGCAAAGTTCCAGTAATGTCTAGTCTATGTCTTCAAGCACTTACTTTATAGTTAGATGTAAGAAAGAGCTCCTTCTTGTATGTGTTCTAAGTATTTTTTTGGCATGATGATGTTGTTTATTTTTAGATTTGGTGACCTGATGATCCTAAAATTTTGTCATCTTCCTCACTGTGTGGGAGGGCAAAATAAGCTTTGGTCTCGTTTTTTGTATTTTCTAGTTTCCCATATTGATGAATGACTAAAGCAGGCTGGCCTCTCCATCACCTCACATTTATCATGCTGCAAATTATTTCTAAGAATTTCCAGGCAGTTTCTTGAAAAAAGAAAGCAGTCTACATTGTCAAACTGGGACGTGAAGTATGATTCTGTATTCTTTTGGCATATCTTCTAAGGTGATTGTTTAACAGTGCCACTGAGTTTAGCCAAGTTTTATTGACATGTACAGCTGTGAAAAGCTCCCAATGATCTCCCTGTCTGCTTAATGGACTTAATCAGCAATGTTTATACACACACACACACACACACACACACACACACACACACACACACACACACAGAGTATACAGTCAATCAAGCATCCAGCTCTCTCCAGACAAACCCCCTGTAGTGTCTGGAATCCAGTGCCAATCAATAGCTCAAAATCTGCCCAGTTGTAAGTACCCAGGGGTCAGAGGTCATGCTCAATCAGAGGTGGGAAACACGAACCACAGGAAGCTCAATCAAAACTTAAATAAAGGCATGGGTGGTTTGTTGTGGCTTCAAACTAAACATGACAAAATATGCTGATTTTTTTAGGGTATTTTCACGCTTGAGTTGTTTTCCAAACTCAAGGTCGTTTGCACTGAGATTTTGGTTGAGTGTGAAAGCTGTTTGTGTTTGTGCTCAGAAAAATAAAGAATTTCTTTAAGTGAATCTGCATGCTGACTGCAACATGTGTGTGTGAGAGAGTGTGTGTGTGGGGGGGGTGGTGAGACTGCTCCTAGGGCTTTGTATTAAATAATGAGATTAATTTAAATTGTCATTTTACTTTGTGCTGGAGATTGACAATTGGAAATGTGTGTAGATAAGACCAACGAAACAACAATTGCAATTAAAGGTAAAAATGTATATATTTTCATTTTTTTTAGTTAACGACCTCAAAAAAAAGCTAATTGGAATCAGGTGTTAGCATTGGCGTCTTGTTAAGAAAATGAGTTTGGAGGTGTGGATTAGACCTTCTTTGACTGATAAAAACCCGAAACTGAAAAAAAGCGCTTTCAGAGGATCGATGGTCAAAAATTGTTGATTTACACAAAGCTGGACAGGGTTACAAAGTGATTTCAAAGACTTTAGAAATTCACCAGTCTAACTTAAAAAAAAGTGGCCATGCAATCAAAATGACATCAAGAGCACAATAAGGTAAAGAAACAACTGAGTGACAACCAAAGATTTGAAGGCAGTTTTGGAACTAGCTACTGTAACATCAACAAAAACAACACCGAAAAAGCGCCTTTTGGAGTAGCCAAGTCAGAGCCCAGACCTCAACCCAACAGAGATGCTATGGAATGACTTGAGGAGAATCGTACATATGAGCCATCCAAAGAATATGACAGAGCTATGAAAAATGGGCAAAGTTCCTCTTGCACGATGTGTAGGTCTGATCCACAACTACCGGAAGGGGATTCACTTTTTTTTTCCCACACAATTTTGAATGTTGAATGTGTGTCAGAATTTTTTTGTCATTATTTTAGGAACGTTATATTTGTTAATAGATAAAGATCACATCGCATTTTATGACAAATTAATGCAGAAAACCATGAAATTCCAAAAGGTTCACATAGTTTTTCTAGGTACTATGTGTGTGTCATTCATCTCCTATACATTTATCCTCTGCGGGTGCTCAAGTCTATCCCAGGAGACTTTATGCACTAAGCAGGGTACACCATGCACAAGGTACCAAACAGTGCACACACACTCCCACACTATGGACAACTATGGCATGCTAGTTAACCTCATCTGCATGTCTTTGTACTGTGGGAGGAAACCGGAGTACCCAGAGGAAACCCACCAAGGACATGAAGAACATGCAAAATCCGTACACACAGACCAGAACCTTGTGCAAGTCCACAGTGCTAACCACTATGCTACCATGTCAACTTTCATAATATCAAAACGATAGTGGAGGGCCAAAGTGCCTCGGTGGCTTAGTGGTTAGCCCTGTTGCCTTGGACTTACTGGTTTGGGAGTCCTCTAGTTCTTAAATCTTGTTCTCACTCTGTGTGCATGGAGTTTGTTTGTTCTCCCCTTGCTCTCTGGGTTTCCTCATGATACTCCAGTTTCCTGCCAATACTTTAAATATGTGGTATTAGCTCATCCGTCCACATGCCACTGGGTATATCAGGTGAAAAATCCTACCCATCCTGTAGAGAGAGGCATCGTTTCAGTGGCAGTTTCTTACGGAGTCAGGTTGCCAGCTATCATACAATCGGGTGAGGGCCCAACAGTGGCACTGCGATAGCGTTGGAGTTCAAACCAGGCACCTTCCGATGATCCATCTAGCATTTTAACTACTAAGGTATTGGTTGATTGGCATTTTCAACTTTCCTGTAGTGTGTACTGTGATGAGTTGGCATTCTATCCAGGGTGTACCCTACCATGTGCCCTGAGTTCCCTGGGATATGATTTAGGCCCCCTGTGACCCTATACAGGATAAGGGGGACAGAATTTAGATAGATAGATAGATAGATAGATAGATATCATGTGGAAACACCCTTGTATTTACTTTTATCAATGTTACTTAATACTAATAAATGGAGAATGGCAACACAGTGAAAGAGAGTGCTGTGAAAGAGCACGCTTTGATCCTTTTTCCCTCTTCCCTTCCTTAGGCTTCTCTGATGCTCATAAGGCATGTGGCCATGCATCCATCCAACACTTCATATATATTTAAATATGTTGATTTAAGAAGCCATGGAGTGAATAGCCACTTCTCTTTCCATTCTCTTTCGGCCCCTGCTTCCTTGAACAAGCTAGAACCTAATGCCAAAGCAGCAGCTCTGAACTTATGTCAGTGAAGTTATGTCAGTGGACCTGGCAGGTACTTTTTAGCAGAAATGTCATTCTATTCTTCCTAAGGCTATTCTGTGTGTCAAGGGCAATCATATTACAGAAAGAATAAAAATCCAGGGACCAATGAAACAACGGAAGAAATCAGTAGGAGAAACCTTTAAACATTTTAAAATAACGAATCTTGTAGATAATTCAAGGAGCACGTTAGATAGGATACAGTGGTCAACTGTTTACTGAGACTTTAAAGTTTTTAAGCTTTTAGTTACTAAATCCTGAGGAGGATTTAGTCATTTTATGGCTCGTTTTGCATTAGACAGGAGAAACGCTCAATCGTCTGAGTCATATAATGAAAGCTAAAGTGAACTCAAGTGTAAGGTTCACCCAAAATAGAGTTTAATGATATATGAGTTGAGAAAATATAATAAATCACACCGTCTGGTCTCACTGATATTTTTCTGTGCTATTTGAGCTATTTTCCGCTCTGGTGCCATTATTCAGCTGTATTGACGTGTTGATGCACCAAACCTGTAGACATATTTGTAAAATTGCGTTATTTCATTGATGATCCTTCAAGATGGTGATCCACATTGCTTTCCAAAAGGCCATAAAATATTAAAAACCCTTTTAAGTAAATTTTATTGATGCATGATGTATGGCTGAACTGCTACTCATATTGAACATGAGATGATAAATGGTGTTTTCAAGCAACTCAAGTGTTGAGTTGTTGTGCAGCATGTTTTTGGTACACATCTAACACAGAATTTGAGGTCTAAGGTGGATGGAATAGAAAAGGAGGTGTGGGAAACGGGGAAACGAAGAACAAATGCTGGCAAGCATGTAGGCAGATGTCTAGCAGTGAAACTAACCAGCTTTGGTTCTAAGTTTCAGAACCAAAGCTGAGGCTCAAAATAGATATCCTGTTAAATTTGATCTTAAATGTGTGTGTCCTTTTGTTTGAACATGTATGTACTGTTGGTGCATGTTTTTTTTTCTTGAGAAAGGTCACTGAGAGAGAAGAGAAAAGACCAAAGCCAGTGAAGAAGAAAACATATGCCGCACTCACTAATCACACAGTCAGATTTTTCCAGCAGATTTCCATTTAAAATTAGCTGCTTTGTTCATCTGGAACACATCATAACTTCAGCTATAGAAATACGCATACAGTACACCCACACGAATTAGTGCACAAATTTGTTGCCTTGAGGTCCACATTTATTACAATATTCAAAAACCTGAAGTGGAGTTATTAAAAGTGGGAGATTAACTTCAAATGCATCGTATAAAAATATCACTGCAGTCAGCATTAAAGGAATAAATGAGTAAACCTTCCACACTAATGCTACCGTGATATTAAAAAGAGTACATGCTAAACTTCAGTCTGCAGTCATGTGCTTACATCAGCTGGATTTTTAGCCCAACCTTCCAGCTAACACTATACAGCTGTCCTAGTTTTCTTGTAGCTTATTTACACTGCCTAAAAATGACCATGTCCCACATTTAACAAGTCTCCTTTGCTCTCTAACTAGATCTTCGTCTTTATACCTAGATGTGGGTCCCTTTCTGTTTCGTATCATTAGATCATTACGAGATGGGGTTCCTTGCTTTAATACACCTAATAAACTTGCAGCCAGTTTCACAGTTCAAGGAGTAAATTCCATGCAGTGGGAGTTTAAAACTGCAAGATTCCATTTGCACCAGACACTTAACCCAACATTTATGATCTTGACATGCAGTGAGCAATTTAACATCTTTCATTTCGTCTAATACGAATTTACTTAAAGTAAGTCTTTGAATACTGAAAAGCAGAAAGCAATCCAGTGATGCTTTCAAATATCCACTTGATCTATGCTTGTCCTGTATTCTACCTTTCAGTCTGGATTACAACCAATTTAATGGCAATTTAACAATCTGCTACAGTAAAAAAAAAAAATATAATAATCAAAGCAGCGTTGAACTTAATCTGAATTTAAATATGCTGAATGACACTAAAGGGGTAATACTGAATGCTAATGCATTTAAACTGCACAGAACATTAAGGTTCTGCTATACAAGACAGGAGCAGCATGGGAGAATAGTGGGTAGCTTGCCCCCTCATACCTCCAGGGTGCTTTGTTCGATCCTGGACTCCTGTTAATTTCTGCACATGTTCCTTCTCTCAGGTCCTCCCAGGTGTCCTTAGGTTTCTCTGGTTTGCTTTCACCTCCTTAAAAGCCTGCCAGTAGGTGGATTGGCTAAAATAAATTGCTACTAAATGTGAACGAGTGTGTGAATGAAATGCATGGGTGCATTGCCATGGACTGATGTCCCCTGCCAGCGTGTATTCCTGCCTCATGTTCAGTGTTCCCGGAATAGACTCTGGGCCCACCAAGCTCCTGACCAGTATACCAAGAGGTTACTCAAAATGTTTTTGAATGCTTTTGAATTCTGTTCCTTGTACAGATGACATAAATCTGAGCTGGTCTTTTGTTGTTGCAGCTTATCTGCCTCAAGGTTTAAGACAGTTATTTAAGTAACATATGCTATGTAGAATCCTATAGTGTAAGCACTGTGGTAAACAGTGTTTGGTGCAACGCTTTACAAAGTAACGCATAAGAGTACTTGGATCACTTTTAACCTTGTAAACTTCCTCTCAGCTTTAACTGGTTTGGCCAATCTCTTATGACTTTCTTCAGCAACAAGATGCTTTTCCAATAAATAGGTGTTTTTAGTTTTTTTGTTTTGTTTTGTTTTTGGCACATTCTGTGTAAACTCTAGTGATTGCTAAAGGCAAATCTCCCAGCAGCTTTTTGAACTGATATGCAGCATGACTAACATCCTGTGTAGTCAATGACTATTGAGGGATTACAAGGGTTTTCATCTGAGCAAATGAACAGTTTGATAACAAAATGAAGTCAGTTTGCATTTTGTGCTGTTTTAAGAAAAAACTGATTGGGAATATTTTGTGCATTTTGTTTTTGTGTTTTTCAGTCACAAGGGTTTTTTTTTTTTCTTTCTTAAAATTATTTGGGTTAAATTGGCATGAATTTTGTGTGATTTCGCAAAAGCTATAAATTTGACCTCCTTTGGGGTTGGCACAATGGATAAATCAGACTGAATGGCATTAGTTTTTATGGTCATCTTTGTATGCAATTTTGAATCGATAATATGTGACTTGAGACTAAATAAAAAATATAGCAAATTCATGCTCATTTTTTTTTTCTTGTTAGCCAATAGCAGCAAATTGAAACAAGAAAAATAGTGTTGAGTTTCAGTGCAAACGTAACCTTTTTAATTACAAAGATTCTTGAAGATCATGAGAAACATGATAAACAATGCAAAAACTCAGCCAGTTTTAGTTTCACTTCAGTAGTTGACCCCAGCACCTTATCACAGTATAGATATGTTATGTTTTTACATTGTCTATCTGTGTGTTACACATACACATACTGTACCTGCCATTTATCACTGATGTAGTGACTGCAATGGCAGTAAAGGGGAGTATAGGGCCTTTGTCTTGCCTTCAACACTCTCCAAAAATCCATTAAATGCATTTGCTGTGTTGTACACCTCGTAGTTTCACTTCACTGATCATGTGACAGAAGTGATGCAACTGGCTTTGTATGTTGTATCGTCTTTTGATCTGAAATGCGGTCACTACGCATTGCAGTTTGTCTAAAAGTTCAAAGCTTCTGAAATAATGTTATACAGACATTTTTCTAATTAAATGTTTTCTCATAGACCTTTTTGTGTGTCAGAGATGAATAACTAGCCAAAACAAATAAAAGCCTAAAAATTCTGAAATGATAAGAGGAACTTTTATCATATATCACAAAAAGGTTTCCAGAGATTTAAATCACTGACATCATCTTTAAACAGACTGTGCGCAAGGAAACATTTTTCACTGTACAAAACATGAATTAAAACCTGTCCTTCACATTTTATTGTGTTAGAAGTCTGTCGTCACTGGTGCAATTGTACTGTAATCACTTGCATGGTAATAAATCCGGTAACATTTATCTCTTTGAATTACAATGTGTTCAAACTACATTAAACTCCATTTAGGGCAATTTTCATCCAGAGTGACACACAAAATGGTGTATCTAAACCTGTTTGTCCACTAGAGCTCTTCATCTCCCAGTATTCTCCACGAGGACTTCAGATTGTCTGCACAGTGGTAACAGGGTCATGCCCTGAAAACAGGCATTGATTGGATGAGCTCAGTGGTCACACTACACAGAGTGTCACACACATTCACACAAACCTGCACACACTGGAAAGAGTTTCCATTTTTGGTTGGCTAGACAAATATGTGCGAATACATATACTCACACACACACACACACACACACACACACACACACACACACACACACGCGGTACTTGGTCGTTAAGTAAATTCAGTGCTATACTGTATGTGACCTCATGGAAGATGCAAACTGTGTAAAGCCTGTCACTGTCTATCAGTCACATGCTGGAGCTAACAGCCACAAACAGTGACAGACAGATAGAAATGCAAATGAAGAGGGGAAACGGTTGGGGATAGAAAGAGGATAGTTGCTAAAATTAGCAGCTACGCTAGCATGGCATGGACTTATACAATCGGTTCTAAGGTTAGGGTTATAGGTCCCCTTGGTTAATGGATGGTTCCCTAATTAAAATTTATTAAATCCAATCCCCCCCCCCTCTCTCTCTCTCCCTCTCTCTCTCTCTCTCTCTCTCTGTGTGTGTGGGTGGGTGGGGGTGTTGGGGGCAGTTGGCAGACTTTTCTAATTAGCCTAGAAGGCCAGATAAAAGGCAAAATACCTGATGTTGCTGACATTCTCTCGCACTTTCTCTGTCTCTCGTTTTCTGTGAATATGTCAGTGTAATTAAGGCTCCTGTGATCAGTTTGACAGCAGTTTAATGTCATGGGATCACAGGGCGAAAGGTTGGGCCACAAAGTTCACGCAGTGTGTGCATGAATGTGCTAGAAAGACATTGTGGAGCAATGTTTTTTCAGTACTTTGACATTTTGTATATTGCAATCTACAGGCAAAAAAATAAAGAGCAGAACACGTCACATCCGGCACATGGACAATATTCTCCCACACATCCTCACTGTAAATTAGGCATTAATGCCCCATAAAAAATGCCCAGGACACTGCTGTTTTAATGAAATATGTTTTCTTTATAGTGCTAGATTGTGCCAGAGTAGCTGCCTGATAGTATTTTCTTGCTCCATGTGTTTTCCCTGAGTGTGTTTCCTGTCCCTGCTGATTTTCTCTTGTTTTCTCAATGACTTTCCATTTGCTGTAGCTTCACTAGGCTTGCACGGTCCATCCTCTCCCTTCCTTCCAGCTCTACCTGGCACCTGCTGTTGACCACCTGGTTTAAGTTGCTTTTGTAGCTGAAAATCTCATCCTCTCCCAGTAACCCCTCTCTCTTTTTTTAAAGCTTTTTTTTATGTTTTCAAGGCTGTGGATAGCTAAAGTTTTTTCTTGTTTGCAGGGTTTTGTTAAAGGGTTTCAAATTGCATCTACTACTTCTACTTTTTTGCTCTCACCCACACGCCTGATGCCTACACTGCAGCAACGTCAAAATATTTTTTTATAATAGATGCAAATCGAAAATAATTAATTATATTTAGACATAATAATTTTGTTGATTTTTAGTGTTTGTTAGTAAAAAGTAGCAAAACTATCTGCCTGTAGAATAATATATTTTAAACTTGTAATTAGTGATGTGACTATAAATAAGGTAAATTCTCTTCTATTTCTTATATAATATCTTATAATGAGTCATTTTCCATAATTTCTTTACTTAGTAAGATATCGTGTTTTGAAGTGTGAAAACACTGCAAACAAGTAACATCTTGAAAACATGAAAATAATCTTAACTAACAATTTTTATTCTCCCTTTTACACATTAATGTACACTGTGCATGTAATTAGGACCACCTGAACAACTGCACAACAGGTTTTCAATCAGCCAATCATGTGGCAACAGCACAATGCATAAAATCATGCAGAATACAAGACAAGAGCTTGAGTTAATGTTCACATCAAACAGCAGATTGAGAAAAATATCTCATATTTGTGATTCTCTGACTCGCTGTTCTTCTTAGATTTTCAAACACAACAGTCTCTGGAGTTTACTCAGAAGGGTGTTTTAATTAAAAAAGAAAGCACCTAGTTGATTAAAGAGATCTGAGCAAAATGACCAGACTGCTCTGAGATTGCAGGAAGCCTTTATATCCATGGTGAGAAGAAAAGCATTTTTGCATGCACAACAAGATTTGAGGTGGATAGGCAATAACATCAGGTTCCACTCCTTTCTTAAGCAGGTGATCTGTATGAGCATGAATATTTGCATTGCATTGCTGAATGTGCAGGTGTACAGGTGTTACTCATAAACATGGGTAGTGAACTGGACTGAAGTTCATATAAAAAGTTCAATATAAAGTTAAACTAGTGACATTAATAAAAGTAAATAGACCAGATGTGAATCCTGGGAAGAGAAATTCAGAGCACAATAATAGTACAAGAATCAAAGAAAAAAAGAGATCTCAGTCAGTCTAATGTGAGGTACATAACAGCCAGGTTGGTGCATTACTCACTCACTCACACATCTATACTGCTTTACCCTGTGTTCAGGATCACTGTGGCCGGGAGCCTATGGACACATTCATTCACACACTAAGGGAATTTGGGAATGCCAATTATCCTAATCTGCATATCTTTGAACTGTGGGAGGAAACCAGAGTACCTGGAGGAAACCCACCAAACAGGGTGGGAAATTTCAAATTCCATGCACACACCCCCAAGGCGGGAATCAAACCTAGACCCCAGAGGTGTAAGGCAACAGTGCTAACCACTAAGCCACCCTGCCACCTAGGTTAGTGCATTAATTACATAAGTTTAGATAAGTTATTTAAAAATAAATAAATAAATACGCTATAAAACATGAATAAGAATTCTTTGCAGGTTATAGTTCTGGTTGTGTTTTATCTTTACATTGACCTAGGGAACTATGATACTGTAAACTAATCAGTTTTTACACCAGTACAGTGCAGTACTTAATATTGTTCATGTTATTCAAATAGTCAATAAAATTAGCAATGTCAATTTTATTGTTTTTGTTGTTCTTTTTTTAGAACAATGTGGTTATTGCTTGAATTACATGTACTGTACTGTAACACCTTTAATACGCTGTATGGCCGAAAGTTTGTGAACACCTGAACATCTCAGGTTCCAAACAAACAAGTCTTTAGGAGCCTTTGGCCATTTGGAAACATCAATTCATCTAATCTGTATGTTTTGGAACTGTGGGAGGAAATAGTATGCAGAGGAAACCCACCAAGCACAGGGAGAAACATGCAAACTCCATGCACACCCAAGGGGGGAATTGAACCCTTGACCCTGGGGTGCTGACCACTATGCCACCATGCTGCTTGGAATGCTAAATGCTATTAAGAAATGTAAAAGGAAACACCAGAAAATCTTTTTTATCAACATGATCACCCACATCATTTCACTGTGGTTTCACAGAAGCACACAATCCTCCTACTGAATGCTCCTGTACTCCTTTACCATGCAGGCATAACTTTTTTTAAATTTTCAAATATTTAAATGTTACATGTAAAGTTTAAACTCCATTATTGCTCTCCAATACCAAAACTACCATGGGCAGTAGAAGTACATAAATAAAGAAAGAAAATTGAAGTGCAATGTGCAAAACCTGACATGGCATCTAACTGATTAACATATTTTATTTCACTGTTTTTACTTCCAGCTTGTTGCTGTTTCTTGGGTTTTGTCTCTTTTATCCTAGGGGGCAACATATCGAAACAATCGAACAACATAAATCACAAGGTTTATGCTGGATGCTTTTTTGTCACAACCCTTCCATTTCCTAGTCGGGCTTGGGACTTGCACTGCATGCATTGGCTGGGTTATATGGGACATAGTGTTAACAGTGGTGACCCAGCATTGATGGGCTCAAACACCCAACTGTCTGATCAGCAACCCAGAGCCACAACCACTTGGATGTTTTTTGTTTGTTTTTTTTGACAATATGAATTCTGAAAAAGAAGGCTGCACCCTGCGACTTTATCACTTCACTTGTTCATTCATTATTTAACGTGATTACTGTATGGGAAATACAAGAGCTTGGCAATCTAGCTAGTTTGGAATAAACAAGTACTGTGGGAAAATTTGTGCTCATTTGGTTCAGTTCATATCAAGCAACCACAGACCAAAGAAACAAATTCTTAAGACTGTTTATGGAATGGAAACGAATGACAACAATGTTAACGGTGTTGATATAAAGGTCTGGAATCACCTGTACATCAAACAAGCAAAAAAGAACCATGATTTAAGTAATTTTATTCGAAAATACACACTAATGAGAACTATTCGCTAAAAAAAATTATATGTATGATTTTTGACATCTGATACTGGTCCCCTGACTGAGAGTAAAATCAGCATAAAATTTTAAAACATGTACAGTATGGAATTATGTTGTAGAAGATGACTAGACAAGGCATAATAACCAACTGGAAGGGGGAACCATTGAAGTGTTGAGGTTATGCCTTTTCAAACATAATGCTAATGGAAGAGAAACTGTCATGCACACTCGTAACACGACCGGCACTAGGACCTGGAAGTAATACGGTCGCATTTCAGGAAGCATAAAAGGAAACAAGATGGCGCTTCACATTGCTCAGTCATTGAGTTCGCCCATGCTTCGCCGACTATTCTGTGAGTACTCACTGATTTGGGTTGCTTTTTTGAGTGTGTGTTGCTAGAACGCAGATTTATTTGTGTAGATTTGTGTAAGAGAGTTCTTAGATAAATTGCGTGGTTATCCTGCCTACTCGCGTTGGTTCCGCGTTTGGGTTTACCATCCACGCTACACGAGCTAACTGCTAAGGCTTCTGTGCTTACCCTCCGATAGCTTGTGACAGAATGACTGAGACAAAAGCAGTAAACCCAGCGGAGTTTGCTCGTCTCTGTGATGTGGTTGACCAGCTTGCCGAGCTGATCAATAAGCTCCGTGGAGAAGCCGTGTCTCTCCAAAAGGACCTCCAAGACGTCACGGCTTTGCGCCACGAGGTGGCGGAGCTACGGCAGGAGAACGTGATCCGTGGGGTGGCTGCTCACTCGGTTGTTGCCACGCCCATCGCAGTGGCTGTACCCCACCCCCCTTCTGATGTTTTCATAGCTCTACCGGATAAGTGAGATGGCACAGATGGGAGGTGCAGTGTCTTTCTAACCGCATTGGATCTTGTGTTTGAGTTTAATTCCACCAAATACTCCACAGACCGACTGCGCGTTGCGCTTCTCGTTTTGTTGCTATCCGGGCAGGCAGCTGAGTGGGCCACGGCGGTCCTCAGATCAGATTCAGACACGGCCTATTCATACGGAGAGTTCACCCATCAACTGAAACTAACATTTGAACATCGGTTTTTAAGCGATTACTTGCCCACCAACTGTACTGTAAGTTGGAAAAATGCACCTTTCACGAGCGCTCCACCACGTTCCTGGGTTTTGTCATCTCGCCCCAGGGTGTGGCCATGGACCCGCAGAAACTGGAAGTTGTGCGTCACTGGCCCCTACCCAAGACCCTCAAGCAACTTCAATGGTTTCTCGGGTTTGCGAACTTCTATCGTCGCTTTATCCGGGACTACAGTACGGTTGCCGCCCCTTTAACTGCTCTGACTCAACCCTCTTCTCATTACTTCAGCCTCAACCCTGCCGCCATCACCGCCTTTCGTGACCTATGCACCGGTTCACCAACGCCCCAATTCTACTGCACCCAAACGCAAGTAAACCATTCGTTGTGGAGGTGGACGCTTCGGATATGGGCACCGGGGCTGTTCTCTTTCAACGAGGTCCAGACCAGAAGCTACATCCCTGTAGTTTCTGTTCCAAAAAATTTGACCCCACTCAGCAGCGATACAGGGTAGGGGACCGCGAGCTGCTGGCCATAAAGTGGGCTTTGGAGGAATGGCGACACTGGCTCCAGGGCGCCAGAGAGCCGTTCATCGTCTGGACCGACCATCAGAACCTGATCACCATCCACAACTTAAAACAGCTCAACCCGAGACAGGCGCGGTGGGCACTATTTTTCAAACATTACAACTTTCACCTATCCTACCGCCCGGGGTCCAAGAATACCAAAGGTGACACTCTCTCCCGACAACACGAAGAGGACGTTCCCCGGGCGGACCCCGCGCCTGTCATCACACCCACCAAGATCATTGCACCACTTCACTGGGAACTGGAAACGAGGGTTCGCCGTGCACAGGCGATGGAGATCGCACCAGCAGGTGTGCCGCCTTGGCGACTACGTGCTGAACACCGTAAGGACCGAGGTGTTGCGAAGGGGTCATTCCTCGCCATTATCCGGACACCCCGGCACCAACCACACCCTCCAATTCATCTGACGTGCCTTCTGGTGGCCATCTAATGGCGAGTGACGTCAAGGAGTACGTCCAGGCGTGCCCAGTGTGCACCAGGTCCAAGACTCCAACCACTCCCCGTTCCCCATCGGCCCTGGACGCACGTTGCCGTCGACTTCATCACGGGCCTGCCAGCCTCCGAAGAGAAAAACACCATCTTAACCATCGTCGACCGGTTCTCCAAAGCCGTGCACCTGGTGGCTCTCACCGGACTCCCGTCAGCCAAAAAAACACCAGAGCTGATTTTAGAACAAGTAGTCCGACTGCATAGGTTCCCAAAAGACATCGTCTCGGACAGGGGGCCCCAGTTCACCGCCCGGTTCTGGAAGGCCTTCTACCGTCTGATCAATTCCACCTGTAGTCTATCCTCTGGTTATCATCCCCAGACTAACGGTCAGAAGGAGCGGACCAACCAACAACTGGAGCGCTACCTGAGATGATTTGTTGCCGATCGCCAGGCCTCCTGGGCCCGCTACCTCCTTTGCGCTGAGTTATTTCACAATCTCCATGTCTCTTCAGCCACCAATCTCAGTCCATTTGAGGTATGCCACGGTTTCCAACCTTCGATGTTCGATCATCAAGAACCGGAGGTTGAGGTGCCGTCAGCCCAACAGTTGGTTCGCCGGTGTCGACGGCTGTGGAACCAAGCAAACGCCACCATCCAACAGGCCAACAACTGCTATGCCACTCAACATCGCCGTCGACACCCGCCAGGACGATTGTACGAGTAGTCTTGTCAAGTATGGCTTTCAACCAGAAACCTTCACCTTCACACGGAATCCAAAAAGCTATCACCCAGGTTCATCGGTCCATACCGCATCACCCTCCTTATCAATCCTGGCTCCAGCTGCCTGCAGCGCTCCGGATCCATCCGGTATTTCACACCTCCCAGCTCAATCCATTCATCACTTCACCAATGGTTACCCCCACCCACCCTGCTCCTCCTCCCTGTATCATTGAGGGTGGTCCCGTCTACACTGTTCGCCGGATCCTTGACTCACGTCCTCGGGGCAGAGGGCTCCAGTACCTGGTCGATTGGGAAGGTTACGGTCCCGAGGAGCGATCTTGGATTCCGGCTTGGTTTGTCCTAGACCCCGAACTTATCCGGGACTACCGTCGTCGGGTATCCTCCACCCCAGGACCATCAAGAGTCGGTCCAGGACAGGGGGGTACTGTCATGCACACTCGTAACATGTAAACAGGACTAGCTACAGGCTCAGGACCAGCTACTTGGTACGGGCTCTGATACAGCATTGAAGGTAGCTGGTTACATACAGTATTCATCTCCACTGCGATAACATTTACTTTCTGCCTGCAGGAGACATAGAACCATGCTTGTCAATGTGAACGAGAACAGACCTTGAATACAACAAAACACTACAAACACCAAAAAAAAAAAAAACTATTAAACTACGTTCAGAACATTTTTTCTTTTATATATTTAAATTTTACAATAAACATGTTCCCTGAATCAAATGAGACTTGGAGGAAACATTTTTTATTAAATCATAAACCATATTAATTAAATATTAAATAAACACCCTTGTAGCCTTTTACTAATGTGCTAGTAAAAGTTAGTGATACAGCTGCCAGCTAGTGGTAATTATTTTACTAGCAAAGCAGATATGTGTCTTAAAATCGCTGGCTAAAATTCACAAGAAACTACTGACATGATGCTTAAAAAGTTTGGACTTGCATGTAACATGTAACATTGCCGTATTATGTCCTGAATATTCAGAATCCCCCCCCAAAAAAACGTCTCTTCCCACAACCTCATCACATGACTGCCAGCTAAGCATCTACTGTATGCAGGCCACAAAAATATTAAATGCTTAACTTGGTACAGTAATTTTAAGGGGGAATTTTCTTACTTGGATATTTTGTTTGCAATTAAGTAACCATTTAAATTGATATGATAATAACATTATTTTAGGCATCTCATGAGGCATTTCTTAATTTATTCATTTCATTATAGTTCAAAAAATATATTCAAACTGGTAGTTTAACTTTATTCACAGCAACCTGCACTAGGAGGTTACTAAGTATGCTGTAAATGCACTGGGGAGTGCTGCTTTCTTTTTTTATTCTTGTGAGGTTTGTTTTTGGCAGCTTGCTTCTGAATCAAAGTTAAAATACTGGCTTATGTGTGGGATTGTTTTTTTTCTTTTGGTAGACAACAATTCTGGTGCCCTGTGAACATTTCCAGAAGATTTTCTTAAAATGCATTATCTCCACCCTATCCCCAATAGAAAAAATAAATAAATAAATAAATAAATAAATAAATAAAGTTAAATCTTCACACATTTTGCCAGTGGGAAGTTGTTGGTCAGGAGAGGACATTTATGGTCCAGTATAATAACCAGTCTGGCAGTGAGTGAGCATTCATGTATACTGACAATAAGGCAAAGTGTTCTTTCTTGCAAACAGATGGCAATTTGCTCCTAATTAAATGTGTCATGTAAACAGGACCAGCTAGCAACACTTTACTTACAGTGGAATGCCATGCAACTGTCTTGAAACTGCTAGAAAAAAAAACTGTCAGTTTATTCATTTTTGACTTACTGATTATTGGACAACACTTCCACTCAGTTATGGATGAAAAACAATAGAACATTTTGTGTGTGTGTGTGCGTGCGTGTGTGAGTGAGAGAGAGAGAGAGAGAGAGAGAGATTGTGAGTGTGGGTTGGGGGTGTTTGTATTGATGGTGCTTGACGGCTAGTCATTTCATTAGATTAGTAATTTGCAGAGAGTTGGTCTCATGAGCAGAAACAGGTGCTATAGAAATATACATAACTGACTACGATGATGCAAACTGGTCAGGCTACCAATTAATAAAAAGGATTAAGGGCACAAACTTTGAAACTTTGTATTCCTTTTCATCTGATGAGATATAAACTTGAAAGTGAGATACCTATGTTTAAATGGCTATGACAGATTGGAGCGTACAATATAAGAAACTAGATATTAATTGTAAACAAATGACCTCCTGGTTTTCTAAAATATGTACAGTACTTCCTGTTTCATTCCACAGAGGGCAGTGTGACAACACACAGTACTGTACTATGTTTACTTAGGAGCACAGCAAGTTTTAAGTGAGACTTCACACTTTTGAGGATTACATGTGTCAGGTCTGGGGTGTCAGTGTCTAAACTAGGGTGTCTGGCCTTCTGATTCAAGTACAGAGGCTTTAATACAGATTCGCAAATTGTTTATTGTGCCCACAAGTTATCAAATCAAAAAGGCAATTGTGGGAGGCAATTGTATCTCATGCACACACACAGAGCATTCCAGGTACTCAAGGTAGAGAAATGTGGCATTGATTTATATATATATATATATATATATATATATATATATATATATATATATATATATATATATATATATACATATATATATATATATATACATATACTGTACCATATACAGGTGCATCTCAATAAGCAATAATATTTCTGTAACTCAATTTAAAAAGTGAAACTAATACAGTATTTTATTTAGATTCATTGCACACAGACTGATATATTGTGTTATATATAAGTGTTTATTTCTTTAAATTTTGATGATTATGGCTTACAGCTATTAAAAACCCAAAACGTTGTGAGAAAGTTCAATATTACAGACTCATTCTTTCACATTCTAAGCAGCTAATTAACTCAAAACACCTGCAAAGGTTTTCTAAGCCTTTAAATAGACTCAGTTTGGTTCAGTAGGCCACAAAAGGTCATTGCTAAAGAAGCTGACTGTTCACAAAGTTCTGTATCCAAGCACATTAACCTGAAGTTAAATGAAAGGGAAAATGTGGTAGAAAAACGTGAACAGGCAACAGGCATATTTGGAGCTTTGAGAGGGTTGTGAAATGAAGCCCAATGAAGAATTCAGGGGATATTTACAAGTAGTGGACTTCAAACTAAAGTCAGTGCTTCAAGAGCGACCACACACAGACGTATCCAGGACATGGGCTACAACTGTCGCAATCCTTGTGTCAGGCGAATTTTGAAGCAGAGACAATGTCAAAGGCGTCTTATTGTTGCTCACTGCGCCAAATTCCTCTTTTCAAATGAAGTAAATATTAGAATTTTACATTTGGAAATCAAGGTCCTACAGTCTGGAGGAAGAGCGGAGTTACTTGAGTCCAGGTTGCACAGTTAGTTATGGTATGTGGAGCCATGTCATCTGCTGGTGTTGGTCCACTGTTTTATCAGGTCCAAGGTCAGCCCAGCCATCTACCAGGGAGTTTTAGAGAACTTTATGCTTCCCCCTCCTGAAAAAGTCCTTTATGGAGATGCTGAGGTGCACGTCCACAGTGCTAGCCACTACATAACCGTGCTGCATATACTGTATACAGTACACAGTATTTTAGCAAACATTTTAGTATATCTACTCAAAAGACAATACTATAGAAACATGGATATTTTTTAGAGTACTCAGTTGTGCAGATTGTATAACAGTATAGATTTACTGTCCTCTGAAAATAACTCAACATACAGCCATTATTGTCTAAATACAGTAGCTGACAACAAAAGTGAGTACATCCTACATGACAACTACATGATAACAGCTGTACATTTTTTAACCATGCAAAGTCACATGTCCTATTCATCATATTCATGTGTTTGTCACCATGATAGGATCATACAAATTTGTGGGATCCTCTTCCACTCCTTCATAATGATTTCACAGAGCTGCTGGATGTTAGACACCTGATGCTTCGCCACCTTCCGCTTGAGGATGCCCTACAGGTGTTCTCAAGCATTCAGGTCTGAAGACATACTTGGTCACTTCATCACCTTTACGTTCAACTGACTCAGCAAGGCAGTTGCCATCTTGGTTATGTGTTTGGGGTTGTTATCATGTTGGAAAACTGCAGTTTGGCCCAGTCTTTTAAGGGAGGGCATCATGTTCTGCTTCAGAATGTAGGCTACCTTTTTGTAGCCTACACCATCTTTGTAGAGAGTAACAAGTACATTTTTCAAATCCTCTGCCATGAGGTGTCATGTTGATCATCCAGTGGACAGTTTAAGTGAGTTGTACACAAAGCACCAACATTTAATTGCTCTAATACAAGATAGGACCATTCAAATTTGTGTATCAAGCTGACAAACACAAGAACATTATAAATAGTTCATGTGACTTTGCATCACGTAGGGTGTACTCAATTCTTTTGCCAGCTATTTTGACAATAATGGCTGTATGTTGAGTTATTTTCAGAGAACGGTAAATCTGTACTGTTCTACAAGCTGCACATTGACTACACTAAAATATAATAAAGGTTTCATTTTTATAGTATTGTCCTTTGAGAAGATATACTAAAATGTTTGCTGAAATTAGAGAGTTGTACTAACTTTTGTGAGGTACTGTATATAATGTGTGGATTAGTTGTAAACAGAGAGGTGACAGAATACATAAACTCAGGAAAAAGTCCTTGCCTAAAAATGTACTCCATTACTAGTAGAGGTACCACTTCAAATATTTTCAAAAGTTAAATTACTGAGTAAATTCTCTAAAATGTACTTTAAGAACAAAGGACAAGTAGTCTATTCATACAGTAACTGAAACAGATTTTTCTGGATATCAGGCTGATTGACTGACAGAAACACTATTCAAAAATATTTTAAACATAACAGGAATTAAAAATGGTGTGGATAAAGAAGGCTAGTAAAGAGCATTGTTAGCCTTTTTTATTACTTCAGCAGCTCAGCTAGCTAGTTGCTACCATAGTAATCCTTATACTGTATAACACAAGCAATTAAACATAGACAGAATGTAATAAGGTTAAAAGATGAACTAAAAACTTTAGAATTATAAGCTTGTATGAAAAATTGCATTGTTATTGGTGTGCAACACAAAACAAATGCAAAACTCTTTTGCCCTGCATGTTAGCTAGATCCCTGCTAAGCTTAGCTTAACAAGTGCACCTTTTCAAGAGGCTTTGAAAAGAAGCCAGAAGAATCCACATCCGAGAGACCAAGTGGACGGGATCTTTTTTACTTTTCACTCAAGGGTATGAATATCGTTGTGTGAATGGTGGCCTATGATGGTCTGGCATCCCATCCAGGGTATATTTCCGCCTCATGCACAATAATTGTGAACCAGTCGCTGGATTCACCTCGACCCCAACCAGGATAACATGGTTACAGAGAGTTAGGGGGTTATTACATTTTATTTTATTTTATTTTATAAATAAAAAAATATATTGATTTTATTAATAATGAAAGTCCCAATACAAGGCATGAGTTTACGGTTGCATGATGTAGAGCCTTCAGTTATAGTGTCACTGCAAATTTTAGCTGAATGTATCATGAACCCCAAGAATTTAGTAATCACTGTCATGTCTTCCTGGTTCGAGTGAGACGCAGATGCAGAATCCATTTGTATAAGCAGTGTCTTTATTGAATATTCTCTTTTCTCAAAACAAAAACACAAAGAGAAACAAAACCAAATAAAGTCCCGTGACGCTCACGGCGATTCCGAGCGAGGCTTCCCAGGCAGGGTCTGCAGGTGGGCGAACATGAACCGTTTCGGCTTCTGGAGAATATGCGGAAAATAAAGGAAACTCTTGTAATGTCCTTGTGACTCTTGAGGGTCTTTCCTTCCTCCCAGAGTCCCACACCTGCAGACACTGCTCAATCCTGGGAGCGAGACGGGCAGAAGAGAATCATTAACGTCTTTACATATAACAAGGAGAGGGACAAGTGAGGACAGACATAAGGTGCACAACAGTGAACCGACGAAGCCCTACGGGTTCGACTGGAATAAATAGTAGACACACAAGGGAATCACAGGTGTTCGTGTTTAGTGCTTAAGTGCTTAAGTGCTGGTAGTGAATACATAGACACACTAGGTGGGGACAAAGAGTCAACTCAGTAATCCGGGGAACTTGATCTTATTCCCCTGATCCGTGGAGGTACGGGTGTTACAGTACCCCCCCCCCCAGGACCGGCTCCCGAGAGGGGATGTGAGGGCTGTCTCCGTGTAACCGGAGGGCTCGACTCACCTGATGGGATGGCCGGTGAGGGGGACGACCCGGACGGCGCCGGGCGTTCCGGTCTTTCCAGATGGAAATCCCTAATGAGCCCTCTATGCAAGATGTCCTTAGCCGGCACCCAGCTCCGTTCCTCCGGGCCGTACCCCTCCCATTCCACCAGATATTGAAGGGAACCCCCTCTCCTCCGGGAGTCTAGTAGTTTTCTGACTCGAAACGCCGGAGCGCCCTCAATCTCCACGGCTGCTGGGGTTGCTGGTTCCGCCACACCTTCGTCCAGCGGTCCCCGGGTCACTGGTTTAAGAAGAGAGATATGGAAGACAGGGTGGATGCGTAAATGGGTTGGTAGTTGTAGTTTAAAAGAAACAGGGTTTATTTGGGCTAAAATAGGAAAGGGACCTATATAGCGGGGTGTGAGCTTACGGCAGGGAAGATTCAAGTGAAGGTCCCTTGTGGAGAGCCATACTCTATCGCCTACCTGGAGCGGAGGACTTTCCCTTCGTCGTCTATCGGCAAATTTCTTAAAGCGACGAACTGCCTGGGAGATCTTAGTGTGGGCCTCTTCCCATACCTTTTCCGCTCTTTTAAACCAATCGTCCACCCGAGGGACTTCGGTGGGTGTGGCATCCCAGGGACAGAGCGGGGGTTGATGCCCAAGTATACATTGGAAGGGCGTTAGGCCGGTAGCGGAGTGACGTAGCGAATTTTGCGCGTATTCCGCCCAGATTAAGCATTCTGCCCATTCGTGTTGACGGCTACTACAATATGCTCGAAGATATTTTCCGAGC
Organism: Clarias magur; assembly: GCA_013621035.1. Lineage (NCBI taxonomy): Eukaryota > Metazoa > Chordata > Actinopteri > Siluriformes > Clariidae > Clarias > Clarias magur. Next base: position 3,376,859 of record QNUK01000032.1, on the reverse strand, counting down.
TCCTGGACAGTCCGCTCGGCCTGACCATTAGACTCGGGGTGATAGCCCGACGTTAGGCTAACAGTGGTGCCCAATTTCTGAAAGAAAGCTTTCCAGACTCGTGCGATAAATTGGGGCCCACGATCGGATACGATATCTTCGGGGATACCATAGCAGCGAAACACGGTTGAAAATAAGGCTTCTGCTACCTGGAAGGCTGACGGGAGGGAGCCGAAAGGGATAAATCTACACCCCTTGGAAAACCGATCGATCACTACTAGAATAGTGGTGTAGCCCTTAGATACAGGCAGATCCGTGACAAAGTCCACTGAGATATGGGACCACGGTCTGTGAGGAGTATCTAACGGCATTAATTTACCAACCGGCAGGTGTCTAGGATTTTTTGAGATAGCACAAACTGCACAAGACGAAACCACTGTTTCTACTGACTTCCGCATATTTGGCCACCAGTACTTTGGCTCTAGCAGTCTACAAGTCCGAATGATCCCGGGGTGTCCGGCCGCTGCACTCGTGTGTGCGTGAATGATTACCTGTTCTCGTAGGGACACCGGCACGTAGGTTCTCCCCGGAGGACATTGTCGCGGCGCGGCGTGGGACCGTGCCGCTTCTGCAATCTCCGAGTCGAGGTCCCACATGATCGGTGCCACCACGAGAGACGAGGGCAGGATTGGCTCGGGCTCTATGGGTTCCCCAGGGGCTGTGTAGTACCGGGATAAAGCATCCGCTTTTTTATTTTTTGACCCGGGACGGTAAGTAATAGTGAAGCGGAAGCGAGTAAAGAACAGAGCCCATCGGGCTTGGCGAGGGTTTAATCGTTTTGCTTGTTGGATATATTCTAAGTTGCGATGATCGGTCAGCACTACGAATGGGTGATCGGCTCCCTCTAGCCAGTGCCGCCACTCCTCTAACGCCGCTTTTACTGCTAACAGTTCGCGATTGCCGATATCATAGTTGCGCTCGGCAGGGGTTAGTTTACGCGAAAAGAAAGCGCAAGGGTGGAGTTTTTCTGGGTTGCCATGACGCTGTGACAGCACCGCCCCAATCCCCACTTCAGAGGCATCGACTTCAACCAAAAAAGGCTTGGTTGGGTCGGGGATTTTTAGTATGGGTGCCGTAGTGAATGCGGTAGCCGAGGAATGCGATCTCTTTTTTATGGAACTCGCACTTCTCCGCCTTCGCATAGAGCCCGTGTTTGCGCAATCGATGAAGGACGGCAGTTACATGTTGGACGTGCTCGGAGTATGACCGAGAGTAAACCAAGATATCATCCAAGTAAACTATCACATATCGGTTTAACATATCTCTAAACACGTCGTTCATGAACCCCTGAAACACCGCAGGTGCGTTTACCAATCCATAAGCCATCACGTTGTATTGGTAATGGCCAGATGTAGTGCTAAACGCCGTCTTCCACTCATCGCCCTTACGCACACGAACGAGATTATAGGCGCTGTGGAGGTCGAGTTTAGAAAAAACAGAGGCGCCTTGGAGTTGGTCGATGGCGGTCGGTACCAACGGTAGTGGGTGCTTGTATTTTACTGTTACTGCATTGAGACCTCTATAATCAATACAGGGACGTAAACCCCCCCCTTTCTTATCGATAAAGAAGAACCCTGCCGAGGCGGGTGACGTGGACCTACTGATGAGACCCTGCTGGAGAGCTTCACTCACGTATTCCTCCATAGCCCGTGTCTCCTCCACGGACAATGGGTAAACACGCGAGCTCGGCGGTGTTTTCCCCGGCAAAATCTCAATCGCGCAGTCCCACGGCCGATGAGGGGGAAGTCGTGCGGCTGCCCTAATGCTAAACACGTCTTGAAACTGTGCATACTCGGATGGTACTTCTATTGATACTAGGGCTAGCGGGCTTTCAATGGATGTGGTTTGGACCGTCAATGTAGGCGGTATACATTTCTTAGCACATCTAGGGGCCCATGATAGGATGCGAGATTTTTCCCAATCAAAATTAGGATTATGAGAGCTGAGCCATGGGAGACCCAACACGACGGAATGATCTGACCGAGGGAGTACAAAGAATTTTAGTTCCTCGGAATGACCGGGAAAAGTTAATCGGAGGGGCGCAGAGATTTGTTTAATAGGAGAATGCCGAAGGTTATGACCATCCAAAGCTTTAATTGCGATAGGGGCTGGTAGCTTCGACAAGGGAGCCTGTAGCGAGGAAAGAAGAGAAGATGTTATAAAATTTCCAGCCGACCCAGAATCTACAAGGGGAAAGACACACATAGACTGGTTAGCATACGACAATTGTGCTTTAACACAGAAGGAGTGATGTGTGCGTGGAGGTGTGATGTGTATTACTTTTTGGAGTAAGGGGCAGTGATTTATGGTGTGTTTTTCCCCCCCACAGTACAAGCACAGCCCCTCTTGTATGCGTCGTTTCCTCTCCTGGGCCGTGAGTCGGGATGTGCCGAGGTCCATGGGTTCTCCCGGAGTTCCTTCCCGAGGCTCCGTCGCGGGGGTGCTGAGGCTGGGACGATGGCGGAACTCCGACCGTTTGGGCGGGGTTTTCGGGGAGATGTGTCGTCGCTGGCTGCGGAGGTGCTGGTCTAGTTTTATGGCCAGCGTGATGCACTCGTCCAGGGACATGCCCGTATCCCGACAGGCCAATTCCAACTGGACCTCGGGTTGTAGTCCATCCCTGAATCTAGCTAGGAGACTGCGGTCACACCAGCCACTCTCCGCGGCCAGTACCCGAAAACGGATCGCATAATCCGCCACTGTGGCAGTCCCTTGTTTCAGCCTCAGCAGCTGTTGTTCCCCCGTTCTGCCCTGATCGGGGTGGTCGAACACCGTGCGGAACTCCGAAAGAAATTGCGGGTAGTTGGATGCCGCGATTCTGCCAGCGCTCCAAACCGCCGCGGCCCAATCCATAGCGGTTCCTGTGAGCTGCTGCGTGACGAAGCTGATCTTCTGTAGATCCGTCATGTTCGGGAAATCCAGGAGCCACAGCTCACAGGCCAGGAGAAACCGCTTGCACCCCTCCGGATTCCCGTCATACCTTTCCGGGGGGTTCGGGCGAGGTGGTAGCGGTGTGGAGCGCGGACCTGGCGCGCAGAGCGAAGGCAAGCGGTGCATAAGTTGTTCCATCCCGCGCGCCAGGTCATTCACGGCTCTGGCCAACCCGTCAATCTCATTCTGTTGGCCTCGGATGTAATCGAGGACGGGGGCTTCGTCCTCAGGAAGAGGGGTTCCTGCTGCGTCTGGTAGGGTCGGTTCATCTGTCATGTCTTCCTGGTTCGAGTGAGACGCAGATGCAGAATCCATTTGTATAAGCAGTGTCTTTATTGAATATTCTCTTTTCTCAAAACAAAAACACAAAGAGAAACAAAACCAAATAAAGTCCCGTGACGCTCACGGCGATTCCGAGCGAGGCTTCCCAGGCAGGGTCTGCAGGTGGGCGAACATGAACCGTTTCGGCTTCTGGAGAATATGCGGAAAATAAAGGAAACTCTTGTAATGTCCTTGTGACTCTTGAGGGTCTTTCCTTCCTCCCAGAGTCCCACACCTGCAGACACTGCTCAATCCTGGGAGCGAGACGGGCAGAAGAGAATCATTAACGTCTTTACATATAACAAGGAGAGGGACAAGTGAGGACAGACATAAGGTGCACAACAGTGAACCGACGAAGCCCTACGGGTTCGACTGGAATAAATAGTAGACACACAAGGGAATCACAGGTGTTCGTGTTTAGTGCTTAAGTGCTTAAGTGCTGGTAGTGAATACATAGACACACTAGGTGGGGACAAAGAGTCAACTCAGTAATCCGGGGAACTTGATCTTATTCCCCTGATCCGTGGAGGTACGGGTGTTACAATCACATGGTTGATGAGAACGAATATACTGTAAAGAATAGTTAAACCATTTAAATTTCCAGTAACTAATTGTTTTGACTATTTAGGTAACTTTAACTGAAGTCCAATTACTAGTGTGTATATGTGTGCGTGTATTTTGTGGGGATGCTAGACCATTTATCTTGTTCTGGAGGCTAATTAGAGCAATTTAGCCCCACGCAAGTTCAGCTTTTAATGCTTTAAAGGAACGGTCACTTAGATCACAGTGAATTTATGGGCTTGCTGAATCAATACAGAGACCTTTTAACAAAGAGACCCTTAAGCTACACAGAGCTCACTTCAGCTGTATCTGCACAAGGAGTCTTTCTTTCTTAATTAATTAAACCGCTCACACACTTCACCTCTTCGCATGGCTGAGCCAGAGCCCATGTCCAATTTTGCCTTATCAACGTGTAGAAGGTTTCATATGCAACTCTATGCAGCTGGAGCCAAGCCCCGAGGCTTCACCTTCTTCTTCATCATCTCAAAAACCTTTGAATTAAAATGCAAGCAGTGACAAATGTCTAGTCCCATGTCATTTTAATGAAAGACCGATAACTAACTATACAAAATATGTGGGGTGCAGGAGTTTTGGTTGGTTTCTGGTGCTTGGTGTATGGTATGTGCTGGAGAAGCAGCATGGCTTATCATATCTCTCTCCTGCTCACGCCTCTTTGTCGCTTGCAAGTGGGAAATCGCAGCATGGTCTGTGCCGATCCCGCAGGTTTATAGATAAGGCTTCATGCTCATTAAAATTGGGTCCAAGAGCAATGTGGTGGAGCAGCGCGCAGGGAGTTAGAAAAGATCCGAGTGCACACCACCCGGGTCGGATCACTTCACGTCTCATGGGAAACGGCGATGCCAACAATGAAGAGACGAATCAAATCCTCCTCGCAGACAACCAGAATGCTTGCTTAATTTTATTTTTTTACTTTGATCTTAGTTGAGTCAGTAATTTGCATGTGTGTAGGTGTGTGAATGTGGGTGTGTGGTTGTACATGCTGAATCTGTCATTCATTTCCACATAGTTGTCGCTTTATTATACTTGCATTCAGATCCTTTTTCAGAATGCTTTGCAGCACTTTGTGAATATGTGTAAAAGGTAATAAACCCATAACCACAATCCAAAAGCTCCAGTGTTCCTGGATAATTTATACAGCATAAAATGGGATATAAAGTTTTCAATAATCATCTTGTGTGTGTATCTGTCTTCCTCTGACATACTGTAAAAACAAATTTGGTGTGACATTATAATTTCCTTGAGGAAGAGTGAAAAGGCAGGGTAATTTCTATGTTTGGTAGCCGTTAGATACATCCTGACAACAAAATCACTGCTATCCATGCCATGCTAGGTGACCTTACTGACTATTTACAACAGTTAATGTCTTATGCATCTGTTTTTTTCTGTTTCTGTTAATCATTTAAACTAATAAGTACAAATCAATTATGGCATCTCAGAATTTCCATCCAGTCAAGCCATCTAAATAAAGTTACTTGCTCACTAGCAAGGTGTTGAGCTTGACCACTAATGACTAAATGGAGGTGAGGGTGTGCAATCAAAGGACTGTTTTGTGAACTTAAATATGACTCAATGTCAAATTGTATTTAAATAAATGCAAAGAAAAAGATGCATGGAAATGTTTAGGGAAAGCTTAGTAACCTTTAGGGCCTCTTCACTCTCTGATGAAGCCCATGATGTTCCCACTACATCCTAAAAATATCGAAGAAGGCAATTAATGGTGAAATAAAATGTGTATTTATCAAATTCATACAACTTTCTAGCCATGCCCCCTGTCCATTTCTCAATGCGTCTATCATGCTGTCACTAATTACCTATCAAGCACACCATCATGCACTCATCAGGTCCTATGAAATGGAACCAAGCTGTTACAACGTCCAATCATATCGCACCATGCTCTTACTAGGTGCTTATCTCGCGCTTACTAATTTGTCATTGTGTCCAGTTGGTATAAACACCATGACATGCAGCTCTTTTCATTATAAAGTGAATGTATTAGATTGGATCCTATGGCATGTGTGCTATAAATGTGGTAAGCACTAGAAGAACATAATATGCAGTCTTCAACAATGTGGCATGGACCTACCAAGGACAGAGCACAAGCCTGAAGTGGTCATTATAAAAACTCCAGTGACAGATCAGCAACATAGATTGCCCTCCAATCTTTCCCATCTGCATCATGCTTGCAGTTTTCATGTCAAAAAGTGGGAATATAGTGGGAACATGCCCCTCAGTGTTATGGGGTAAAATTATGGCATGACACATCAAAGTTTACGCAATAAGCACATATTGTCTAGACCAGCCTCATTGCTGCTTTTTTGTCACAGGTATAATCCCTGAACTGGCCTGTAGAATTGTCACCTGTCTTGGGAATTACTCACTGATATGGCTAGTTGTCTTAATAAGTTAATGTACTTGCTGAGATAAGAAAACCTGAAAAAAAGAGACTTTCCCCTGCACTGTACAGCACCCTATGAACATAGTATTCAAAAGTATCTTGAATAGTCAGCCAGTCCGCCTGGCCGTTCAGTACATGGTTGCTTGGTATGAATATGCTCAAATCAATTCCCATGAAACCATTCCTCATTCCAGTTTTGATATAGCCCAGTATGATTATTCAGCCACTCATCATCACTGGAACAGCTGGGAACTTCACAGACCTGAATCACTATCAGAATCTGTAAATGGCGATCCACATTCAAGCGGGAGGTGGCAAGCCAGTGGCAATATCATGCAGCCAACTATTTCCATTTGCTTTAATACTAGTAGATTTCCCATTCGAGTACAGACTGCCACTATTGCAAAGATATAACCCCCAAATCTCCAGATCGGGATGGGAAAAACTAATCTGGTTTTACTAGTGTCATATACTATTTCTCAACCTGCCATTATTGTTGCATCAACCTCTTCAGAGAGCCCAAAGGTATAAGACAGGCATTCAACAAGGCTAAAGCATGTTCTCTTCATCCCCCACAGAATGTACGAATGT